>JAPXFY010000030.1:38758943-38771443 GCA_030674185.1 Monoplex corrugatus | reverse complement strand
GACAGAGACAGACAGACAAAGAGGTAGAGAGAAACAGAGAGACAGGTAAAGAGAGAGCTAAGGGGGGGGGGGGGGGGGAGAGGATAAGGAACAGGCAGACGATACACAAACACATGAGCTGACTGCTTGACACAGAGACAGACGGACAAAATGAAGAAAGACATTGATTTTTTAAAGTCTTAAATATAAACTAAAACTCTGATGAACCCAGATGTACATTAAAAGCTTAATTACTTAAGATGTTTAAAGAAAACGAACCAAAATACACACAGCAAAAGAAAAGAAAAGAAAGATAAGACAAAAAAAAAAAAAAGAGAGAGAAATAAAATGCAGAAAAGAAGAAAACGATAAGTAAACGGGAAGAAATAAAAAAAGAAACATAAAAAGGAAAACATACACAATGAAACAGATACTAACATCAGGAAGAAACGATTTAAAACCAACCAACACCAAACCAAACCAAACCAAACCAAACCAACCCAAAACCAAACCAAACCAAACCAAACCAAACCAAAACCAAACCAAAACAGTATGAAAGAAAACTAAAACAAAAAACTAAAAGGATATACCAAAGAAATAAGAGGGAAGCAGGGAGAATTTTTATAATATAATCAAAGGACACAACTCTTGAGAATTATCTCCCAAGTTGTATAGAAATTCTCAAATCCAACACAGCTAGTTACGCTACCCATTCAGTGTTCTGAGCTTACTGTTTTTGTACTTTGTATCTGCTTCTATGCCAGCTGAATGGGTAGCGTAAGCTGTGTTGGATTTGAGAATTTCTATACAAAATGGGAGATAATTCTCAAGAGTTGTGTCCTTTTATTATATTATAAAAGGATATAATAAAAAATCAGGAAAAATACAGCTATTCAATGGATACTTTACAGTAAAAACAACAACAAAACAAAAAGAAAACGTCATCCAAAGGAATGAAAATTAAATGCAGAACAAGAGGAGAATCAGAAAGACAGAAGGATTTTTAGACTACAAAGCGGACAAAGAAACTCAAAGAAAAAAAAAAGACAGAAAAGGACGACAGGTAGGTATACTGACTTGTTCGCCAGGAGGACCACTGTTACCATCAGGACCAGGTATGCCTGGAGGTCCCTGAAAATGGACAGTAGAAATATTATTTAACAATAACTACAAGAAAAAGCAAAAACATCAACCAGAAAAAAACACGAAAATAGAATCAGAACGCATATTTTATACAACAAGACAAGACAGACGCAAATTTTCGCCCAACTGGCCTTTTTCAAGCGTAAACGTGAAATCACGAACGAATAAACACCAAATACCAAAAATTATGAGAAAAAGACTAAAACTTCCCTGCTGCTTCGTCCAGTGGGAGAAAAGGACTAAAATGACATTATAATGCGTTTGTGAGTAAATGTGATGTCAGATCACAAACGAATAAACACCAAATACAAAAATTAGGAGAAAAAGACTTAAATTCCCTGCTGCTTCGTCCAGTGGCAGAGAAGGACTAAAAACACTGAACTCTAGATGGGAACGATGTTGGCCTGTCTTGTCTGGTTGTATTAAATACGCGTTCTAATTCTATTTTCGTGATTTTTCTGGTTCATGCTTGCTTGAACGCGGGCAGTCACACTTGTTTGGGATTGCAAAAAACATCATTTAATAATAGTAATGAAAATCAAAAACATCATTTAATACTGATCATGGGAAATCAAAAACATCATTTAATAACAATCATTAGAACTGTATCATTTAATGATAATTACAAGAAAAAAATGTCATTAACGTAATTCAATATTAATCACAGGAATTATAATCATTGATGATAATCACAGAGAAAAAAATATCATTAACGTAATTCAATATTAATCATAGGAATTATTTCATTTGATGGTAATGACAGAGAAAAAAATGTCATTAACGTAATTCAATATTAATCATAGGAATTATATCATTGATGATAATCACATAGAAAACAAAGTCACCAGTTACTTCAACTCACAGACATTTTATGATTTCTTATCAATCATTTGCTCATGCTCAGCGAAGCATTCGGGAAAGTCTTTTTCGTCTTTGTGTTTTGTTGTTTGCTTTGTGGTTGTTGTTTTTTCTTCTTCTTCTTCTTCTTCTTCTTCTTCTTCTTCTTCTCCTTCTCCTTCTTCTTCTTCTTTCTTCTCCTTCTTCTTCTTCTTTTCTTCTCTTCTTCTTTTTCGTTTTCTACTATACTACTACTACTACTACTACTACTACTACTACTACTACTACTACTACTACTATCTACTACTACTACTTATTTCTTCTTCTTCTTCTTCTACTTCTTCTTCTTCTTTTTTTTCTACTACTACTACTACTACTACTACTACCACTACTTTTTCTTCTTCTACTTCTACTACTACTACTACTACTACTTCTTCTTTCTACTACTACTACTTCTACTCTTCTTACTACTACTACTCACTACTACATACTACATACATACTATACTCAAAACTCAACAAACTACACATACATACAACTACTACTAACACTACCACACTACTACTACTACTACTACATATCTTCTTCTTCTCTTCTACTACTACTACTACTACTACTACTACTACTACTACTACTACTACTACTACCACCACCACTACTACTATTACTTCTTCTTCTTCTTCTCGTTCTTCTCATTCTTCTGATACTGCTTCTTCTTCTTCTACAATTTGTATATTTTTATATTGTCTTTTGTGTACCCTTGACAAAGGTCAGTTGGCCAGAAATTTGGGTCTGTCTTATTTTGTTTTATTGAATACGTGTTCTTATTTCATTTTGCATTTTTCTGCTTCCAGTTGGCTTGAACGCTGGCAGTCACTTTGATTTGGATAAAAATGAACAAACAACAACAACAACAACAACAACAACAACAACAAAATCACAGGCAACGCTTACATCCTGTTATGATAATTCCAGGAAAAGATAATTTAACAATAATAACTACAGGCAATTCGTTCTTTAATCATAATCACAGGAATGATTTCAGAAAACAAAAAGTAATGATCTGGTGATGACGACGACACAGAAAGCCAGACACACGATGATAATGATGATGATGATGACGATGACATCATTGTTGACGATGACGATGACGTTAACAATAACGACGGTGTGGTGGTGGTGATGGTGGTGATGATGATGATGATGATGGTGATGATTATGATGATGATGACGACGACACGAAAAGCCAGACACACGATGATAATGATAATGATGAGTATAATGACGATGACATCATTGTTGACGATGACGACGACGTTAACAATAAAGACGGTGTGGTGGAGATGATGATGGTGATGATGATGATGATGATGCTGCTGCTGCTGCTGCTGATGACGACGACGACGACGACTACGACGATGATGACAACGACGATGATGATGACAACGACGATGATGACAATGATGATGATAACCATGATGACCATGACGACGACGACGCTGATGATGATGACGATGATGACGATGGCGACGCTGATGATGATGATGATGATGATGATGATAACAACGACGACGTTAATGATGATGTTATCGTTAAGCTTACCGCCTCTCCAGGAACACCAGGTGGTCCAGAACGCCCAACCTCGCCCTGCCAAAAGATGAAAACAATATAGTCATGCCACACTAACAATCTCCCCTTTATCCAAATCAGAATAGGTCGAGGAAAGCAAAATGATTTTTAATTTTTTTACAGCAATTTTAAAGAAAAAGCAAAGAATAGAAGGGACGAAGAGAGAAAAATAAGAGAGAACAGAACAGAACAGAAAGAAGGAAGGAAAGAAAAGGAAAGACAGGAGAGAACTGGACAAACAAATAATAAAGAAGGAGGGAAGGAAAATGGAAGAAAGAAATGAGAAAAGTTACAGGAGTGTGTACTGCAAATCCTTTTACACTGTTTTTATTCCACATTAACCATCTGATTAAAAAAATCTTCATAAACCAAGTGGCATATGTAATTGAGTGTAAATTTTATCTGGGAAATGTAAGTATACATGTTGACCCACGTATGCATGTGCGTACGTATATTTTCAGATGCATATGCAGGTATGAGCACAAGTATGCATGTGTTTTCGTTTGTTTGCTGTTGTAAGAGTTCTAAAATTATTTGTACCAATAAGTTTATTAAATAAAAAGAAAGAAAAAGAAGAAAAGGAAAACAGAAAGACAATTTGACAGAGACAGAAAAAAAGAAGGAAAACAATGAAACTGCGAAGAAGAAAAAAACAAAAAACACAAACAAAAAAGAAAGAAGAAAAGGAAAATTTGTATGAAAAAAAAATCACACAAAATGAATGAAAAAAAGTTAGAAAAACAAAGCAAACAAAGACACAGAAAGACAGGAAAGAAGGACAGAAGAAAGTATAACACACTATAAATGAATCCCTGGCAATTTTGTCTAACAACACAAACATCATATAAAACTATCGTTTTCACGAGCAGAGAAAGAGAAAAAGAGAAATAGAGAGAGAAAGAGAGAAAGAGAGAAAGACAGAGAGAGATACAGACAGACAGACAGACAGAGAGAAAGACAGAGAGAGAGAGAGAAGAGAGAGAGGGGAGAGAGAGATACAGACAGACAGACAGACAGAGAGAAAGACAGAGAGAAAGACAGACAGAGAGAGAGAAGAGAGAGAGGGGAGAGAGAGAGACAGACACACAGACAGACAAACAGCCAGACAGAAAGGCAGAAAAACAGAAGAACAAGAAGACAAACAGACAGACAGGCAGACAGGTAGACAGGCGTTTAAACAGGCAGACAGAGAGACACATAGACAAAGACAGGAAAAAGAAGATAAGCAGAAGACAAGACGAGAAAGAAATGACAAGAGAGAAAACAACAACAACAACAAAAAAGAACAAGAACAAAAACATCCACTGACTGATTACAACTTTTATGAATGAAGACACAGGCGCACAATGGCCTTATTCCAAATCTGTCCATCAAACAGAAGCAGGTAAGTACAAAACAGAGACGCGGCTAAAACACCTGTTAATGAAAGAAGAAGACAAAGGCGAAGAAGAAGAAGAAGAAGTAGTAGTAGCAGTAGTAGAAGTAGTAGTAGTAGTAGTAGTAGTAGTAGTAGTAGGATGAGGAGGAGGAGGAGGAGAAGAAGAAGAAGAAGAAGAAGAAGAAGAGAAGAAGAAGAAGAAGAAGAAGAAGAAGAAGAAGAAGAAAAAGAAGAAGAAGAAGAAGAAGAGAAGAAGTAGTTGTAGTAGTAGTAGTAGTAGTAGTAGTAGTAGTAGTAGTAGTAGTAGTAGTAGTAGAAGAAGAAAAAGAAGAAGAAGCAGAAAAAGCAGAAGAAAAAGAAGAAGAAAAAGAAGAAGAAGAAGTAGTAGTAGTAGTAGTAGTGGTGGTGGTGATAGTAGTAGTAGTAGTAGTTAGTAGTAGTAATAGTAGCAGTAATAGTAGTAGCAGAGGGAGAAGAAGAAGAAGTAGTAGTAGTAGTAGTAGTAGTAGTAGTAGCAGTAGTAGCAGTAGTAGTAGTAGTAGTAGAAGAAGAAGAAGAAGCAGAACAAGAAGAAGAAGTAGTAGTAGTAGTAGTAGTAGTAGTAGTAGTAGTAGTAGTAGTGTAGTAGTAGCAGTAGTAGCAGTAGTAGCAGTAGTAGCAGAAGTAGCAGTAGTAGTAGTAGTAGTAGTAGCAGTAGTAGTAGTAGCAGTAGTAGTAGTAGTAGTAGTAGAAGAAGAAGAAGAAGTAAGAGAAGAAGAAGAAGAAGAAGAAGCAGAAGAAGAAGAAGAACAAGAAGAAGAAGAAGTAGTTGTAGTAGTAGTAGTAGTAGTAGTAGTAGTAGTAGTAGTAGTAGTAGTAGTAGTAGTAGTAGAAGAGAAGAAGAAGAAGAGAAGCAAAGAAGAAGAAGAAGAAGAAGAAGAAAAGAAGAAAAAGAAGAAAAGAAGAAGAAGTAGTAGTAGTAGTAGCAGCAGCAGTAGTAGTAGTAGTAGTAGTAGTAGTAGTAGTAGTTGTAGAAGAAGAAGAAGAATAAGAAGAAGAGAAAGAAGAAGAAGAAGAAGAAGAATAAGAAGAATGCGAAGAAGTTAAGAAGAAGAAGAAGAAGAAGAAGAAGAATTGCGAAGAAGAAGAAGAAGAATTGCGAAGAAGAAGAAGAATTGCGAAGAAGAAGAAGAAGAATTGCGAAGAAGAAGAAGAAGAATTGCGAAGAAGAAGAAGAAGAGAATTGCGAAGAAGAAGAAGAAGAAGAATTGCGAAGAGAAGAAGAAGAATTGCGAAGAAGAAGAAGAAGAAGAAGAAGAAGAAGAATTGCGAAGAAGAAGAAGAAATGGAGAAGAAAGAAGAACGAAGAAGAAGAAGAAGAAGAAGAAGAAGAAGAAGAAGAAGAAGAGAAGAAGAAGAAGAAGAAGAAGAGAAGAAGAAGAGAAGAAGAAGAAGAACAAGAAGAAGAACAAGGAAGCAAGAACAAGAACAAGAACAAGAACAAGAAAAGAGAAGAAGAAGAAGAAGAAGAAGAAGAAGAAGAAGAAGAAGAAGAACAAGAAGAAGAAGAAGAAGAAGAAGAAGAGAAGAAGAAGAAGAAGAAGAAGAAGAAGAAGAAGAAGAAGAAGAAGAAGAAGAAGAAGAAGAAGAAGAAGAAGAAGAAGAAGATGATGGTGAATATGATGATGGTGATGAAAAAGAAGAAACAAAGCACATCCAAAGAATACATTAATGTTTTAGAAAAAAAGTAAAATTGCAAAATCTTAAACTCAGACACAAATAAAGAAACGAACAAACCAAACAACAAACACAACTTACATTGTTACCAGTTTCTCCTCTAGGACCTCTGGTACCTAGTTCTCCATCTTCTCCCTTGGGTCCTAGCAGACCTGGTGACCCTGGCATCCCTCTACCACCTGGCAGACCCTGAAATGCCATCATCATCATCATCATCATCATCATCATCATTTGCCCTGCCGCAAGGCGTTGGCGATCATGGCCCTCTATTTGATCCTATTTCTTTTGTCACTGCAAATATGTATCCCACCACTCTGTCTTCATCCACTCTTGCAAATCCGTCCAATATTTTCTCCCCGGGTCTACCTGGTGTTCTTTTTCCCTCCAGCTTTCCTGTTGTTACTAGGTGCTCAAATTTCTCTTGCCTGACGAAATAGTCTAGAAGCACTGCTTGTCTTTTCTTAATCTTCTTCATGAATGTTCTTTTTTTGTGTGTTTGCCTCTTTAAAGACTGTCACGTTTGTGTTCTTTGCTGTCCATGAACTCTTAACGTTCTTCTTAGTAACCACACTTCAGCTGCTTCAATCTGGTTCTGACTTTACGTGTTTACTGTCTAAGCTTCGCATCCGAAAAAGAGTATCGGTTCTATTTCTATAACATTGAAGAACTCTCTTCCTGACGTTAATCGATGGGCATTTGTTGGTAAGAACGCTTTTCATTTTCTTGATTGTTGTTTTAACTTGGCCGATTCTGCTGGCTATTTCTGATGTGCATCTGCCGTCAAGTGAAATGACTTCTTCCCATGTATTTCAACTTGTCAGTTTGTCTCAGTGTTGTGCCATTTGCTGTTACTTTACATGAGAGGTTTGCTCAAATGTATCAGACAATTAAATTACTATAATTCAAAAGCATACTGTAATATAACTTTGTTTTGTATGTGTGTATGTGTTTGTATTCCACTTTTCTCCAAAGTTCTAAGTACATCTGGAAAAAAATGGCCCCCCTCCCAAAGTCTCTTGTATACCTTGAAGTTTAGCTCATGTAATTATTTTGGGTGTCATTATTGATTTTTTTCCTCTTATTATTTCTTTATTCAACATTTTTAATTATTTGACAAAACACACAATATATCTCGTTTATTACAGTAATAGATATGTATAAAATCTTACCTTTCGCACTATCTTATTATATGCATAAGACTATACGTATCTTGTATCATACATAAAAATGTTTCTTTCTTCTTTTTTTTTTTCAACTGTAGAGAAAGGAAAGTTCGTGTCATCAAAACATAAATCTAATTTTAGGGGTAAAAGGCTAATTAATAATAACAAACATGTATGAAAACAGATCCCATTAACTTAGGAACAGATTTTTGAAATCACAAACAGGTATTAACACACCAAAGATATACATCAGTTGTAAGCAGTAAAGCAGTACTTTGATAAAAACAAACAAAGAAATCGATATTATAAGCACATTCACTATAACACTGCGCGCACACGCACACACATATACACGCACACACACACATTTACACGCACACACACACATATCTATACACGCACACACACACACACACATACACATATACATACACACATACACCACACAAACACCAATAACACCACACACACATACACACCATACACAGCACACACACATATATACACACACATACACACACACACACACGTACTCACCCTCTCTCCAGGCACACCCTGAGGTCCTGGGGGTCCAGGCCGACCTCTCTGGCCCTGAAATTACACAATTTGTTCATTTATTTTATCTGTTCTCTGTCTCTCTCTCTCTCTCTCTCTCTGTCTCTCTCTCTCTCTTTCTCTCTCTCTCTTTCTCTCTCTCTCTGTGTCTCTGTCCTCTCTCTCTCTCTGTCTCTCTCTCTCTCTCTGTCTCTCTCTCTCTGTGTCTCTCTCTCTCTATCTCTGTCACTCTCTCTTTCTCTTTCTCTCTCTCTCTCTCGCTCTCTTTCTCTCTCTCTCTCTCACCCGCTCTCTCTCACTCTCTCTCTCTCACTCTCTCTCTGTCTCTCTGTCTCGCTCTCTGTGTGTCTCGCTCTCTCTCTCTGTCTCTGTCTCTGTGTGTGTTTGTTTGTTTGATTGGTAGGTGTGTGTGCATGTGTGTGTGTGTGTGTGTGTGTGTGTGTGTGTGTGTGTGTGTGTGTGTGTGTATGTGGGTGTGCATGTCTCTCTCTGTGTGTATCTCTCTCTCTCTCTATCTCTCTCTGTGTAAATGTGTGTGTGTGTGTGTGTGTGTGTGGGTGTGCATGTCTCTCTCTCTGTGTATCTCTCTCTCTCTCTGTCTCTCTCTCTGTAAATGTGTGTGTGTAAATGTGTGTGTAAATGTGTGTGTAAAAGCATTGTAACAGTTGCATGACAGGATTTAAACTTCAAAACACATAAAAGTTGTCAGTACATTTTTGCAAAGGAGCGGACATAGTTATCAAATGAAACTACATAATAAACAGCATAAACCTAAACATACACAGTTACTTGAAATGGAAAACAAATATCTTATATACGCCTGTATGTAAGAGACCGCATCATGCATCTGTTTCTACCGGTCATAATTACGACCGCCAACTTCCCTTAAAGTGAGCGAGCTTCAGGTCAGTTTTGTATGATATTCAATTACGTGGTATTTTGTAGTATTGAAAATACAGGTAAAACATAGTCTAGGCAAAGCCTCAGGACCTGGCCAGCTCATGGGTTTATGTGCAGGCTTAAGGCTTGTGCTATGATTACCATACACATGGCACCTGTGACGTTAGTGCATATGGAATTCGTTCTGAGTGTGGAGACGTCGTCATGAGAAACTGAAACCTGTAGTATGATATCTTGTAAAAGTACTTGAAAATTTTCGTTTGTTTGTTTGTTTGATTGATTGATTGATTGTTGATTCAGTATTTTCTTCGCGTGTTGTAAGTGTGGTCTGCGTTGATCGTATACGTATGTCTGGCGTGTGGGTACGCCTTGATTTCAAGTGTATAGATTTGCCGCCATATAAACACTGTAATTATTATCATAATTATCATTAGTTATAAATGTACATCTTCCCTATAAAGGCAATTACATCAAAAAATGGATCTGTCCAACACACATTTATCCGCACCAAAACAAACAAACAAACAAACAAACACACAACAACAAACAAATAAAAAAACATTTTCATGTCAAACCAAATTTGCAAACAAAATGTTAACCCTTTGACTCCTGCACCTTGTCCACCAGCATTCTGCATTGTCAATCATGCGAGCAAAGCAACAAAACTTAACCCTTTGACTCCCACAGCCAATCGACCAGCCTCCTGCAGGAGGCTGCTGGATAGGCTGAGGGAGTCAAAGGGTTCAGTTTTTGCATTGCAGGAAGCTGTGGATAGGCTGAGGGAGCCAAAGGGTTAATTTTTTGGACAGTTGGTGGATAGGATGCGGGAGTCAAAGGGTTAATTTTTTGGCAGTTGGAGGATAGGGTGCAGGAGTCAAAGGGTTGGATTGATTTATGTATGCATGTGCGTACGTACGTATGTATGTATGTATGTATGTATGTATGTATACGCTTAGATTTATGTATGTATGTATGTATGCATGTATACGCTCAGCTTAGATTTATGTATGTAAGTATGTATGTATGCATGTATACGCTCATATGTATGTAGGTATGTATGCATGTATACGCTCAGCGCTTAGATTTGATTTTATCAAGATTTTGCGCTATATAAATAAAATATATTATTATTATTATTGATTTTTTTGGCAGTTGGTGGATAGGCTGCGGGAGTCAAAGGGTTAACGTTTTGGCAGTTGGTGAATAGGGTGCGGGAGTCAAAGGGTTAATTTTGGGGGCTGTTGGAGGATAGGGTGCGGGAGTCAAAGGGTTTATTTTTTTAAGCAGTTGGTGGATAGGGTGCGGGAGTCAAAGGGTTAAAATACTCACTCGACGACCCTGGGAGCCGGCAGGTCCAAGTTTGCCCACCTCACCAGCTGGGCCTGTCTGTCCCTTCTCTCTGCAATACCCTTGTAGCCTGACTGGCCAAGTAAGCCTGAACATCACACACATTTCGTTTTTATGTAGACTTTGGTTTCTGATTTCCTACAACATCAATGTATTACATCACACACATTTCGTTTTTATGTAGACTTTGTTTTCTGATTTCATACAACATCAATGTATTACATCACACACATTTCGTTTTTATGTAGACTTTGTTTGGTTTCTGATTTCCTACAACATCAATGTATTACATCACACACCTTTCGTTTTTATGTAGACTTTGTTTGGTTTCTGATTTCCTACAACATCAATGTATTACATCACACACATTTCGTTTTTATGTAGACTTTGTTTGGTTTCTGATTTCCTACAACATCAATGTATTAGCGTGTGTCTTCCATATGGAGACAAAAGTGGTAAGTTTATCATACCAACTGGAAGACATGATAAGCCTTATAGCCTTCTGTCATTCTCCTGATCGTGAACGCAAGCAATGCAACCAAGCAAGCAACCAAGAAAAAGCAACAACCAACAAGCAAGCCAACCAAGCAAACAACAACAACAACCACAGCAAACAGCACCAACACCAACAACCAACCAAAAATAAAAACACACACAGACAAAACATGCACAACACACCACACACACACACACAACAAACAAACAAACACACACACACACAAACAACAAACAACACACACGCACACACACACACACAAACAAACAACAAACACACACACACACCACGCAAAACACACACACGCACACACACATACACACCATCACACACACACACATACACACACAAAAAACAACAAACACACACACACGACACCACATACACACACACACATACACACCACACACACACAACATCACACACACATAACACATACACACATACATACATACACACTCACACACATACATACACACACATACACACACAAACATAACACACACACATACACATAAATACACTCACAGACACACACACACACACATACACACAACAACACAACACACACACAAATCACACCACACAAACACACAACACACACATACACACACACAACAAACACAGACACACACAACACACACACACACACAATACAACAAAACACACACACACACAAACACACACACACACACAAACAACACACCACCAAACACACAACAAAACACATACACAAACACACACCACACAACACACACCACAACACACAACACACACAACACACACACACACACACACAAAACACCACACACACACACACACACACACACACACATAAAAAAACCAACAAAAACACACAACAACAAACAAAACCAACAAAAAAACACAAACACAACAAAAAACCAACAAAAAAACACAACAACACAAAAAACCAACAAAAACACACAACACAAAATAACCAACAAAAAACACAACAACACAAAACAACCAACAAAAAACACAACACAAAATAAACCAACAAAAAACACAACACAAAATAACCAACAAAAACACAACAACACAAAACACCAACAAAAAACACAACAACACAAAATAACCAACAAAAAACACACAACACAAAATAACCAACAAAAAACACACAACACAAAATAACCAACAAAAAACACCACAACACAAAATAACCAACAAAAAACACCACAACACAAAACAACAAAAAAACACAACACAAAATAACCAACAAAAAACCACAACACAAAATAACCAACAAAAACCACAAATAACCAACAAAAAAACACAACAACACAAAAACCAACAAAAACAACAACACAAAAGACCAACAAAAAACACAACAACACAA
>JAPXFY010000030.1:38751443-38753943 GCA_030674185.1 Monoplex corrugatus | reverse complement strand
TTAGCTTGGTGGTAGGTTTAAATTTTGTTTGTTTGTTCTTTGTTTTTTCCTTTTTCTTACACAATATACAACGAATTCAAATCAATTTTGTTTGTTTGTTCTTTTGTTTGTTTTATACAGTATACAGTGTCATTTGGCATACGACTTCAAAGACAGTAATCTAAACAAAGGAAGCAAAATCCGTGAAAGAACAAAAGAAAGAATAACTACAAATAAGATCAGAAGACCACGACGGGACAAATTACATAGCAACTGCTCAAATATGATATAAATTAACAGTTAACAACAAACGCCTGACAGTTCTGAATAGTATCCACAGCAACAATGCCTCACCACTGGGCGAACGGTCACCTCCCATCTACCAACGCCACACGGCGGCCATCTTGCCAAAACAAAGGGGCTGTCCATGCGCTGCATGACTCATTGAGACCCAGCCATCAGTTATTTTTTTCACGAGACTAATGGCAAGGTGGGGAGATGACAAACTCCGGGACATAGCCACACAATGCGCACCAGTCAGGTCCAGTCCAGCTACAGGACCAAGAGAGAATGACAGACCCTTTCTTTGCCTTAGTCCGGGTCTTCATCTGTCTGCTGGGCACACACTCTTATAAGAAGTCTGTGTTTTTGAGGCAACCCGTCCAGCCGCCAGCCAGCCCAAATGCCATACCCTCCCTCCACCCACCACCACCTCCCCCACCCCACCACCACCAGTCTCGGCATCCAGCAACCGGAAGCTCTCAACGATGTTTTTCCCAAGAGGTCTATGGTATTGGGCAGCCAGCATAGACGTCAGCCTGCCTAAATGCCATCCCCCACCCACACCACACCACCCCACCACAACCACCACAGTCTCGGCACCAACAACCGGAAGCTCTCAACGATTTTTGACCACAAGCACAGGAGATGTTCGTACTGTTATTGTTAGTTTTGTTTAAAGCCCAGCCGACTGCGTAGAGCCCTAGCAGGACTATAACCGCTTCAAAACACAAAACTTCAACAGGGCAAAAAAAGAAAAAAGAAAAGAAAATACAATGATTAAAACGGTCAGACATGATGCTCCAGAAACAGCCTGTTTCGCCCTTTAGTTACGTCTGATTTGCCTCCCCTCCTCCCTCCAAAAGGGATCCCAAGTTTCCTGCATTTACATGTGATAAAGATTACTCCAGTGGTAGGCCGATAAAACATCCAGTATGAAATATAGATCAGGTAAAACATAGTCAAAGTATAGGGCCTCAGGACCTGGCCAGCTCATGGGTTTATGTGCAGGCTTAAGGCTTGTGCCATGATCACCAAACACATGGCACCTGTGCGTTAGTGCATATGGAATTCGCTCCGAGCGCGGAGACGTCATCTTGAGAAACTGGAACTGAAACTGAAACTGCCTTTCCCAGCTGTCACCACGACTTCCCTTGCAGCCATCAGGTCTGAGTCTCTGAACCAGCAGACAGACCAATATAACGCATGTCATCATCATCATCTTCAGGTGCCTTGCCGCACGGCGTTGGTGATCATGGACTTCCATCTGTCTCTATCTCTTGTTGCCTCAGGCATCTCTTCCACCCTCCTTGTCTTCAGCCACTCTGCAAGTCCGTCTAGTATCTTCTCCCAGGGTCTACCCGATGCTCTCTTTCCCTCCAGCTTTCCCGTTGTGACCAGATGCTCCAATTCCCCTGTCCTCATAAAATGGCCTATAAATGTTGCCTGTCTTTGTCTAATCTTCTCTTATCAATGATCTTCTTGTGTCTGCCTCCATCAAGACTGTCTCGTTTGTTTTCCTTTGCTGGCCATGGAACTCTCAACATTCTTCTTAAGAAGCCACATCTCGGCTGCTTCAATCTTGTTCTGGCTTTGTTTGTTGACTGTCCACGCCTCACAACCGTATAACATTATCGGTTCTATATAACATTCAAGGACTCTCTTTCTGACGTTAATTGATAGGCATTTGTTGGTAAGAATGCTTGTCATCTTCTTGAATGCTGTTTTGGCTTGGCCAATTCTGCTGGCTATTTCTGATGTAGGAACCAAAAACGCTCAAAAAGAATCAGAACGCTTATTTAATACAACCAGACAAGGCAGGCGAAAATTTTCGGCCAATTGAATTTTGTCAAGCGTAGACGTAAGATCACACAATGAACAAGCCCTCCCACTGGACGAAACAGCAGGGAAGTTTCAGTGTTTTTTCTATAATTTTGTATTTGGTGTTTGCTCATTTTGTGGTCTTACTCTACGCATGACAAAGCCAGTTCTCCGAAAATTTGCGCCTGTCTTGTCTGGTTGCATTATAAATACGCGTTCTGATTTTTTTTCTTCATGTTTTTCTGGTTCCTGTTTGCTTGAACGCGGGCAGCCACACTTGTTTGGGATTTCTTATAACACATGTAGATCAAGTTGTCAGTATGAGGCATATAGTGACAACGATACAAAGAGAAACTGTACATCATCGTTAGTACAATCAGATATTACGTAACACACACAGAACAGTCAAATATGACAACAA
>JAPXFY010000030.1:38706443-38711443 GCA_030674185.1 Monoplex corrugatus | reverse complement strand
TCGAACAAGTCCATACGCGCTCCATCCAACTCTGCCAGCAATTATCTGGCAGACTCCTTGAGCCTGCGCAAATCCGTACGCACTTGCAAGGTCTTGAAATGGGGAAGGTGTGTGTACATGTGTGTGTGAAGAAGGACCTATGAAACAGTAAGCTGACACCACCAGGATGATGGAAACATTAAGATGGGCAGCCAACAGGCAGGCCAGTTTTTTTTGGGGTTTTTTAATGTCGAGGGCTGGGATTGAACTCGAGATATCAGATCTTGAGTCCATGACTCCATCAAAGGAAACGACCAGCCCCCCCCCCCCCCCCCCTACCCCTCCTTTTTAAATTTTTTTTATTATTATTATTAAACACACGTTCTCATTTTATTTGCGCGTGTTCCGAGTTTAATCTTTATTCCTTTTGACTCCCACTCCCTATTCACCAAGTGCAAAAACTTAACTCTTTGAATCCCTCACCCTATCCACCAGCTTCCTGCAGGAAGCTATGGATAAAGTGAGGGAGTCAAAGAGTTAAGCTTTTGCTTGACTACCATGATTGACAATACAGGATGCTGGTAGACAGGGTGCGGGAATCAAAGGGTTAAAAACAAAAAGAAGAAAAAGAAAGAAAGAAAAGTCGCCACTCTTCTCTACTCTTCCCTTTCCCTGACTGCTTTGGATTACTCTTTCCAGCTCAGCATGAAACAAAAACAAACAAACAAAAACAAACAAACAAAAACAAACAAACAAACACTCTTTCCAGCTCAGCATGAAACAAAAACAAACAAACAAAAACAAACAAACAAAAACAAACAAACACTCTTTCCAGCTCAGCATGAAACAAAAACAAACAAACAAAAGCAAACAAACAAACAAACAAAAACAAACAAACAAAAACAAACAAACAAACAAAAACAAACAAACACTCTTTCCAGCTCAGCATGAAACAAAAACAAACAAACAAAAACAAACAAACAAACAAACAAAAACAAACACTCTTTCCAGCTCAGCATGAAACAAAAACAAACAAAAACAAACAAAAACAAACAAACAAACATTCTTTCCAGCTCGGCATGAAACAAAAACAAACAAACAAACAAAAACAAACAAACAAACAAAGCAAGCAAACACTATTCCATAAACATTGCTCTCATCACAAAGAATACTGCGCATGGGTCTTGATCCAATGGATAGGATCTTGTGGGTATTATTATCTTGTCTACTATTCTACTATTTGACAATCACATCAATCATTGACGTTAAAAGATCTTAAATCATTCTTGTATAGCTCTATTTTTCATATAAATAATAAAATAAAAAAAACACTCTTGTAGATCTATAGCACTGTTCTAGAAGTAAATCATAAATCATTCTTTGTAAATCTCGATTCTCCAAATTCAATTGGACTTGTATTAGAACTGCAGAGATTTGAATATGGCTTGAGAAAAAAAAAAGAAGAAAAAGAAAAAGAAAACTCTGCACAAGCTACTTCCAGGCTACCCAGCTGTATATGGGTACACGACCCTTTTTTTAAGATTGGGAAAGATAAAGAAGCCAGGGTTCGGTGATGGCACTCTCAGGAAGCTGGTACTCTACACCTTGTGGTCTCCAACATTTCACTTTCCGTCCAGCAAAAACTAGGAGAAAAAATAACAGACAAACAAACAAAGGTCCCGTCCATGACCTCGAAGATAGCAAAGATAAAAGAACACCATCCCAAACTATTATCCTGGTTGCGGGAAAAGGTTTTAAGGTTTTATTTTTTACTAAAAAAAATATCAAACAAACAAAAAGAGAAGAAGAAGAAGAAGACGGAGGAGGAGGAGGAGGAGGAGGAGAAGAAGAAGAAGAAGAAGAAGAAGAAGAAGAAGAAGAAGAAGAAGAAGAAGAAGAAGAAGAAGAAGAAGAAGAAGAAGAAGAAGAAGAAGAAGAAGAAGAACAAGAAGAAGAACAAGAAGAAGAAGAAGTACAAGAAGAACAAGAAGAAGAAGAAGTACAAGAAGAACAAGAAGAAGAAGAACAACAACAACAACAAAGAAGAACAAGAAGAACAAGAAGAAAAGAAGAAGAAGAAGAAGAAGAAGAAGACGAAGAAGAAGAAGAAGAAGAAGAAGAAGAAGAAGACGAAGAAGAAGAAGACGACGACGACGAAGAAGAAGAAGACGAAGAAGAAGAAGAAGAAGAAGAAGAAGAAAAGAAGAAGAAGAAGAAGAAGAAAAGAGAAGAAGAAGAAGACGAAGAAGAAGAAGACGACGAAGAAGAAGAAGAAGAAAAAGAAGAAGAAGGAAAGAGAAGAAGAAGACGACGACGAAGAAGAAGACGAAGAAGAAGAAGAAGAAGAAGAAAGAAGAAGAAGAAGAAGAAGAAGAAGAAGAAGAAGAAGAAGAAGAGAAGAAGAAGAAGAAGAAGTAAGAAGAAGAACAAGAAGAAGAAGAACAAAGCAACAAGAAGAAGAACAAGAAGAACAAGAAGAACAAGAAGAACAAGAAGAAGAAAGAAGAAGAAGAAGAAGACGAAGAAGAAGAAGAGAGGGAAAAGAAGAGAAGAAGAAGAAGAAGAAGAAGAAAAAGAAGAAGAGAAGAAGAAGAAGAAGAAGAAGAAGAAGAAGAAGAAGAAGAAGAAGAAGAAGAAGAAGAAGAACAAGAAGAAGAAAAGAAGAACAAGAACAAGAACAAGAACAAGAACAAGAACAAGAACAAGAAGAACAAGAACAGAAGAAGAACGAAGCATACTGCCGGCCACGACTTATCAAAAACCCAGCCAGATTTAGATTTGGAAGCAGTTGCCAGTCTCTGGACCTGACCTCATTACATGGTCTAGTAGGCTAGGCTGTCTAACAGGGTAGGCGCGAAGGTGACCGACGCTGTGATAACTTGCTTCGGTGAAAACTTATTGAAGCGTCTTATCTGGTGAAGATTGTGGATAGTGTAGATAGTCCCCCTCCCCCCCTCTCTGTCTCTCTCTGTCTCTCTCTGTCTGTCTGTCCTGCTCTCTCTCCTCCCTCTCTCCTCTCTCCCCCTCTCTCTCTCTGTTTGTCTGTCTGTCTCTCTCTCTCTCTTTGTCTCCCCCCTGTCTCCCTGGCTTAGATTGTGGATAGTTTTTCATCCTTCTTCTTCCCTCTTCTTCTCTCTCTCTCTCTGTCTCTGTCTCTCTCTGTCTCTGTCTCTCTCTCTCTGTTTGTCTGTCTGTCTGTCTCTCTCTGTTTGTCTGTCTGTCTGTCTCTCTCTGTCTCTCTCTGTCTCCCCCCCCCCCCCCTCTCTCCCTGGCTTAGATTGTGGATAGTTTTTCATCCTTCTTCTTCTTCTGTCTGTCTGTCTGTCTGTCTGTCTCTCTCTCTCTTTGTCTCCCCCCTCTCTCTCTGGCTTAGATTGTGGATAGTTTTTATCCTTCTTCTTCCTCTTCTTCTTCTTCTTTCTCTCTCTCTCTCTCTCTGTCTCTGTCTCTCTGTGTGTCTCTCTCTCTGTTTCTGTCTCTCTGTGTCTCTCTCTGTCTCTGTCTCTCTCTCTCTCTCTCCAATCTTACATTTTGTCTTATTTTAGCTTTCTAGATATCAAGTAAATTTCTGCAATGGCAGACGTGACCAAACATTACAGCACTGTCTCATTTTCTTTACCCCTGCAAAATTTATGGAGACAAACCAATCAATCAATCTTTCTGTCTCTTTCTTTCTCTGCTCTATTTATTTTCTTCTCGTACTCTTCATGTATCTTATGGTCACAGGAAAAGCAATCCGCTCCCCACCCCTCCCCCAACTCTACCCACGGACAAAATGAGAATAAAGAACGAGAGAAATAGAAAGAAAGAAAGAAAGAAAGAAAGAAAGAAGAAAGAAAGAAAGAAAAACACGTGGCTATGGATGAACACAAGACTAGGGTATCCAGTCTCAACATACACACCCTAACCAACAGAACCCTGGGCACAATAGCACAGCATTGTAAGTCTGATCCGGGTTTAACCCTTTGACTCCCTCATCCTCTCCACCAGAAGAAGAAGAAGAAGAAGAAGTGAAGAAGAAGAACAAGTAGAACAAGAAGAAGAAGAAGAACAAGAACAAAACTTAACCCTTTAACTCCCTCACCCTGTCCAAAGCAAAAACTTAAAACAATTAACCCTTTGACTCACTCACTCTATCCAAAGCAAAAACTTAACCCTGCCGGAAGCTGGTGGAGAGGCTGAAGGAGTAAAAGGGTTATGTTTTTTACAGTTGGTGGATAGGGTGAGGGAGTCAAATGGTTAAGCAAATTTAGAAAAGAAAAGGCGAGCTTCACGCATTGTTATTGTTATTGTTACAAGTCCAGCCGACTGCGGAGAGCCATATGAGGGCTATAACCATTTCAATACACATACAATACTTCAACAGGAAACAAAGAAAAAGAAAATCCAGTACATACTCGTATAGCAATGATTGGCCTACATAATCTAAGGATATGCCCCTGGCGTTGACTGCTCCGTCAGACGGGGGATTTAAAAAATACCCCTTAATACAAATTTTAACATAACTAAGGACACTAAAACATATATAAAAACAGGCTAAATTACCTAAAATTGCTTCCGGATATCTCATTTCCCTACTGCTAAAAATGCACTACGTACATGTACCCAATTATCATCCTAAGAGAAAGTACATAACATTTTGTCGAACACATACAGGTGAATGGACCAGCAAGACAAAAATGATAAGAAATAACAGAAACAAAGGCGAAGGAAGAAGGCAGAAACAAAGAGAGTGACAGAAAAGAGGAAATTTCTAGCACAGAATTTTTCCAGAAAGTGGGAATACTATTTATACTGAAAGAGCCCCCGGCATCCTCACGGTAGCAGTCTCAACATACACGCTCTAACCTACAGAGTCCCGGGTACAATAGCACAGCTGATATTTGTGACCTCCCACCACGAAATCAGTCATAACTAGCATTTTGGGTATTTTGAGATATACATATCACTGGAAAGTGTACATTCTGCTGATTGTTTTGGTACTTGAATAAAGCTTGTACTCAAAAAAATGTAGAAGTTAT
>JAPXFY010000030.1:38683943-38691443 GCA_030674185.1 Monoplex corrugatus | reverse complement strand
AAATATATGCCTACATATTCATGTGGAAAATATATGCCTACATATTCATGTGGAAAATATATGCCTACATATTCATGTGGAAAATATATGCCTACATATTCATGTGGAAAATATATGCCTACATATTCATGTGGAAAATATATGCCTACATATTCATATACATTTACTACAGGAATGATAGTATCCCTGTATGTCCATTTATTTTGGGGGGCAAGATTTCCATCTACCTTTCCCACCTTTCCTGAAAAGAAATGTACTATTTTTCCGTGTTTATCTTTAGCTGAAGTGAAACAGCCGTTCTATGTAAGCTACTTCGCTGTATCTGCGAATCAATTTCCTTCTCAAATAATATTACAGTATTATGAACCAAAAAGAGAATACATTTTTCAAGAATCAATTTCCGTCTCAAATAATATTACAGTATTATGAACCAAAAAGAGAATACATTTTTCAAGAATCAATTTCCGTCTCAAATAATATTACAGTATTATAAACCAAAAAGAGAATACATTTTTCAAGAATCAATTTCCGTCTCAAATAATATTACAGCATTATAAACCAAAAAGAGAATACATTTTTCAAAAGATCAATGGCAGACATTGCTCCATGTCTTCCAGAGTTACTCATTTCCAAAGTCTGTTCATTACTGAATAGAGAAAATAACATAGGACTACAAACATCACCTCGTGTTACACCAGCTGTATATTAGATATAATCTGTCAAAAGTTGCTCCACACCACCCCTGAAAATATCACTTTCCTTATCTCAGAGGCATCCAGCAGGTACGTTGATATTCAGAACTCGATGACACTAAATAAACGACAGTTAAACGGTGATAAAACCAAAGGAGTTAAATGGTAATAAAACCAAAGCCATACTCGTAGTTACCAAAAAACAAACTTGATTCTATCACACTGAATACTATCCAGCTAGGTGACAACATCATCCCTCTCTCTGATTCTGTCATGAACCTGGGTGTGACCTTGGACAACACTCTTTCTATGCAGAAGTTTCTGACCCAGACCCGCCAATCATGCTACTATCAGATTCGACGCATTGGTTACATTCGAAGATATCCTTTAACTGAGGCTGGATCTAAACTTGTGAAACACTTTTATTTCGTCTCGTCTTCATTCGTGTGTGTGTGTGTGTGTGTGTGTGTGTGTGTGTGTGTGTGTGTGTGTGTGTGTGTGTGTGTGTGTGTGTGTGTGTGCGTGTGTGCGTGAGAGTGAGTGAATAAGTGATGTGAACATGTCTATGTGTCTTTGAAATGTGTGTGTGTGCGCGCGTGTGTGTGTGTGTGTGTGTGTGTGTGTGTGTGTGTGTGTGTGTGTGTGTTGTGTGTGTGTGTGTGTGTGTGTGTGTGTGAGTGAGTGTGTGCGAGTGTGTGTGTGTGCGTGAATGGGTGAGAGTGAGTGAGTAAGTGATGCGAAATGTGTATGTGTCTTTGAAATGTGTGTGTGTGGTGTGTGTGTGTGTGTGTGTGTGTGTGTGTGTGTGTGTGTGTGTGTGTGTGTGTGTGAGTGTGTGTGTGTGTGAGTGTGAGTGATGTGTGTGTGTGTGGTGGTGTGTGGTGTGTGTGTGGGTGTGTGTGTGTGTGGTGTGTGTGTGTGTGTGTGTGTGTGTGTGTGTGTGTGTTGTGGTATATATTTCGTTTCGTCTTTATCTAGTCTAGCTCTCCTTACTGGACTACCAGCTTCTCCTCTCCTCTGTCTGCAGCACATACAAAAAAACACCTGCTTGTCTTGTCCTCAGAAAGAAAAGGTTTGATCATGCCAGTCCTCTCCTTCACTCTCTACAACGGTTGTCTGTTTAGAACACAATTAAATATAAGCAAGATAGCTTGTGTTACAAATCTATTCAAGATACAAGATACAAGATTTTATTTAGCCCAGAACATCATAATGGGAAATTGTCTTGGCATTCGCATTAAAATACATACAGGAACAAGAAAGCATAAACAAATGTACACACATGCTCTTACTCTCTCTCACTCTCTCTTTCACCCCTCTCTCACCCTCTCCCTCCCCTCATCTCTCTCCCCTCCCTCTTTGTCGAACACGATATCAAAGATTATGACTAATTTTAAAAATGCACGGTTAAAAAAACACATCATAAGAGTCAGATGCCTTGGTTAGGACTTTTAACCATGGACAAAAAGGGCAATACTCATTGAAAAACAACATTGGTAGGTATAGAAAAATTTGAAAAATTCACCAGAAAATTCACCAGCCCGCTCCATCATGTCTGTATGACAACATCAATATTTACACGCCAACTCGAACCTTGCGCTCAGCTTCAGACACTCTTTCCCTTCAGGTTCACAGATTTAAGCTATCAACTGTCAGTCAGCGTTCTTTTGCTGTTTCAGGACCATCTGCCTGGTATAAACTTCCATTTCCCTTCGTCTATCACCTACTCTTTTTGCTTTTTAAATTCATTTTAAAAACCACCTCCTCCCGATAATGAATTTTGCAACTGCTTCTTTTCATCACTTTCTGTGTGTGTGAGTGTTTCTCTCTCTCTCTCTCTCTCTCTCTCTCTCTCTCTCTCTCTCTCTCGTGTGTGTGTGTGTGTGTGTGTGTGTGTGTTGTGTAGTGTGTGTGTGTGTATGTGTGTGTGTCTGTGTCTGTGTGTGTCTGTGTCTGTGCTCTGTGTGCGTCTGTGTGTCTGTGTGTATGTATGTGTGTCTGTGTGTCTGTGTGTCTGTGTGTCTGTGTGTCTGTGTGTCGTGTGTGTGTGTCTGTGTGTCTGTGTGTGTCTGTGTGTTTCGCTTATTGTAAGGTGGTCTGCGTTGATGGTATGTGAATGTCTGGTGCGTTTTGATTTGAATATTCAAGATTTGGCGCCATGTACATACGGTAATCATATTATCATTATCATTACACACATTCACAGCTAAGGGCCGCACACAAGCACACACACACACACACACACACACACACAACACACACACACACACACACACACACACACACACACACACACACAGAGTGAGAGAGAGAGAGAGAGAGATTGACGCACTCAGAGAGAGAAAGAGAGAGAGAGGGGAGAGAGTGAGAGAGAGAGACAGACAACAGACAGACAAATAAACAGACAGAAAGACAGAAAGAGAGAGACAGGAAGAAGAGAGAGAGAGTGAGAGAGAGAGAGAGAAGAGAGAGAGAGAGAGGAGAGGGAGAGGAGAGAGAAAGAGACAGAGAAACAGACAGAGAGAGACAGAGACAGAGAGAGACACACAGACAGAGAAACACACACAGACAGACAGAATGAGTAAACGATGGAATCGGAAGAACCGCAGACTCTCAGAATCCTGCTGATGATACATAAAACACATGTCACTACCGGCACAGCCACAGAACAGAACAGAACAGTAAGTGCATTTTCCCCCCAAGACACAGTATAGTAAGCTAGCCTAGCGGTAGCTATAGCGTGCACACGTACATCCTGGGCGTTGGTGTCTTGTCTGCACCACTGTACAACAACACAAGATTCCAGGAGGGGGAGTGAGACAGATGCTGAAATACTTGGCCCACTTAGTTAATATGCTTCTTCCTGTCACACAGTATAAAGGAGTTATCCCCCTTTTCCTCACTCTTTCTCCTTTTTACTTCTACTGTATGTCTCCTATTGCCTCACCCTGACCACCCCCCTCCCTCTCCCCTGCTCGTTTTCTTTCTTACGTATGTGTGTCTGTGTGTGTGTGTGGGAAGGGAGGATGTGTGTGTGAGGGGGGGATGTGTGAGAGAGAGTGTGTGTGTGTGTATGTGAGAGAGAGAGAGAGTGTGTGTGTGTGTGTGAAAGAGAGAGAGAGAGCGAGAGAGAGAGAGTGTGTGTGTGTGTGTGAGAGAGAGAGAGAGAGAGAGCGAGAGAGAGAGAAAGAGTGTGTGTGTGAGAGAGAGAGCGAGAGAAAGAGAGAGAGAGAGTGTGTGTGTATACATGTGTGTGTGTGTGAATGTGTGTGTGGATGTGTAAGAGTGTGTGTGTATGTATGTATGTATGTATGTATACATGTATGTATGTATGATAGCGTGCGCATGTGTGAGTGCGTTAATGTGTATGCTAAGAATCTATTTCAAATTTGAAATTGAAATATGAGTAAATGACTGAGTGAGTGAGCGAGCGAGGTGAGTGAGTGAGTGAGTGTGTGTGTGTTTGTGTATAGGTGTGTATGTGTAGATGTGGGTGTGTACGTGTGTATATGTATGTATGTGTGTGTGTGTGCGCGGCGCATGCGCATATGTCTATGCGTGCGTGTATGTGTACGCTGAGGACCGGTTTGAAATTTTAAATTTTAAATATGAGTAAATGAATGAGTGAGTGAGTGAGTTTGTATGAGTGTGTGTGTGTGTGTGTGTGTGTTGTTGTGTGTGTGTGTGTTTGTGTGCGTGTGTGTGTGTGGTGTGTGTTTGTGTGTGTGTGTTTGTGTGTGCGTGTTTGTGTGTGTGTGTGTGTTTGGGGTGTTTGTGTGTGTGTTTGTGTGGTTTGTGGTGTTGTGTGTTGTGTGTTGTGTGTGTGTTTTCTGTGTGTGTGTGTTTGTGTGTTTGTGTGTGTGTGTTTGTGTGTGTGTCTGTGTGTTTGTGTGTGTGTCTGTGTGTTTGTGTGTTTGTGTGTGTGTGTGTGTGTGAGAGAGAGAGAGAGTAAGTATGTGTGTGTATGTGTGTGTGTGCGTGCGCACGTGGTGTGTGTGTGTGTGTGTGTGTGTGTCTGTGTGTCTGTGTGTGTGTGTGTATGTGTGTGCGTATGAACTTGACTTTGAAATAAATGCGTACGCGCACGTGTGCGTGTACGTGTTTGCGTGCGTGCATATCTGTGTGTATGTGTGCACACGTTTGTGCCTCTGTGTGTGTGTGTGTGCACGCGCATGTGTCTATGTGTGTGAGCACGCGCGTGTGCCTGCCTGTGTGTGTGAGCACGCGCGTGTGTGTACGCAATGTTCTGTGGACAGAATACTCAGCTCATGATATCTAGGTCTGGGTTCTGGACAACTAGGTCTGGGTTCTGGACAACTAGGTCTGGGTTCTGGACAACTAGGTCTGGGTTCTGGACATCTAGGTCTGGGTTCCGGACAACTAGGTCTGGGTTCTGGACATCTAGGTCTGGGTTCTGGACAACTAGGTCTGGGTTCTGGACATCTAGGTCTGGGTTCTGGACATCTAGGTCTGGGTTCTGGACATCTAGGTCTGGGTTCTGGACATCTAGGTCTGGGTTCTGGACAACTAGGTCTGGGTTCTGGACATCTAGGTCTGGGTTCTGGACAACTAGGTCTGGGTTCTGGACAACTAGGCCTGGGTTCTGGACAACTAGGTTTGGGTTCTGGACAACTAGGCCTGCTGGGTTCTGGACATCTAGGTCTGGGTTCTGTCCTGGGTTCTGGACATCTAGGTCTGGGTTCTGGACAACTAGGTCTGGGTTCTGGACAACTAGGTCTGGGTTCTGGACAACTAGGTCTGGGTTCTGGACATCTAGGTCTGGGTTCTGGACATCTAGGTCTGGGTTCTGGACAACTAGGTCTGGGTTCTGGACAACTAGGTCTGGGTTCTGGACAACTAGGTCTGGGTTCTGGACAACTAGGCCTGGTTTCTGGACAACTAGGCCTGGTTTCTGGATAACTAGGTCTGGGTTCTGGACAATTAGGTCTGGGTTCTGGACAACTGGGTTCTGTACAACTAAGTCTGGGTTCTGGACAACTGGGTTCTGGACAACTAGGTCTGGGTTCTGGACAACTAGGCCTGGGTTCTGGACAACTAGGTCTGGGTTCTGGACAACTAGGTCTGGGTTCTGGACAACTAGGTCTGGGTTCTGGACAACTGGGTTCTGTACAACTTAGTCTGGGTTCTGGACAACTGGGTTCTGGACAACTAGGTCTGGGTTCTGGACAACTAGGCCTGGGTTCTGGACATCTAGGTCTGGGTTCTGGACATCTAGGTCTGGGTTCTGGACATCTAGGTCTGGGTTCTGGACAACAAGGTCTGGGTTCTGGACAACTAGGTCTGGGTTCTGGACAACTAGGTCTGGGTTCTGGACAACTGGGTTCTGGACAACTAGGTCTGGGTTCTAGACAACTAGGTCTGGGTTCTGGACAACTAGGTCTGGGTTCTGGACAACTAGGTCTGGTTCTGGACAACTAGATCTGGGTTCTGGACAACTAGGTCTGGGTTCTGGACAACTAGGCCTGGGTTCTGGACAACTAGGTCTGGGTTCTGTACAACTAGGTCTGGGTTCTGGACAACTAGGTCTGGGTTCTGGACAACTAGGTCTGGGTTCTGGACAACTAGGTCTGGGTTCTGGACAACTGGGTTCTGTACAACTAAGTCTGGGTTCTGGACAACTGGGTTCTGGACAACTAGGTCTGGGTTCTGGACAACTAGGTCTGGGTTCTGGACAACTAGGTCTGGTTCTGGGCCTGGGTTCTGGACAACTAGGTCTGGGTTCTGGACAACTGGGTTCTGGACAACTAGGTCTGGGTTCTGGACAACTAGGTCTGGGTTCTGGACAACTAGATCTGGGTTCTGGACAACTAGGTCTGGGTTCTGTCCTGGATTCTGGACAACTAGGTCTGGGTTCTGTAATTCATTTTGTTACTTTCTTTCTAAAACCTCTGCCTAATGTGTAAAACATGTGGGCCAGGTTATGTCTGCATCGCTGCGTGAGTGCAACTTTTTATGTTCATAATGTAATTTGAATGAACGGCAGCGTAGGCGTTCAACTAAACCAAAAACTGCAAACACTGTATGAAAACTGTAGTAGAGGTGATCAAGAAAGAAGAGCGCGCGTGCACACAAGAGAGAGAGAGAGAGAGAGAGAGAGAGAGAGAGAGAGAGAGAGAGAGAGAAAGAGAGGCAGAAAGAGAGAGAGAGACAGAACAGAGACAGAGAAAGAGAGAGAGAGAGATGAAGAGAGAGATACAGAGAGAGAGAGAGAGAGAGATACAGAGAGAGAGAGAGAGAGAGAGAGAGAGAGGAGAGAGAGAGAGAGAGAGAGACTTCCATTTTCAGTTTCAGTTTCTCAAGACGACATCTCCGCGCTCGGAATGAATTCCATATGCACTAACGTCACAGGTCCCATGTGTATGGTGATCACGGCAAAAGCCTTAAGCCTGCACATAAACCCATGAGCTGGCCAGGTCCTGAGGCCCTACCTAGACTATATGTTTTACCAAGTACATATTTTATACTGGTTTTGTATCACACACACACACACACACACACACAACACACACACACACACACACACACACACACAACCACACACACAACACACACACACAAAGACAACACACACATAACACACACACACACACATAAACAGACACACACATATAAACACACACACACAAACACACACACACACACACACACACACACACACACAGAAACACACACACACACACACAACACACACACACACACAAAACACAAACAACACACGAACACACACACAAAAAAAAAACCAACAAAAGAAGACAACACTACACACAAGAAACAGAAACAACAATTT
>JAPXFY010000030.1:38666443-38668943 GCA_030674185.1 Monoplex corrugatus | reverse complement strand
AGTGGATAATTGGAGGTGATTTTAATGCACATGCCCCATTTTGGGAAAAGTATTGTACAAACATAACAAGCAACAGGTTGATTGAAAATATTGTAGATTCCAATTTATATTTACTTAACAACGGACACGTTACCCGGATCCCCGATATACCAACCCACAGACCCACAGCTATCGACCTTACTTTAATCTCACCATCCCTAGCCCCAAACGCCACATGGCAAACAGAGGATGACTTGTTGGGATCAGATCATATCCCCATACGTCTTACCCTAAACCATACTACAGAAATAGACGCCATACCACAAGATAGTTTACCCAAGTTTAATTATAAAAACGCTGACTGGATCAGTTTTAAGGCAATCCTTGAAAAGACAAGAACAGATCTATCTGAAGCAATGAACATAAACGAAACGTACGAAGTTTTCTGTAACTCACTCTTAAGGGCTGCTAACATTTCAATTCCAAAACTTACAGTGTCAAAAATAGGAAAACATCATGGAAATGTCTGGTGGAATGTGGACTGTCAAAAGGCAGTGAACGAAAAGAAAGAAAAATACAAAATTTATTTAGCAAACAGGTCACCTGAAAATCATACAGCGATGAAAAGTGCCAACATTAAGTGTAACAGAATCATAGAGCAAGCCAAAGAACAACACTGGACATCTTTTTGTAAATGTGAAGTAAATAACCACAAAGACACGATAAAGATTTGGGAAAAACTAAAATTAATGAAAAACGGGATTAAGTTGCCATCAATTCCAGTAAAGCTAGAAAATAACCCTATTCCTAGCTCATTGGAAAAAGCAGAAGCTTTTGCAGACGTGTTTGCTGAGGCCTGTCGTGTAGAAGGACTCCCTGTCTCTGATAGAAATTATAGGGAACAAGATGAAAAGAAAGATATATATAAGGACCCTGCCTCTGACAATACTCACTACATAAATGCATCACTCACACTTCAAGAATTAAAAGATGCCATTCAGTCCCTTCCAAGTAAAAAAACGTCAGTTGGACTAGATGCAATTTCCAATGAGATGCTGAAAAATTTACCAGAAAATTTTATAATCTTGCTACATGACATATTTCAAAAATGCTGGAATAGTGGGATAATGCCTAACAACTGGAAAGAAACAATAGTGGTTCCTGTATTAAAACCAGGTAAATGTAATACCGATTTGAAAAACTACAGGCCAATTGCATTAACATCACATGTATGTAAACTAATGGAGAAAATAATCTTAAAGAGACTGATGCACTATTGTGAAAAGAATAAAATAATACCAGTAAATCAGGCAGGATTTCGAAAAGGCAGGTCACCAGTAGAGATCCTAACAAAGCTAACTACTAATATAAAACAACAATTTGCAAGACGTCAATGTGTTTTAGCTACATTTTTTGATATAACGAAAGCATACGATCAAGTGTGGCACTCCCGATTGTTATTCAAATTTAAAAGTATTGGGCTGACAGGTCACATTTTTGGCTATGTTAAGTGTTTCTTAGAAAACAGAGTATTTCAAACGAGGATTGAAAATGTATATTCCACGAAACGAATTCTTCAAATGGGTATCCCTCAGGGATCCGTTATAGCTCCCCTTCTTTTCATGATATTAATGCATGACTTACCCAGTAAAGTATCTAAGCATGTAGTTTTAGCTCAATATGCTGACGATTTATGCATGTGGATGCAGGTAAATATGAAAAAGAAAACTCCTTTGCGCTGTATCAATTATACACGCAAATGCTACCAATTAGAACTTGATAAAATAGCGCGATACATGGTAGAAAATGGGTTACATCTATCCCTGGAAAAAACAAAAATAGTTTTATTTAATAATGGAGCTAACCCAGTAAATATTCCCACTTTCAAACTGGGAGATACTCTTCTTCAGTTTAACGAGTCGATTAAATTCTTAGGAGTTTTCCTTACAGCAAAATTATCTTGGAATCAGCATATTGAATACTTATTAACCAAAGCTCAAAAAAGTTTAAATTTCATAAAAATAGTTCGCAAACAGACATGGGGTCAAGATTCATCAACACTTGTTCATCTTTGTAAATCGCTTGTTAGATCTAAATTAACCTATGCTCAAGAAATCTTCTTCAGTGCACCGAAACACTTACTAAAAAAAACTGCAGAGCATAGATTGTAAAGGTTTCAAACTTGCACTGGGTCTTCCAATGCATGCTTCCTGTCTTCGGACATATAATGTAATCAAACTGTTGCCACTTGATGAGCAAAGGAAAGTCGCTTCTACTAAATTTTTGTTAAGAAACACTACCGTAGAAAACATCTCAGAAACAGAAATTAAACTGAGATCAGATACCGACTTTCCAAAACGAGCTAAATCAATATCTTCACAGGTCACACTTGCAACATACACATCTGACGTCATGAAAGGCTCAGGAATTGATCTAGACGTAGATCCTGTATCTATACGACCTTCCTTTTCGCCAGTACCCAGTTGGGAACTCCAAAGAGCACGATTTGACGTACACCACA
>JAPXFY010000030.1:38658943-38661443 GCA_030674185.1 Monoplex corrugatus | reverse complement strand
TATACAGGCCTATAATATAGTGTATACAGGCCTATAATATAGTGTATACAGGCCTATAATATAATGTATACAGGCCTATAATATAATGTATACAGGCCTATAATATAATGTATACAGGCCTATAATATAATGTATACAGGCCTATAATATAATGTTATACAGGCCTATAATATAATGTATACAGGCCTATAATATAGCATATATGTGTATACAGGCCTATAATATAATGTATACAGGCCTATAATATAGTGTATACAGGCCTATAATATATGTATCAGGCCTATAATATAGTGTATACAGGCCTATAATATATGTGATACAGGCCTATAATATAATGTATACAGGCCTATAATATAGTGTATACAGGCCTATAATATAATGTATACAGGCCTATAATATAGTGTATACAGGCCTATAATATAATGTATACAGGCCTATAATATAATGTATACAGGCCTATAATATAATGTATACAGGCCTATAATATAATGTATACAGGCCTAATAAGTATAGTTATATAGTGATACAGGCCTATAATATAATGTATACAGGCCTATAATATAGTGTATACAGGCCTATAATATAGTGTATACAGGCCTATATAAGTATAGGCCATATATATGTATCAGGCCTATAATATAGTGTATACAGGCCTATAATATAATGTATACAGGCCTATAATATAGTGTTACAGGCCTATATAAATGTTACAGGCCTATAATATAGTGTATACAGGCCTATAATATATGTATCGGCCATAATATATGTATACAGGCCTATAATATAGTGTATACAGGCCTATAATATATGTATCAGGCCTATAATATATTATCAGGCCTATAATTATGTATACAGGCCATAATATAATGTATACAGGCCTATAATATATGTATACAGGCCTATAATATATGTATACAGGCCTATAATATATGTATCAGCCTATAATATAGTGTATACAGGCCTATAATATAGTGTATACAGCCTATAATATAATGTAACAGGCCTATAATATAGTGTATACAGCCTATAATATAGTTATACAGGCCTATAATAGTGTATACAGGCCTATAATATAATGTATACAGGCCTATAATATATGTATCAGGCCTATAATATAGTGTATCAGGCCTATATATATAATATGTATACAGGCCTATAATATAGTGTATACAGGCCTATAATATAATGTATACAGGCCTATAATATATGTATACAGGCCTATAATATATGTATACAGGCCTATAATATATGTATACAGGCCTATAATATATATGCTATAATATAATGTATACAGGCCTATATATATGTTCAGCCTATAATATATGTATACAGGCCTATAATATATGTTATAAAGTAAATATAATTATTAAGGCTATAATATATGTATACAGGCCTTAAATTATAATACGCCTATAATTAATACGGCTATAATATATTTACAGGCCTAATTAATGTATACAGGCCTATAATATATGTATACAGCAAAATATGTAAACCCTATATATATGATCAGGCCATAATATTAACAGGCCTAATATATGTACAGGCCTATAATAAGTGTATACAGGATATATAGCTAATATAGCTTAAGCCTTAATTATACAGGCCATAATAATATGTATAAGGCCTTATAAATGTTTACAGGCCTTAATATATGTATAAGGCCATAATATAATGTATACAGGCCATATATAGTATACAGGCCTATAATATAATGTATACAGGCCTATATATAGTTATACAGGCCTATAATATAGTGTATACGGCTATATATATGTATACAGGCCTATAATATATGTATACAGGCTCTATAATATAGTGTTACAGGCCATATAATAATGTATACAGGTATAATATATTAACAGGCCTTAATATATGTAACAGGCCTATAATAATATACTAAAGCCTATATATATATGTATCAGGCCTATAATATAGTTAAAGGCCTATAATATATGTTACAGGCCTATAATATGTATAAGGCCATAATATATGTTACAGGCCTATAATAATGTATACAGGCCTAATATAATGTATACAGGCCTATAATATAGTGTATAAGGCCTAATATAGTGTATACAGGCCTTATATAATGCCTATTATATTATACGATTATTAAGGCTTATATAGTATAATTGGTTATAATATATGTATACAGGCCTAAATATATGTTACAGGCCTATAAATAATGATAAGGCCTTTATAATGTATCAGCATAATAAATGTATAAGGCCTAATATATATGTATACAGCCTAAATATAATGTATACAGGCCTTAATATATGTATAAGGCCTATAATAAATGTTACAGGCCATAATAATTTAACAGGCCTATATATGATATACAGGCCTATAATATAGTGTATACAGGCCTATAATATAAGGCCTCTATAATATATGTATACAGGCCTATAATATAGTGTATCAGGCCTATATATAGTACAGGCCTATAATATAATGTATACAGGCCTATAATATAGTGTATACAGGCCTATAATAT
>JAPXFY010000030.1:38636443-38638943 GCA_030674185.1 Monoplex corrugatus | reverse complement strand
TTTTTTTTTTTTTTTTTTTTCCCCACGCCGGGGATCGAACCTGGGCGATTCTGCGCTTCAGAACTGCGGTACGCGGTTTTACCAATGTGCTAACGGGGCACACATCATCTGTAGGGAATTTAATCCTTATGAAGTTCACTTTTTTGGTTCCTCCTTGCCCAGATCCAGCTTGAGCTCCTTTCTGCTGCCTCTGCCATCTCTTTAAGGGCTCTAGTCCTCTTCTTCCCAGAATATAATATATAATTGTATATAATATGCTCTCTATAATTTTCCATTGCTTTTATTCTTTCTCTCCATTTATAGCCATGCGTGTGTTGTGTGTGTGTGTGTGTGTGTGTGTGTGTGTGTGTGTGTGTGTGTGTGTGTGTGTAGGTGTGTGCGTGTGTGCGCGTGTGTGTGCGTGTGTATGTGTGTATGTGTATGTGTGTGTGTGTGTATGCGTGTGTGTGTGTGTATGTGTGTGTGTGTGTGTGTGTGTACGTGTGTGCGTGTGTGCGTGTTTGTGTGTGTGTCTGTGTGTGTATGCATATCATAACCAGGCGTGGCTGGCAGAGAAGTAGCCTACACCTCCCACCTTCAGAGACGTGCTCTCAAGATCTGATGTCTAGAGTTCAAATCCAACCCTCGACACAAGAACAGGCTTGTTAGCTGCTTCCATCATTCTGGTGGTGCCACTTTATGTTTCTTTACAGGTTTCTCCCGTCTACACCCGTCCCTATTTCAAGGCTTTGCGCAGGCCTAAGGCGTCTGAAACAAGTGCGACTGCCCGCGTTCAAGTAAACAGGAACCAGCAAAACACAAAAATAGAATCAGAAGGCATATTTAACCCTTTGACTCCCGCACCGTGTCCAGAAGCATCCTGCATTGTCAATCATGCTAGCAAAACAAAAACTTAACCCTTTGATTCCCTCACCCTGTCCACCAGCATCCTGCATTGTCAATCATGCTAGCAAAACAAAAACTTAACCCTTTGATTCCCTCACCCTGTCCACCAGCATCCTGCATTGTCAACCATGCTAGCAAAACAAAAACTTAACCCTTTGATTCCCTCACCCTGTCCACCAGCATCCTGCATTGTCAACCATGCTAGCAAAACAAAAACTTAACCCTTTGATTCCCTCACCCAGTCCACCAGCATCCTGCATTGTCAATCATGCTAGCAAAACAAAAACTTAACTCTTTGATTCCTTTAAACTATCCACTAGATTCCTGCAGGAAGCTGGACGATAGAGTGAGGGAATCAAAGGGTTACATTTTTGCTGTTGGTAGATAGGGTGCGGTAGTCAAAAGGTTAATACAACCAGGCAAGACAGGCGTAAATTTTCGGCCAACTGGCCTTTGTCAAGCGTGAATGTAAATTCACAAACCAACAAACATCAAATATTAAAATCAGGAGAAAAAGACTGAAAAAGACTAAGCAGGAAGTTTCACACTTTTCCACCTGATTTTTGTATTTTTGTGTTTGTTTGTAGTGTAGGCTTGGCAAAGGCCAGTTCGCCGAAAATTTGCGCCTGTCTTGTCCGGTTGTATTAAATACGTGTTCTGGTTCTATTTTTTGTTTTTCTGGTTCCTTAAGGCATCTGTCAGATAACTGCCGGCAGATTCGGGTGGAGCACATATGGAATTGTCCGAGTACGAGGAGCCCCTCTTGAACCTGGCGTTGACCACTCCGTCCAATTTATTGCGCAGGGGATTTAAGCGAAAATCATACCTGAATACAAATTTAAACATAAGTACATACATGTAAGGACACTAAAACATATATCAAAACAGGCCTAAATTACCTAAAATTGCTTCCGCATATCTCGTTTCCCTAGAGCCAAAAGTGCACTTAACTTAACACATGTACCCAGTTGTCAATCCTAAGCAAATATACGAAAGACTTTATCAAACACATACAGGTGAATGGACCAGCAAGGCAGACAATGATAGGAAGAAACGACAGACCGCAAAGTAACAAGGCAGAAACAAAGAGAATGACAGAAAAGAGGAAATTTCTAGTTCAGAATTTCCAGAAAGTAGGGATTTTTTTTAAGGATCATTGCACTCAGGGAGGTTACCTTTGTGCTCACCTTTTTTTGTTTCTTTTTGTTTTTTTTTTGTTTTCGTCCCATTTTTCTACGCCACACTAATGGCCACAGAAGCTGGAATAGTTTTTTTACAATGCGATGATGACGATGTCGATGAGGATGATAATCATGATGTTATGGAGTTCCATCTAGGATTGAGACTGCGTGACAGGGCTGTACTGTACGCTTACTACCATAATATATCCTGGCGTCAACCAGGCCTGAGAGATACAGACACCTGCGGTGTTGGTCAAAACATTTAAGCAACACCCTCAATGACGCATCCGTGAAGTGGATGAGACTCGACTGTGTGGTCCCAGTCTTCCCACTGAGCGCATAGCGCGCCCAATTCCGGGTAGGAGCCTGTTGGAGCCGAAAAATCCCACAATGATTTTTGAAGGTATTGCTGGGGATTCGAACCCACAACCTTC
>JAPXFY010000030.1:38631443-38633943 GCA_030674185.1 Monoplex corrugatus | reverse complement strand
TATGGTATGTGTGTTGTGTATGTGTGTGTGCATGTGTGTGTGTGTATGTGTGTATTTGTGTGTATGTGTGTGTATATGTGTGTATGTGTGTATGTGTGTGTGTGTGTGTGTATGTGTGTGTGTGGTGTGTGTGTGTGTGTGTGTGTGTGTGTGTGTGTATGTGTGTGTGTGTATGTGTGTGTGTGTATGTGTGTGTATGTGTATGTGTGTATGTGTGTGTATGTGTGTGTGTGTATGTGTATGGTGTATGTGTGTGTATGTGTGTGTGTGTATGTGTGTGTGTGTGTGTGTGTGTGTGTGTGTGTGTGTATGTGTGTGTGTGTATGTGTGTGTATGTGTGTGTGTTGTGTGTGTATGTAGTGTGTGGTGTGTGTGTGTGTGTGTGTGTGTGTGTGTGTGTGTGTGTGTGTGTGTGTGTGTGTGTGGATACACAAAGAGGTGAAAGGCGCAAGCACAATGAATATTGCCTGTCCTATATATTCACTTATCGAACTGTAAATTTTTTGTTTAAATCCATAGAATTAATGAAACATTATCAATGACCGAGACGAACTCCGTTATGAGACAATCGTTATCACAACACCAGACAGCGTCATAAGTACTTCGTACCAGAAGACTGATGCTTGAGAGGAAATTCCACTACGATCTTCACTATCCCACAGGAAAGAATGACTAGGCTAAACCCTGGCAGACACGTCTTTGGTTCTGCTTTCTGTCATGTCTACCTAGCATGCTCTTTACTGTGACACGGGTTTAGGCAAGCAGGCAAACGCCAGACACACACGACGCATGTTAACTCCCTTAGCACGATGAGCACAATCGTGGCTTTACCGTCCAAGCATGATGCGCCACAATCGTGGCTTCATTCGTATCTCCCGCTGAATACTGTCTGATCTATACAAATTGACCAATCAGAAGGCTTCTTTTGCATTGCCTCTGCCTTCTTCCTTTCACACGGTTGCCATTTTCGCTATTCTTGAATTGATTTCTATAAGTTTTCGCACAAAAATGAGTGAGATTGGGACTGACTGTTAGGTTGACAAGTCTGGGACTCTTGTTGACAGTAACTCTGGCGATGATTATGAGGTAAATATGGCTTTGTGTTTGGTTTCTATTTGAACAAAAGAAGTTTGAGCACACGATGAAGTGTATTTTTAGCACATCAGTCATGATGGAATGCGGTTGTCGTTCAGTTTGATTTGTTTACTTGTACTTCTCATCGCTACGAGCACGAAGTGTTTATCATTCTAACACTCTGTAATTTCATTTTCTCCTGCAAACAGGCATTTATTTTACTTTTATAGTGCAATTCAGGATTAATCCTTTCTAAATATATGTATACTTTTCTAGGAAATGTTTTACACCAGAGCAGCAAATAATTGAAAACAATTGGTACCCATAGGCAGGTTGGCTCCGTAATTTTAAGCCATTGTCTTATAGTACGCTTTTAATTATGTATCGTGCCAAGGGAGTTAACGTCTTCTTTATCGGATCCTCAGCCCTATCGATATATACTCAGCCCTTCGTATATCAGTATACTCAGCCCTATCGGGATACACAGCCCTATCAGTGTACCATTCATATATCATCATCAGGTGCCCTGCCGCATGGCGTTGGTGATCATGGACTTCCATTTGTCTCTATCTCTTTTTGCCTCGAGCATCTCCTCCACCCTCCTCGTCTTCAGCCACTCTGCAAGTACGTCTAGTATTTTCTCCCTGGGTCTACCTGGTGCTCTCCTTCCCTCCAGCTTTCCTTGTGGCCAGGTGCTCCAAATCCCCTTTCCTCATAAAATGGTCTATAAATGTTGCCTGTCTTTTCCTAATCTTCCTTATGAATGATCTACTTATGTCTGCCTCCATCAATACTGTCTCGTTTGTTTTCTTTGCTGTCCATGGAACTCTCAACATACTTCACAGAAACCACATCTCAGCTGCCTTAATCTTGTTCTGGCTTTGCTTGTTGATTGTCCATGCCTCACAACCATACAACAGTATTGATTCTATATAACATTTAAGAACTCTCTTTGTGATGGTAATTGATAGGCATTTGTTGGTAAGAATGCTTGTCATCTTCTTGAATGATGTTTTGGTTTGGCTGATTCTGCTGGGTATTTCTGATGTGCATCTGCCGTCTGATGAAGTGATCGTTCCCAGGTATTTAAACTTATCAACCTGTTCAAGGTTGTGCCATTTGCTGTTATTCTGCATGAGGGGATTTCATGTTTTTTACTGATCACCATGACTTCAGTCTTCCTGCTGTTTAGTTCCAGCCCCTTACCTTTGCTTTCTATATCTAGTATATTCACAAGGTTTTGTAGGTCCCTTTCATTTTCTGCGATTAGCACGGTGCCATCTGCGTATCAAATGTTGTTTATCATTTTTCCTCCAACTTTAATCCAGGGTCTTTTTCTAGGTTTCTCATGATGTTTTTGCTGTGAAGTGAAAACACATCTGGTGACAAAACACAACCCTGTCTGACTCCTCTTTTGATGTTTTGG
>JAPXFY010000030.1:38621443-38626443 GCA_030674185.1 Monoplex corrugatus | reverse complement strand
GTGTGTTTGTTTCTTTGTTTATTTTGTTAGAATCATCGCACACAGGGAGGTTACCTTTGTGCTCACCTTTTTTTCCTCCCCTCTTCTACGCCACCTTAATGGCCGCGGAAGCTGGCACAGTTTGTACAATGAGATGATGATATTGACGATGAGGATGATAATCATGATGATAATAATGGACTTCCGTCTAGGATTGAGACTGCGTGACAGGGCTGTACGCTTATTATGATAACAGATCCTGGCGTCAACCAGGCCCTAAAGATACAGACACCTGCAGTGTTCGTCAGAATATTTGAGTAACACCCTCCATGACGCATCCGTGAAGTGAATGAGACCCGACTGTGTGGTCCCTGTCTTCCCGTCACACGCTCAACTCTGGATAGGAGCCAGCCAGAGCCAAATATCCAACAACGAGTTTTGAAGGGACTAATGGGGATTCGAACCCACAACCTTCCAATGAGTAGCCCGTTGTGTTAACCACTACATCATGACGACTTGGGCACTGAACAAGGTTAGGCATTGATCACACCCACTCAAGTTTCCGCAGCCGATGTCGAACGGAAAGAGTGACTGAAAGGAGAGTGTGTAACACTAAAGCGGTTCTTGGTCTAAGGGAAACTACTTTTGCTAAATTTTCCTCTAATCTTTTTGATATGCTTACTTCCCATATTTCGACCACTCTTTCTGATGATATATCGGAGTTATTTCGTATTGGAGTTATTTCAAAAGGGATTCACCGTGCTGGGATAACTCCATATGCGCTCCACCCAAATCTGCCAGCAATTATCTGACAGATTTCCCGAGCATATGCACAAAACCCTATGCACTGACAAGGTCTTGAAACGGGGACAGGGGAAGAAGGGACCTATCAAACACTATGCTGACACCAGCAGAATGATGGAAACATTAAGATGGCCAGCCAACAGGCCAGTGGACCTATCAAACACTAAGCTGACACCACCACAATGATGGAAGCATTAAGATGGCCAGCCAACAGGCCAGTGGACCTATCAAACGCTAAGCTGACACCACCACAATGATGGAAGCATTAAGATGGCCAGCCAACAGGCCAGTGGACCTATCAAACGCTAAGCTGACACCACCACAATGATGGAAACATTAAGATGGCCAGCCAACAGGCCAGTGGACCTATCAAACACTAAGCTGACACCACCACAATGATGGAAGCATTAAGATGGCCAGCCAACAGGCCAGTGGACCTATCAAACACTAAGCTGACACCACCACAATGATGGAAGCATTAAGATGGCCAGCCAACAGGCCAGTGGACCTATCAAACACTAAGCTGACACCACCATAATGATGGAAGCATTAAGATGGCCAGCCAACAGGCCAGTGGACCTATCAAACACTAAGCTGACACCACCAGAATGATGGAAACATTAAGATGGGCAACCAACAGGCCAGTGGACCTATCAAACACTAAGCTGACACCACCAGAATGATGGAAACATTAAGACGGGCAACGAACAGGCCAGTTTTTAATGTTGCGGGCTAGGATTGAACTCAAGATATCAGATCTTTAGTCCATGGCTCTACCAACTAGCCGGCGATGATAATGATCATAAAACAATGCACATTTTACGTAGCGCAACATCCCAAAAAGCAAGTTGCTATGCACTTTGCATTTGACAGAGAAATTTAAGTATAAACATGTAAGTCAACAGTGAGTCAGTCTTACGAACATGATATAACGTAGAACAAGAAAAGAAAACAATAGTGCCGTGCACATATGATACAAGAACATTTAAAAACAAAACAACAACAAAAAGAAAGAACAAACAAACAAATAGCATACATTCATATGCAAATATCATCATCATCATCAGGTGCCCTGCCGCATGGCGTTGGCGATCATGGACTTCCATCTGTCTCTATCTCTTGTTGCCCCTAACATCTCCCCCACCCTCCTCGTCCCCAGTCACTCTGCAAGTCCGTCCAGCATTCTCTCCCTGGGTCTACCCGGTGCTCTCTTTCCCTCCAGCTTTCCCGTTGTGACCAGGTGCTCCAAATCCCCCTTCCTCATAAAATGGCCTATAAATGTTGCCTGTCTTTTTCTAATCTTCCTTATGAGTGATCTACTTGTGTCTGCCTCCATCAAGACTGTCTCGTTTGTTTTCTTTGCTGTCCATGGAACTCTCAACATTCTTGTTAGAAACCACATCTCGGCTGCCTCAGTCTTGTTCTGGCTTTGCTTGTTGACTGTCCACGCCTCACATCCGTACAACAGTAATGGTTCTATATAACATTCAAGAACTCTCTTCCTGATGTTAATTGATAGGCATTTGTTGGTAAGAATGCAAACATACACATACTCAAAACACACACACACAGGCTAATACGCAAGCACTCACACACCCATACATAACCACACAGGCACGCTCGTACACACAGACACAACCATCTACACAGGCACTAATGTTTACTAATTGTCTTATGATCGTTATCAGAAATAGTGGCGATGCATGGGAATTAAGCAAGTTAAAAACTTTAGAAAAAAATTTAGCATGAGTAGTTTCCCTTAGACCAAGACGCGGCTTACCAGAACAGATGACTGAAACATAACAGATAAATAACATCGTGTTTTTTTTACACAACCAGCCATGCCGGTATTATACGGACAGGAGGGTGAAGCGAACAGAAAATCTTGGTCTACACTTAATATTTGGTGTATATTACAAGATCCAAAACAAGAGTGACTGCCTGCGCCCAAGCAAACACAAACCAGAAGAACAAGAAAATCAATGTAAGCGCATCTCCAACAAGACAACACAAAACAAAACAAGCGCAAATTTTCGGCCAACTAGCCTTTGTCAAGCGCGAACGCACGGTCACAGACAAATCACAGACACCAAACAATGGATAATAAAAACGGGACTAAAAACTTCCCTGCCGCCTCGTCCAGTGGGTAAGAGATGGCAGGGAAGTTTTTAGTCCCGTTTTTATTATCCATTGTTTGGTGTCTGTGATTTGTCTGTGACCGTGCGTTCGCGCTTGACAAAGGCTAGTTGGCCGAAAATTTGCGCTTGTTTTGTTTTGTGTTGTCTTGTTGGAGATGCGCTTACATTGATTTTCTTGTTCTTCTGGTTAATATTTGGTATTTATATTTAATTTCTTTTATTTCTTTTCTACGCTGCATGAATCGTTGCAATGTGTGCTTTTTTTATAAAAAAAAGTTTGATTGTAAAATATGCAGAAACAAGTTTAGATCACTAGGTCTGTTTTTATGTATGTTTTAGTGTCTTTAGTTGTGTTTAAATTTGTATTCAAATATGTTTCTTAAACCCCCTGTGCGATAAACTGGACGGAGTGGTCAACGCCAGGGGCATGTCCTTAGATTACGTGGGCGAATGCATTGATATGTGTACTTAATTTTCTTTTCCTTCCCCCCCCCCCCCCTGCTGAAGTATCGCATATGTTTTGAAACGTTTATAGCCTTGATATGACCCTACGCAGTCGGCTGGGCTTCCAACAAAAAAGAACAAATACTAAAGGTTTTGTAACTTCTCTGTGTCACCACCTCCGAATGTACACATACATCCCTGCTTGGCTTCTCCATTCTGTTTCTGATATTATCTGTTTAGAAATTCTCCGATACAGATGTTCAGCAGTCGGTCTTCGATCGTTTTCTTTGTCTGGTCCGTACTGCTGGAATGAGCTTTCCCTGTCTCTTTGACTGTCACATACTATATTTTCTTTAACCCTTTGATCCCTGCACCCTGTCCAACAGCATCCCACATTGCCAACCATGCTAGCAAAGCAAAAACTTAACCCTTTGATTCCCTCACCCTATCCACAAGCTTCATCCAGGAAGCTGGTGGATAGGGTGAGGGAGTCAAAGGGTTAAGTTTTTGCAATTGGTGGATAAGGTGCAGGAGTCAAAGGGTTAAGTTTTTGCAGTTGGTGGATAGGGTCAGAGAGTCAAAAGGTTAAGTTTTTGCAATTGGTGGATAGGGTGCGGGAGTCAAAGGGTTAAGTTTTTGCAATTGGAGGATAGGGTGCGGGAGTCAAAGGGTTAAGTCTGACCCGAAGACACACCTTTTTGTCCAGCAGTTATTTCCCCCTTCACACCATCATCCTTCATTAAACTCACCTTCTGTCCTCACCTGGTATTCATATTCATATTCATATTCATATTCATATTCATATTCATATTCATGTTCACATTCATATTCATATTCATATTCATATTCATCTTCGAATTCACGTTCATATTCACATTCATGTTCACATTCATATTCATATTCATATTCACATTCACATTCATCTTCGAATTACGTTCACATTCACATTCATGTTCACATTCATATTCATATTCATATTCATATTCATATTCATATTCACATTCATCTTCGAATTCACGTTCACATTCACATTCATGTTCACATTCATATTCATATTCATATTCATATTCGTATTCATATTCACATTCACATTCACATTCACATTCACATTCATATTCACATTCATATTCATATTTATATTCATATTTATATTCATATTTATATTCATATTCATAATCATATTCATAATCACATTCACATTCACATTCACATTCACATTCATATTCATATTTATATTCATATTCATATTCATATTCATTCATATTCATAATCATATTCAAATTCATATTCATATTCATATTCGTATTCACATTCATATTCACATTCATATTCATATTCGTATTCGTATTCATATTCATATTGACATTCACATTCATATTCATATTCATATTCATATTCATATTCACATTCACATTCACATTCATATTCATATTCATATTCATATTCATATTCATATTCACATTCACATTCACATTCACATTCACATTCATATTCATATTCATATTCATATTCATATTCACATTCACATTCACATTCATATTGACATTCACATTCACATTCATATTCATATTCATATCATATCCATATTCACATTCACATTCACATTCATATTCACATTCACATTCACGTTCATAT
>JAPXFY010000030.1:38613943-38616443 GCA_030674185.1 Monoplex corrugatus | reverse complement strand
CCTAAGAAAAAGTACGTAAGACTTTATCAAACACATACAGGTGAATGGACCAGAAAGGCAGAAAATGATAGGTAGAAATGACAGAAAGCAAGGCAACAAGGCAGAAACAGAAATGAGGAAATTTCTAGCACAGAATTTCCAGGAGGTGGGGATACTATTTATACTGAAAGAGCCCCCAGCATCCCCACAGGGGGGGGGGGGGGGAGTAAAAAGTTAGGTTGTTCCTTTAAACCAGAGGTTTTAAGGGAGTGAGGTGGTAGATTTCAAGTTTTTTAAGGGTCATCGCACTCGGGGAGGTAACCTTTGTGGTCACCTTTTTTTGTCCCATTTTTTATGCCACATTAACGGCCACAGAAGCTGGCAGGTTTTGTTGTTGTTGTTTTACAATGCGACAATGATGATTTCGATGAGGATGATAATCATGATGCTATGGAGTTCCATCTAGGATTGAGACTGCGTGACAGGGCTGTACTCTGCGCTTACTATCATAATATATCCTGATGTCAACCAGGCCCGAGGGGTACAGACACCTGCGGTGCTGGTCAGGAAATGTGAGCAACGACACCCTCAATGACGCATCCGTGAAGTGGATGAGACTCGACTGTGTGGTCCCAGTCTTCCCAATGAGCCCTTAGCACGTCTAACTTGGGGTAGGAGCCGGTTAGAGCCAAAAAATCCCACAATCATACAGTTTTGAAGGGACTGATGGGGGTTCGACCCCACAACCCTTCAATGGGGGGTCCGTTGCATTAACCACAACACCATGGGAACTGGTTTGACTTCAAGTTTTTATTAGACAAGCATTATGAGGGCGATGCTAATGTTCCCTTCATTGCTGTTTCACCATTCCGAATACTGAATAAGGCCATGCGTCCGTTTACAGTTTAATGAACTTGAGAAATAAAGATATGTCAATTGTATTAAAACGCCGTGTGTACGCCGCATGCATAACGACGACTGTGACATATGGAGCTGAAACATGGAACCTGACGAAACGTCAGCTCCTAAAACTGCGAACCATGCAAAGGGCCCACGAACTGATCATGATGCGAATCACCTGGGTGGACCGGAAAACGGCGGAATGGGTAAGAGGAAAAACGAAAGTCCAAGACTTACTAGACACAGTTTGTGAAAGAAAGTGGAACTGGGCTGGTCATGTCAGGAGATCTGACAACAGATGGACCACCAAAGTGACGCACTGGATCCCTCAAAGCCAAAAAAAGAAAAAACGGACAGAGGTCGCCAGAGAACCAGATGCCGAGACGATCTAGAAAAGTTCGACAAACAATGGACCAGAACAGCAGTTAACCGGCAACAGTGGCGTGCGATGAGGAAGGCTTATGTCCAACAACAGACCAAAACAAGCTTAAGTGAAGTGAAGCCAAGTGAACTTGAGTTTGCATGCACAAGGTTTTCACCAAGAAAGAATTGAACTCGTGCAGTCAGATAGCAAAAATGAAGCATTACGTTTGTGCCATAGCGAAATGTGCCATGAAGTTTCAGGTTTAGTTTCAGTTTCTCAAGACGTCTCCGTGCTCGGAACGAATTCCCCATATGCACTAACGTCACAGGTGCCATGTGTATGGTGACCGTGGCACAAGCCTTAAGCCTGCACATAAACCCATGAGCTGGCCAGGTCCTGAGGCCCTACCTAGACTATGTTTTACCTAGTCTATATTTTATACTGGTATTGCATCAGCATATCATTTGAATAATCTTGGTTACATGTAAATGACATGTGTACCTGTATATTCTATCTTCAACAAGAACAACAACAAAAAAGGAACATGTATATACGTAGATATATACATGTATATATATATATATATATATATATATATATATATATATATAATATATATATATATATATATATACGATGCTGGTGTGAGCCAACGATGATTTTTCGAAATATCACTGCAGTGTGTAATTTTCGCCAATAAATGGCATCATCAGGGTCATATCAATATTCTGAAAATAGAAACAAAACACCTTTTGTTAAGGAAACAGTAAACATGAAATGGGGACAAGCATAAGCGGTCAAGGAAAAGCCATACTACAAATTAATGGTCAGTTCCCTACGCCTATACTCATCCTTTACGTTTATCCCCGGGTCGATATCCTGATCCACAGTGCCTCCAGAGTCATGCGATAATCCTCGCCCCTTGTGGTTGAAGCCAAAATCTCAACATCTTCTGACCCCATTGTAACCTTACATTGTGCAAGATGCTTTTTTACAGGCCCAGTGTTGTTGATGTGCTCACGGAAACGAGTTTGTAAATGTCGGATAGTCTGTCCAACATACACATATAAAATAACTAGTAGTAGTAGTAGTAGTAGTAGTAGTAGTAATAGTAGTAGTAGGCCTCCCTAGTTCATGGCTGACCATGGACAAAGTACATCCGTTTGGACGGATGTAAGCCTGGGCAGTGTAATATGGAAGACAGGCTGTTGCCCATGCAACTTGTCCCACCTCTCCACCTCGCTGACAGATCCAAAG
>JAPXFY010000030.1:38583943-38598943 GCA_030674185.1 Monoplex corrugatus | reverse complement strand
GCTGTGTGGATATGAGTGTGTATGTATGAATGTACATATGTGTGTATATCTGTGTGCGGCGTGTGTGTGTATGTGTATTTACTGTTATTTGTTATTTCTCAGTTTTTACTTGATTAATTAATTTGTTTATTTATTAATTCATTTATTCATTATTTATTTATTTATTTGTTTATTATTTATTTATTTATTCATTATTATTTATTTATTTATTTATTCATTTATTAATCAATTTATTAATTTATTTATCTATTTCCTCTTTTATTTCCTCGGAAGTGAACGACAGACTGGCGGGGCTATGATTAAGGAAATAATGTTTTCATCTTTTTGATAGGCAGCTGAGGCTTTGTGCATTGGCTGGGGGGGGGGGGGGGATGGGGGGCTTTCTGCGATGTGAGACAAGTTTATACTAATGGCTAGTTGTGTTGTGATTCAGACCTTTGATTATTTATTTACATTACGTATCTGTTCTTTTCTGTGAAGACAAGATACACAGATACACATGCCATTTACATGAAACCAAGACTGTTCCAATGATACGCAGATACAATATTAGCGTAAAAGATGTAGGCTAGGTAGGCCTCAGGACCTGGCCAGCACATGGGTTTATGTGCAGACTCAGGCTTGTGCCATGATCACCATACACATGGCACCTGTGACGTTGTGCACTAGAATTCATTCCGAGAGCGGAGACGTCATCTTAAGAAAATGAAACTAAAACTGAAACTTCGATGAAAGCGGAAAAGAACGGCCTAGGGATCGTAATGACACAAGAGCGCTAGGGATCGTAATGACACAAGGGTGGCCTAGGGATCGTAATGACACAAGAGTGGCCTAGGGATCGTAATGACACAAGAGTGGCGTAGGTATCGTAATGACATAATGAGTGGTAGGGATCGTAATGACAAGAGTGAGCTAGGGATCGTAATGACACAAGAGTGGCCTAGGGATCGTAATGACACAAGAGTGGAGTAGGGATCGTAATGACACAAGAGTGGCGTAGGGATCGTAATGACACAAGAGTGGCTGTAGGGATCGTAATGACATAATGGGTGGCCTAGGGATCGTAATGACACAAGAGTGGTGTCAGGATCATAATGACACAAGAGTGGCGTAGGGATCGTAATGAACAATGAGTGGAGTAGGGATCGTAAATGACACAAGAGTGGCGTAGGGATCGTAATGACACAAGAGTGGAGGCATAGGGGATCGGATCGTAATGACACAAGAGTCGTGGGATCTTGCAAGGTAGGATCATAATGACACAAGAGTGGCGTAGGGATCGTAATGACACAAGAGTGGCGTAGGGATCATAATGACACAAGAGTGGCGTAGGGATCGTAATGACACAAGAGTGGCAAAGGGATCATAATGACACAAGAGTGGCGTAGGGATCGTAATGACACTAGAGTGGCGTAGGGATCGTAATGACACAAGAGTGACGTAGGGATCTTCATGACACAAGAGTGGCGTAGGGATCATAATGACACAAGAGTGGCGTAGGGATCGTAATGACATATGAGTGGAGTAGGGATCGTAATGACACAAGAGTGGCGTAGGGATCGTAATGACACAAGAGCGGCGTAGGGATCGTAATGACACAAGAGTGGCGTAGGGATCGTAAAGATATATGAGTGGCGTAGGGATCGTAATGACACAAGAGTGGCGTAGGGATCGTAATGACACAAGAGTGGCGTAGGGATCGTAATGACATATGAGTGGAGTAGGGATCGTAATGACACAAGAGTGGAGTAGGGATCATAATGACACAAGAGTGGCGTAGGGATCATAATGACACAAGAGTGGAGTAGGAATCGTAATGACACAAGAGTGGCGTAGGGATCGTAATGACACAAGAGTGGCGTAGGGATCGTAATGACACAAGAGTGGTGTAGGGATCATAATGACACAAGAGTAGCGTAGGGATCATAATGACACAAGAGTGGCGCAGAAAATTGGTCTGTAATGTTATTCTATTTGTGTGTTGAACAAAGTGCCATTATCATCATCATGTGCCCTGCCGCATGGCGTTGGCGATCATGACCCTCCACACAAATCTATCCCTTGTCGTTGCAAGTACATCTTCCATTCTCTCTGTCCTCAATCACCCTACAAATCCGTCCAGTAGTATCTCCCTGGGTCTGACTGGTGTTCTTTTTCCCTCCAGCTTTCCTGTTGTGACCAGGTGCTCTGATTCCCCTTTCATCATAAAATGTAATGTAAATGTTGCTTGTCTTTTCCTAATCTTTTTTATTAATGATTTTCTTGTGTCTGCCTCCTTGAAGACTATCTCATTTGTTTTCTTTGCTGCGCATGGAACTCTCAACATTCTTCTAAGAAAACACATCTCAGTTGCCTCAATTTTGTTCTGACTTTGCTTGTTGACTGTCCACACCTCACAACCGTACAACAGTATCGGGTCTATATAACATTAAGAACTCTCTTCCTGAACGAAAGTAGGCCTACGTATATCAGTAGAGTTATACTGTATTTTGTCATCTCTCTGCCTATTGTTTAAGTTTTCACTTTATTAAAACAAAAGAATTTTCTTTGCACAGGTTAAAGAAACAGATCACCACCTCCAACAGTAACAACAACCACGTCCAGAATGTCTCATACACCAGCACAGTCCACGTGGTCACCGCTTCACACCAATCCAGTGTCCACGGTCAACAGTTTATTTCAAAACAGCCAATCAGAGTCGATTGAAAACAACCGTACAAAAACGGGGAATGACAGCGTCTTTTTGCCATGGGATAACCCCAGGAACATTCTGAATTTTGAAACATCCAAACTGATAGGTAGAATTGTGGTGATGTACATCTTCTCTGCGATCTTTTGTTTTGGTCTTGTAGCCAACATTATCAACGCCATTGTGTTCTGGCGACAGGTGAGAGCAACATCAATAAAAAAAATACCCCCCCCCTCTCTCTCTCTCTCTCTCTGTCTGGCTGTCTGGCTGGTGCCTGCTGTCTGTCTGTCTGTCTCTCAGTCTCTGTGTTTTTGTCTGTCTCTCTCTGTTTTTGTTGTTGTTGTTGATTACAGTCAGAGGTGGTGAAACGTAAGAAGCCTGAAAAAAAATCTGGCTGAAGCATAGCCCCTGCCTTGCTGAGGCAAATTGTAAGGTTTGAAGCGTATGCAGACCGCAATAAACTAGTCAGTGACACGCTGAAGTGTCCTCGTACAGATGTTTAGTCAGTCAGAGTCATCTGCAAAAAGAAGTTATCAAAGGACTGTGTATTTGTATTTGTAGGCCTCTCTCGGTCATGGCTGACCATGGTCAAAGTACATCCGTTCTAATGTCTAGATGGGCTGTCTGCTTGGTCCAAGCAGCGTCGCCTGTGACTGTACAGACCAATGCGAGAAAGGCAGTCTCTGTCGCAGCGGTCGCATGTGTATGCTGATGCTGGTCTGTTGGCTGTCATCCCTTTTCTGAGAACTCGCTTTTCTGCTGCAGCAGCTGACAGTTTGTCCTCACCAATCCGCAGCTGTGTCTTGAGAGTGGTTCTCCAGCTGTTGCGGTCGTCTGCAAGGTCCTCCCAGGACTCAATGTTGATCTCAAGCGCCTTCATGTCACGTTTGCAAACGTCTTTGTATCTCAGCTGTGGGCGGCCAGTGTTTCTCTGCCCTGTGGCAAGCTCACCATAAAGGATGTCTTTTGGGATGCGACCATCTTCCATGCGGCGAACGTGGCCCAACCAGCGCAGCCGACGCTGTCTCAGCATGGTATGCATGGTATGCATGGTTGGGAGGCCAGCGCGGGTCAGGACTTCGGTGTTGGTCACCTTGTCCTTGCCAGGAAATGCCGAGTATGTGCCGTAGGCTTCTCAGGTGGAAGGTATTGAGCCTTTTCTCCTGATGAGCATGTGTGGTCCACGCCTCGCTGCCATACAGCAAGGTGCTGAGGACACAGGCGGTGTATAATCGTCAATAATCCAGGCTCTCAGTACAACCCTGTCACGCAGTCTCGATCCTAGATGGAACTCCATACATCATGATTATCATCCTCATGAACATCATTGTCATCACCTTGTAAAAACTGTGCCAGCTTCTGTGGCCATTAATTGGTGGTATAGAAAATGGGACGAAAAAAAAGGGGAGCACAAAGGCAACCTCCCTGAGTGCGATGATCCTAAAATAAGATAAAAACAGATAATCTAGGTTCTCAAGTAACGGTAGAGCCTACATGTATTTCCCTTGCGCATTCCGTTATAACAAAACAAAAAAAACAAAAAAGAAAAGAAAAACAATTATTACCAATGTACAACATACAACATGCTTTATCTGCCTTTGTCGTTTTGAATCAAGTTGTTTGGCTCTAAATCTGAATACAACGAAGTTTCATCAATCTGTGAAAATCAGGTGTGTTTTGTGATCAAACTGATTACAAAACAACAAGACTTTATTTGAATACGGCAATGTACCACAGTTAATTTGCTTGTTATTGATGTGTGTGAAACCAATGCGTTCAGCATGCACAGTAATTAGTGTGGAATCTCAGACAGCAAAAGGATACTTGGATAATGAGATGAAGTAAGTCATCGACTTAACCCTAGAAGCAGTGGTTGGAGCCGCGTCTCCTGGCGTGTTCACGTTGGGAGCTCGTATACTCCACCAGTTGTAGGTTGTTGTTTTTTTTGTTGTTGTTGTTGTTTCCGTACCTCCCCCCCCCCCCCTCTCTTGTAAAAGTGTCAGAATAATCAGCGTGTTGATTGTGGACACTAAACGACAAGAAGAATAACCCTATGAATCCAGCACCCTATCTATTAACTACAAAAACTTGACCTTGTGACTTCCTCACTCTAACCACCAGCGTCGTTGTTTTGCTAGCATGGTTGACAATACAGGATACTGGTGGACAGGGTGTGGGGTCTAAGGGTTAAAGCTGTAAGCCGTTAAGCTGTAAGCCAGCTGACGTATGATGTCACTTATCACACAGAGCACAATACTGTTGAGTTTATCGAACATGATTTACCAAAGGAAAGCTGGAGGGAAAGAGAACACCAGGTAGAAAATATTGGACGGACTTGCAGAGTGGCTGAAGACAGAGAGGGTGGGAGATGTACTTGCAAGCGACAAGGGATAGATTCATAAGAAAGATCATGATCGCCAACGCCATGCGGCAGGGCACATGATGATGAAGTTACCTAAGCAAAAGGGATGAATGAAACGTACAAGATTCTACATTTAAGAATCACTTAACATTTTTTAGGATCATCGCACTCAGGGAGGTTACTTTTGTGCTCACCTATTTTTTTCCGTCCCATTTTTTACGCCAACATAATGGCCTCAGAAGCTGGCACAGTTTTTACAATGCGATGATGATGATGACGATGAGGATGATAATCATGATGCTATGGAGTTCCATCAAGATTGAGACTGCGTGACAGGCCTGTACTCTACGCTTACTATCATAATATATCCTGGCATCAACCAGGCCTGAGAGATACAGACACCTGCGGTGCTGGTCAGAAGATTTGAGCAACACCCTCAATGACGCATCCGTGAAGTGGATGAGACTCGAATGTGTGGTCCCAGTCTTTCCAGTGAGCCCATAGCACGTCCAACTCAGGGCAGGAGCCGGTTAGAGCCGAAAAAAATTCCCATAATGCTTTTTGAAGGGACTGATGGAGATTCGAACCCACAACCTTCCAATCGGTAGTCCGTTGCGTTAACCACTACACCACGGCGACCGGTTAGAATCACATAACACTATTTGATTTTTTATAGCTCATGTTTTCTATCCGTGTCTAGCAATACATACAGCAGTTACTGGTTCAGTTTTCATCGTGTGTTTCAGGGGCTGAAGGACCGAATGAACTTGTGCTTGTTCTGTCTGGCCCTGTCAGACATGATGTACTTGTTGTGTGTCGCCATTACAAACACTCCTGAGTTCGTTGCTCTTGTCGACCCTGAGTACGCAGAAGAATATCAAGTCAACGTTTACTACTGTGTAGGAGGTAAGAATCCCACAAAAACAAAAAGAAAACAAAACAAAAACAATACTTGAGATAACACAAAAAAACAACAACTATTATGCCAGATCATACTAACAATGACTTTCTCAAACCTACTTCTCCTTCTTTTCCCTTAGCTCCATAAAAAGTGACTGGGGCGTCGCACGAAAGAACTGTTCACCAGATTCTTCCAGCTCTGTCGGTTGTGTGCCAAAGCCTGGGTCTCTGCAGGTGGTTTCTTTGTTCATTCTGCAATGTTGTCAGTCCTTTATTTCTTTCGTTCTTCCCCTCCCTCTCCTTGCCTCAATACGTGTAGTTTCCTGGAGTACTGATTTAGCAAGGCCATTGAGCATTGTTGAATGACCATACCAAGGAAGTTTTCTTGTTTTCTTTCAAACTAAAGTCAGCAGATTTGTGTATAGTGCAGTGTAATGTTTGATGGTTTGGTACATTTGTTCATTAATGATATGGCTATTTTTTTCAAACTTGTTTTTAATTCGTTTTTGACAAAACACAAGTGAGGGCAATGACTGCCAAACATTATTACAATATCATTTACAAAACTGAACAAGAGTTATGTACAATGGATCGAGCAAAACTCATATGCATATGTCATATCTACTGGTCTGTGATATGTTTTAAAAAAAATATAAAGTCGTTTCATTTATACAGTTGTTGGTGGTGGTGTTTGTTTGATTGTTTTGTTTGTTTTAAATTAGTGTACCTGATTTTTAATAGTTTTGCAATAATACCTCATTTCCATGGCTTGAATTTGTCTTTCGCTATTCGCTGTGACGGTCCGTGTCTGGCATGCTCACAGGAAGATGGAATATACCATTGTGAAAAGATCCCGAACCTATGTTTCATGGAGGTGTTATTGTCATTCAGGTTTCAGCTGAACAGTGCTGTTGTTGTCTTTGCTGCCCCCACAGGATTTCTCTTTTGATCCTTCATTGCTAGTGATGGATCCCAGATAACTGAATCGTTGTACAGTCCCTAGCTTGAGGTCATGGACAGTCATATCAGTGATGATAGTGGTGTTACAGCTGGTCATCAACGTGGTCTTCTAGGCGATGATTTTCGTGCCATATCTTGCTGATGTTTTATGTGGTCTTTTTGACATGCTTAGCGAGGTCCTGCTCATTGCCTGCCAGACCATTAATGTTATCTTGGAGTATAAGGTTCGTGATGGTTCTTCTTCCAATGCTGGTTATGTTGACTGATCTTCAATTGCGTCTGCCATTGTGCTGTCCAGGAATATGTTGGAAAAATGTAGGAGACAGAGGGTAGCCCTGACAAACTCCAACCGAAATACGGAACCGCTCTGCAGTAGCACCCTGTGTAAGTATCGCACTAGGTACTTTAACCCTTTGACTCCTGCACCCTGTTCACCAACATCCTGCATTGTCAATCATGCTTGCGAAGCAAAAACTTAACTCTTTGATTCCCTCACCCTATCCACCAACTTCATGGTGAAAGAGTCAAAGGTTAGATTTTGCAGTTGGTGGATAGGATGCAGGAGTCAAAGGGTTAAAGAATTGCTGCTGGATGGCGTTCTTGCCTTATGTTCAGTTTCTTCGTTGTGGCCACGGTGCCTCTTGCCAGACTCTGTCAAACGCTTTCTCAAAGTCTCTAAAGACGTGGTAGAATTCCCTTTAGTATTTGAGGTGTTTTCAGCAAAGAATAGATTAGAACTCTGTTTGTTCTGTCCTCGCGAATCCAGCATGTTCTTCAGCGATGATGGTATATCTGCTTGTGGTTGTAATCTATTCAGAATGACTGTTAGCATTACTTTGCTGGTATGGGTAATCAAAGTAACAATGCGGTAGTTTGGGCAGTGTCGGAGATTTCCTCTCTTGTGAAGATTGACGATGAGTGATCAGGTTATGGTACCAGATTCTTTTTGCAGATGGCAGCAAGACGATCAGTCACTGCTTCTCCTGTCATTTTTCAAGAGTTCTGCAGGAATGTTCTCCATGCTTGCAGGCTTACTTCATTTCAGCGACTTTGCTGCTGTTACAACTTCTTCACTGAGTACTGGTAAGTCATCTTCAGCCCATAAATGTAGTACGTTGGAATAGGTAGACCCAGGGAGAAAATACTGGACGGACTGGCAAGGTGGCTGAAGACAGAGAGGGTGGGAAATATATTTGCAGCGACAGGGGATAGATTAGTGTGGAGGGCCATGATCACAAACGCCATGCGGCAGGGCACATGATGATGATGAGAACATTTGGATCTTCTTTGCTATGTTTTTTGTACAGATCAGCGCAGCAGTCAAGTGTATTTTTTCATGATGTCTTTTCGTCTTATTCCTGTGTGAGACAGCTGTCGTCTGTATCCTGTATAGTACTGACTTTGTTTTGCTATTCTTTGATCCAGTCGTTTGCAGTTTCATTTTTAACGCTTTCTTTGTTGTGGTAAATGTTTTTCAAGGTGGATCTGTTAGCAATAACAACTGAAAAAGTGCGTGCATATGCATGTGTGCGTGCATGCATATGTGTGTGCATGTGTGATGTGTGTGTGTGTGCGTGTATGTGTGTGTGCCTGTGTGTGTGCATGTGTGTATGTGTGTGTGTGTGTGCGTGTGTTTGTGTGTGTGTGCGTGTAAGAGTACGTTTACGTGTGTGTGTGGGTGTGTGGGTGGGTGGGTGTGGGGGTGGATGTGGGTGTATGGTGCGTGTGTGCGTTTTTTTCAGGAATATCTGCAGCTTTTGTCCAAACGTCTGGCTGTATCACCATGGTAATTGCCATAGAACGGTGTATCTGTGTGCTGTTCCCTCTCAAAGCTCACTCCCTTCTCTCCACGAGAACCATGGCCGGCATTCTCCTGTCCATCACAGTCACTCTTCAGCTGGGATTCTCCCTCCAGTTTGTGAGAACAAAAGCTACAAGTTACCTGGACATAGAAACTGGCAAAATAAGGTGGGTTCTGTTTCAAGCGGCAGATCTAGATGACGTACTGAGAATGGTGTACGACACGATCTTTGACATCATTCTCAACACCTGTCTTCCTTTGGTGACCATGAGTATCATCGTTATCTGCACTATCATCACTATCAGTAGACTGTGGATGGCTTTGGCCTGGAGAAGAATGTCGTCCACCTCATCCAGCTCGGATAGTATAGTGCAACAGGCTGCCTTGACCAAAATGCTGATTCTCATCTGTTGTCTCTATGTCGTCTGTTTCCTACCAGGATGTTCTCTAATAGTGCTGGCCGGCGCTGTGTCAGACTTTCATACCAAAGGGAAATACGCTAACATAATATATGTCACCTACATCTTTATCTACAGTCTTTTCTATTCCTTCAACAGTTCCTTCAACTTCTGTGTTTATTATTGGCAATCTTCAAAATACAGATCTGAGCTGCGAGCTCTTTGCTGTAAACAAAACGTGACCAAACTTTAAGCCAGAACTGAAAGAGAACTATCGCATTGTCCTAAATATATCCATCAATGTATGCAGATAATGCAGACGAGTTTTATTTTGTTTTCCCTGCACGTAGTTCTCAGGCTGGTAGGAGAATTTTTAGTTTTATCAGAAAAGTGTTTCCATACCCAAAATAAATTCCAGAAGGATTAGTGCCCCAAATGTCAAGTGACGGAAGAAGATCCGACATGATCATGGCATAGGCCAAACACCTGCACATAGATTCTTACTGTACGCGAACAAGGTCTTGACCTGTGCATGTGCCCAGCTTCTGGGTTCCGTGTGTGTGATTATCTCAGTCTGTCAGTGAAGTACACTTACAGGCTATGTGTCAGTGAAACATATCACTCCTGTAATGTCAAGTGTGCGGCCATGTCCCCAATCTCCATGTTATAATATACAGACTCTGCCTGCCCACCTTCCTCCTCCTCATCATCATCATGTACTGCATGGTGTTGGCGATCATGGCCCTCCACACGAATCTATCCCTTGTCGTGCTGCAAGTACATCTTCCACCCTCTCTGTCCTCAGCCACCCTGCAAGTCCATCTAATATTTCCCCCCTGGGTCTACCTGGTGTTATCTTTCACTCCAGCTTTCCTGTTGTGACCAGGTGCTGTAATTCCCTTTTCCTCATAAAATGGCCTATAAATGTTGCTTGTCTTTTTCTAATCTTCTTTATCAATGATCTTCTTGTGTCTGCCTCCATCAAGACTCTCGTTTGTTTTCTTTGCTGTCCATAGAACTCTCAACATTCTTCCTAGGAACCACATTTCAGCTGCCTCAATCTTGTTTTGGCCTTGCTTGTTGACTGTCCACGCCTCACAACCGTATAACATTATCGGTTCTACATAACATTCTAGAACTCTCTTCCTGATGTTAATTCAAAGGCTTTTGTTGATAAGAACGATTTTCATCTTCTTAAATGCTGTTTTGGATTGGCCGATTCTGCTGGCTATTTCTGATGTGCATCTGCCGACTGGTGAGATGACCTTTCCCAGATATTTAAACTTATCAACATGTCTCAAATTTGTGCCATTTGCTGTTAGTTTGCATAAGGGGATTTCATGTTTTTTATTGATTACCAAGACTTCAGTCTTCTTGCTATTTAGCTCCAACCCTTTATTTTTGCTTTCTATTTCTATTATATTCACAAGGTTTAATAGGTCCCTTTCATTTTTTGCAATTAGTACGGTGTCATCTGCGTAACGAATGTTGTTTACCATTTTTCTCCAACTTTTATCCCAGGGCATTCTTCTAGGTTTCTCATCATGGTTTTGCTGTAAAGTGAAAACAAACCTGGTGACAGAACACAACCCTGCCTGAGCCCTCTTTTGATATTTGGAAAGATCTTATATCCGCACTGCATAAAACTCTAGGACTGGTGCTCTGATTTTCTCTCTCTCTTCTCTCTCTCTCTCTCTCTCTCTCTCTCTCTCTCTCTCTCTCTCTCTCTCTCTCTCTCTCTCTCTCTCTGTATGTGCGTGTGTGTGTGTTTCTCTCTCTCTCTCTGTATGTATGTATCTATCTATATGTGTCTGTATATATCTATATATATATATATATATCAATATCTATATCTGTCTATATACATATACATACATATATATATGTATATATATATATATATATATATATATATATATATATATATATGTCTGTGTGTGTGTGTGTACACACACACAGAATATATATATATATGTATACATATATGTGTATATATATATATACATGTTTCTGTCTCTATCTCTCTGTTTTTATCTGTCTCTCTCTCTGTCTCTCTGTCTCTGCCTCTGCCTCTGTGTGTGTGTCTCTCTCTCTCTCTCTCTCTCACACACACACACACACACACACACACACACACACACACACACACACACACACACACACACACACACACCAAAGAAGTTGAATGTATCTGGGTGGAGCTAAAGCCTTCAGCAACAACTTCAACTTTACTTATCGGAATTTTATGTAGAAATCCTAGGAGCACAAATGAATGGCATGACCACATTCTAAAGATGATGGACTAATTGAGTCAACAAAATGTAGACAATCTAATGTTAGGTGACTTTAATTTTGACCTACTCACTCCACAACCCGCATGGCAGTCAACGACCACCCTGGTTGGCCTAAACCAATTAATCAAAGATCCAACAAGAACCACAGCAACATCAGAAACACTCTTAGATCATATCTATACAAACAAACCAGAGGCAATAATTAATGCAGCTGTAGATGATTTAAGCATAAGTGATCATCAACCTGTAAACTGCACCTGGTCAGCCAAAGTCCAAAAAATAAAAAAGAATGATCATACATGCATAACATACAGATCATTCAAACACTTTGATGAAGACATATTCCTTTCTGATCTTGGTAGAGTAGAGCTCAGTACTGTGTATAGTACTAGTGATCCTAACGAAGCCCTAGACATTTGGTACAACTTGTTCACGACTGTCCTAAATAAACATGCCCTACTACGACGGAAAAGAGTAAAGCATCCAACAATGCCCCCATGGCTGTCAAAAGATTATTATCAATTCGATGGCATTACGAGATAAACTCAAGAAAGAAAAACGCTTCATTGAATACAAAACGATGTGTAATAAGGTAAAATCAATGGTCCGTCAAGCCAAGAAGTCTCTCTTATATCGACTGGTAAAAAATGGTAAAGATGTATCATCGCTATGGAGAGCGCTGAACTTGGTTATTAAGGGAAGTGGGAAAAAGCTGCCAGGCACGGCCTCTCAGTTTCACAGCAAACAAATTCAATGATCATTTTCTGTCAGTATCACAATTACTAACCCGACTTTTTTTCTGTGATCAATATGTCCCTTCTGAAAATCTTATTAACTTTTGCAAAGAGAGGACAAATAATATAGTTTATTTAGTTTTCTCAGTATAGCAGTCCATGAAACTGGAATGTATATAAGTAAAATGAATAATAACAAATCATCAGGACCAGATGAAATTAATCCCAAAATACTAAAGCTCTCTCTGCTCTACTTCACGGAACCACTAACACATATAATACAACATCAGCATAAAACACAACGTATTCCCCAGAGCTCTAACAAAGGCCAAAGTTGTACCCTTACCAAAAACGAAAGATTTTTCACAAATAACTAATTACAGGCCAATTTGTCTTCCCTCTGTCCTGCCAAAGGCTTTAGAAAACATATCCATAAACACCTTTCAGACTTAAGTCTTCTTCACCCACTGCAATCTGGTTTCCGTCAAAAATACTCTTGCCAAACAGCCCTTACACGGCTTGCCGACACCTGGTTATTAGCCATGAATGACTGCGAATTAACTGGAGCAGTATTTCTAGACTTTAAAAAAGCTTTTGATCTCGTTGATCATGATATCGTACTAACTAAATTACGTACGTACCTTGCAACGAATCAACAGTTTCATTTTTCAATTCCTATTTTCATGAACGCAAACAAAAAGTACATCTTAATGGATCATATTCGTCCGAGGGTCGTGTGAAATGTGGCGTTCCTCAAGGATCAGTCTTAGGACCCATTATGTTCTCTAAATTCATAAATGACATACCACTTCATAATATCTGATCCCACTGTTCACCGTGATGTGTTTGCCGATGATGGAACAATCCATACACAAGACACAAGCATAGCGACTGTAAACATACGTTTACAAAAGAGCCTAAATGAAATCTCTGATTGGCGTGCTAAAAACGCCATGGCATTAAACCCTACGAAAACTGAATGTATGGTTATACTACGAGCCAAAAACGGCAGCTTTGCCCTCTCTCACTCAATCTGTCTCTGAGAGATAACTCTATTGCACAAATACCTGAACACCGTCTACTAGGTATTATTATCGATCATAATCTTACCTGGCAAAACCACATTGATTATTTATGCAAGATTATCTCCAATAACTTATTCATTCTGTCCAAATTAAGATATGTAACAGACAGAAACACACGCCATTTATTTTATAATGCTCATGTTAAGTCCATATAAATCATGCCTCTACATTGTGGGATAGCTCATGTAAAGTTCATCTAAGCTTCCTAATACCATTTGCTGTTGTTGTTGTTGTTGTTGCTGTTGTTGCTCCTATCCTCTCTCCATCTCTCCCTCTGTCCGTCTGTCTATCTGTCTGTCTGTCTGTCCGTCTGCCAGTCTCTGATTCAGTCTCACTGTGTGTGTGTGTGTGTGTGTGTGTGTGTGTGTGTGTTGTGTGTGTGTGTGTGTGTATGTGTATGTATGTGTGTGTGTGTGTGTGTGTGTGGTGTGTGGTGTGTGTATGTGTGTGTGTGTGTGTGTTGTGTGTCTGTCTGTCTCTGCTCTCTCTCTGTCTCTCTTTGCTCACATTGTTCTCTCTCTCTCTTATCTGCTGTCTGTATTTGTCACTTTTCTCCTTCTGTTATTCATATTATCCTTGTGTCTCTCTTTCCTTATCAAGATCAACGGCGCTTAATTATTGTTGCTATTCTTGATTTATTTATGTCTTATTACGTGATGTATAAAATACACTTACACATGTATGATATGTCTGTTACACATACGCGTTTATCATTACTGTAATTTCCTATTGTCGAAAGTGAAATTTACTTATTTGCTTATTTGACTTCATATCATTTGTTGATTTTCTTTCTCCTACAGAATTTTATGTATTTGTGCCTTCAGTCAACCTCATGTTTACGCCCCCTCCCCCCCCCCCCCTTTTTTTTTTTTTAACTATCTTTCTGAATTGCTATTATTACCTCCATTTATTATCATTGTGTTAAATGGTAATGGTAGTGAAGGTAGTACTAGTAATTGTTGTAGTACTGTTTTTACTTTTTATTGTAATAACAATGGCCGTAGTAATAATAACGACAGCAATAGTAATGACAGCAGCTTGATTTCATCTTCTTTGATTTGATTGTAAGAACACTGGTCTATTTGACGCTTGATTAATCTTCTATAATCTTCTGACATGTAATTGTTCTTCTTCCTCTATTTCATTTTTATTTTATTTTATCTAATTATTATTTTGTTTACTTTGTTTTCTCCTCCTTCTCCTCTTCCTCCTCCTCCTCCTCCTTCTTCTTCTTCTTCTTTTATTATCATTATTATCAGTATCAGTATCATCATCATCATCATCATCATCACATCATCATCATCATCAACGTCAGCATCATCATTTCAGTTTCAGTTTCTCAAGATGACGTCTCCGCGCTCGGAACGAAATCCATATGCACTAACGTCACAGGTGCCACGTGTATGGTGACCATGGCACAACCTTAAGCCTGCACATAAACCCATGAGCTGGCCAGGTCCTGAGGCCCTACCTAGACTGTGTTTTACCTAGTCTATATTTTATACTGGTTTGATAATATCATCATTGATATTATCAATATTATCTTATTTGTATATTTATTTATTTGTTTACTTGTACATCTATCTATCTATCTATCTTTCTATCTATCTATCTATCTATCTGTCTATCTATCTATCTATCTATCTATCTATCTGTCTATCTGTCTATCTATCTATCTATCTATCTATCTATCTTTCTATCTATCTATATATCTATCTATCTATCTATCTATCTATCTTTCTATCTATCTATCTATCTATCTATCTGTCTATCTATC
>JAPXFY010000030.1:38551443-38581443 GCA_030674185.1 Monoplex corrugatus | reverse complement strand
ACAAAGAAATCATTTTTCCCTCTTATTCTTTCATTCACCGTCTGTACCGTCAGGTCCCATGTGGTGATAATTAGGTCCGTTTTGTTTTTCCAGTTCTTGCTGGATAACATAAAGCTTGGTGGTCAGAGGAATTGTATCCAGCCATGTCTCCTGTTGTTCCACGTGATAAGAGGCGACATCTCGAGTCTATGGTAAGAGGAAAGGTGCTGACAGCTATGCGAGCTGGTGGCAGGGTGGGCTGACCGAGAGATGAATTGAAGACCAGAGTGGGACATCCATTCTCTCTTGGTCCAGAGGCTGGGCTGGACCTGGTTGGTGTGCGACGTGTGGCTATATCCCGGGTTTTGTCATCTCCCCACCTTGTCATTCGGTTTGTAAACAAGGTAACTGATGACTGGGTCCGAATGGGTCATGCGACGCATGGACAACTCGCCTTTTTTTTTTAAGAAATGACTGTCGAATGGCGTCGGGACCTTGGGAGGTGAGTGTCCCGAGAGTGGCGAGGCATTGGTGCTCTGGGTCGTATCCGTACCCTCGTGTTCATGGGTCTAGTCCTGTTGAACACAAGGGGGCAGGTTAGTGAAGGTATCAGTTTGAACTTGCCGTTCATATGGACGTTCAGCCGGTTGTGGCTGATATGGAGTGTCATCAGGATTGCTTGTTGATCTCTGGACAGAAGCTGGTAGTCAGTGTCTTTTTGTTCGTGGTTCAAGAAGTGATCTGATGATGCTCCTCTTCTTCCGCTGTGGCTCACACTGTTGTCTGGTTGGTCTTCCTGGGCTCCTCTTTTTGCTGGCTGATCTGCTGTCTCGTTTTCCTGTATTCCACAGTGAGCAGGGATCCACTAGAGGACTACTCTTCTGACTCTTCTTACATGCTGGAGTGTCTTGGTAAGATGGAGGAGCTTGTTGTTCTCCGGGGCCAGGAGAACAGACAGGACGTCTGATAGGAAGACTGCTTAATAGCACACTGAACTGGTAAGTATGTATAGCATACCGACATGGTAAATACGCATAGCACACAAAACTGGTAAATACATATAGCACATAAAACTAGTAACTATGTTTAGCACATAAAACTGGTAACTATGTATAGCACATAAAACTGGTAACTATGTTTAGCACATAAAACTAGTAACTATGTTTAGCACATAAAACTGGTAACTATGTATAGCACATAAAACTGGTAACTATGTATAGCACATAAAACTGGTAACTATGTATAGCACATAAAACTGGTAACTATGTTTAGCACATAAAACTGGTAAATATATATAGCACATAAAACTGGTAACTATGTATAGCACATAAAACTGGTAACTATGTTTAGCACATAAAACTGGTAAATATATATAGCACATAAAACTGGTAACTATGTATAGCACATAAAACTGGTAACTATGTATAGCACATAAAACTGGTAACTATGTATAGCACATAAAACTGGTAACTATGTATAGCACATAAAACTGGTAACTATGTATAGCACATAAAATTGGTAACTATGTTTAGCACATAAAACTGGTAACTATGTATAGCACATAAAACTGGTAACTATGTTTAGCACAAAAAACTGGTAACTATGTTTAGCACATAAAACTGGTAACTATGTTTAGCACATAAAACTGGTAACTATGTTTAGCACATAAAACTGGTAACTATGTTTAGCACATAAAACTGGTAAGTATGTACAGAACACAAAACTGGTAAGTATGTATAGAACACAAAACTGGTATGTATGAACAGAACACAAAACTGGTAAGTATGTATAGAACACAAAACTGGTATGTATAGAACACAAAACTGGTAAATATGTACAGAACACAAAACTGGTAAGTATGTACAGAACACAAAACTGGTATGTATAGAACACAAAACTGGTAAATATGTACAGAACACAAGACTGGTATGTATGTACAGAACACAAAACTGGTATGTATGTACAGAACACAAAACTGGTAAATATGTACAGAACACAAAACTGGTAAATATGTATAGAACACAAAACTGGTATGTATGTACAGAACACAAAACTGGTATGTATGTACAGAACACAAAACTGGTAAATATGTACAGAACACAAAACTGGTAAATATGTACAGAACACAAGACTGGTATGTATGTACAGAACACAAAACTGGTATGTATGTACAGAACACAAAACTGGTAAATATGTACAGAACACAAAACTGGTATGTATGTACAGAACACAAAACTGGTATGTATGTACAGAACACAAAACTGGTAAATATGTACAGAACACAAAACTGGTAAATATGTATAGAACACAAAACTGGTAAATATGTATAGAACACAAAACTGGTAAATATGTATAGAACACAAAACTGGTAAGTATGTACAGAACACAAAACTGGTAAGTATGTACAGAACACAAAACTGGTAAGTATGTACAGAAAACAAAACGGGTAAGTATGTATAGAACACAAAACTGGTAAATATGTATAGAACACAAAACTGGTAAGTATGTATAGAACACAAAACTGGTAAGTATGTATAGAACACAAAACTGGTATGTATGTATAGAACACAAAACTGGTAAGTATGTATAGAACACAAAACTGGTAAGTATGTATAGAACACAAAACTGGTAAGTATGTATAGAACACAAAACTGGTGAGTATGTATAGAACACAAAACTGGTAAGTATGTATAGAACACAAAACTGGTAAGTATGTATAGAACACAAACTGGTAAGTATGTACAGAACACAAAACTGGTAAGTATGTATACAACACAAAACTGGTAAGTATGTATAGAACACAAAACTGGTAAGTATGTACAGAACACAAAACTGGTAAGTATGTACAGAACACAAAACTGGTAAGTATGTATAGAACACAAAACTGGTAAGTATGTACAGAACACAAAACTGGTAAATATGTACAGAACACAAAACTGGTAAGTATGTATAGAATACAAAACTGGTAAGTATGTATAGAATACAAAACTGGTAAGTATGTATAGAATACAAAACTGGTAAGTATGTATAGAATACAAAAACTGGTAAGTATGTACAGAACACAAAACTGGTAAGTATGTACAGAACATAAAACTGGTAAGTATGTACAGAACACAAAACTGGTAAGTATGTACAGAACACAAAACTGGTAAGTACAGAACACAAAACTGGTAAGTACAGAACACAAAACTGGTAAGTACAGAACACAAAACTGGTAAGTATGTACAGAACACAAAACTGGTAAGTATGTATAGAATACAAAACTGGTAAGTATGTATAGAATACAAAACTGGTAAGTATGTATAGAACACAAAACTGGTAAGTACAGAACACAAAACTGGTAAGTATGTATAGAACACAAAACTGGTAAGTATGTACAGAACACAAAACTGGTAAGTATGTATAGAACACAGAACTGGTAGTAAGTATGTATAGAACACAAAACTGGTACCTATGTATGGCACATAAAACGAAAGTGTACAGATGCTGAGCGAGGGTACACTCAAGCCTGTTCGACGAATGACCTTTGACTACCTCACAGAGATGATTACGACAACAACGAACTAGATCGGAACCCCAAACCTAAGGACGGACTGGCAGCCACTCCCACCTAGTGCCTTCTTTTGTACGTTGAAGACCATGGAACAGTGACACGGACACTAAAATGACAGCACGGCTGGAACCAGTCGCCGTAGTGTAGTGGGTAACGCAACGGACTACCGACTGGAAGGTTGTGGGTTCGAATCCCCATCATCATTATTATCATCATCATCAGTCCCGTAGTCTGGTTGACCGCTGGGGCACCACTGAAGATTTTGCAACCAACTTCCTCCACTCCTCACGGTCCTCAGCTTTCTGCAGAATGATGTTCCATTCAAGGCCAGTCCACTCTCTGATATTGTCGTCCCATCTTTTTCTCTGTCTGCCTCTTCGTCTCCCTCCCTGAACTGTTCCCTGTAAGACGGTCTTGGTCAGTCCAGATGATCGTGTGACGTGCCCGTACCACCTCAGTTTGCGTCCTTTCACTGAAGTCAGGAGGTCTTCATACGGCCCGATGGCGTTTTCGATTCGGGTTTTCACTTCCTTATTGGTCATATGATCTTTGTACGAGATACCAAAGAGTTTGCGGAAGCATCTCATCTCCATTGCCTGTATTCTTCTTTCAATGTCTGCTGTTATGGTCCATGTTTCGCATGCATACAAAAATATTGAAGACAAGGAAGAAGTACCACAGAGCAAATTTTCAACCTCAGATTGCTCTGTGAGAAATACCTGCAACACCAGCAAGGCCTTTACCACGTCTTCGTGGACTTCAAGAGAGGCATTCGACAGAGTTTGGCACGCAGCCTTGTGGGCAACCATGAGGCTGTACAACATCAATGCCAGCCTGATCAGAACCAGCTGGTTCTGGAGCTACGTAAATTATCGTTATCAGTCCATCGTTATTTGTGTTGTCCAGTGTGTTTCTAGTCCTCCTGAGAGCAGAGTAGTTCACAGCTGTGTCTGAAGAGGAAGAGAGTATAAGAAAAAGACTTGGCATCAACTTTCCTTTCCCATACATTATGCCTGGCCCTTGTTATAATGACTTCGTGTTTATTTCTAATTATGTTCTATGACTGAATATTATTTGCATCCTGTTTTTCATTTATTCAGTAGCTGGTTTATGTATGTGCTTTTCAATTCATCACATATTTACATTTTGCATCAACACGAGTGCAATGTATTATAATTGATTTTAAAACAAGACATTTCTGATACTTGTGAAAATATTTTAAACACAATAGGTCACACACACAATCTATCTATCTATCTATCTATCTATCTATCTATCTATCTATCTATCTGTCTGTCTATCTATCTATCTATCTATCTGTCTGTCTATCTATCTATCTGTCTGTCTATCTATCTGTCTATCTATCTATCTACCTATTTACCCATCTATCTATCTATCTATCTGTCTATCTGTCTATCTATCTATCTATCTGTCTATCTATCTATCTATCTGTCTATCTATCTATCTATCTATCTATCTACCTATCTATCTATCTATCTATCTATCTGTCTATCGGGGGTGAGTTGATGTCGTCAGTTGGCGAGGCTGCAAGAAAGTTTCTCTGTCGGCATTTCATGAAATATCTTCGTTTTGGTGATGCCTACTAATCGACGACTGAGCAGAGATGTGTGTGATGTGTTGGTTTAGCCGAAGACGTGAACTAGTGAGTGAACTTACTGTGGTTTTTGAGTAACGACCGAAAGTTGCTTTTGTTTAAAAAACTTACGGTTGACTGACACAAAAAAGGCGGTGTAAGACATTTTGAACTGTTCATACACCATGTCAAAACAAGGCACGGACAAAAAATCTCCAAGTAAAATGGATAGTACATCTGATGTCACTCCTGATATGGCTTCTCAGATTCTTCAGGCTCTGAGGTCACTGGAAAGCTATGTGGTGCGTAATGACACTGCTTTTATGAAATCAGACTGGTCCGACATGAAGAAGAAATGTGTGGACATTGACAATCGATGCAGCAATTTAGAGGAAACAGTACAGGGCACCACAAGGTCAGTGCAAATTATGAGTGAGAAGCTTTAAGAACTAACAAAGGAAAGCAAGGAAACCACTCAGAAAATGCAAATATTGACATCAGGATCTGAAGAAATGAATGAGGACATCAGGATGCTTGTAGAAGAGGTGGACAGACTGGAGAGCTTTTCCAGACGTGACAATCTGCGTGTCTATGGCATACCTCAAACCCAGACCTTTGAGTCTTATGACACCTGTGCTGAGAAGGTGGCTGGAGCTCTACACAGTGCGAAAGACCCGCCTAAGAGGTGGACTTCTGAGGACATCGAGCGTGCCCACCGTGTTGGAAGAGGGAAAGAGGGTGACCCAAAGTTTATGTTGGTGAAATTTTACCGATGGAGGGATAAGATGAGCGTACTGACCAACAGGCCCTATAGGGAGCAGCTGCAGACCAAGGGGATACGTGTGGCCAACAACCTGACCAGGAGGCAGAGCAACATGGTGGCCCAGGCCAGACAGGAAGGGGAAGTGGCTTTCTTCTGTGGAGGGAAGCTGATTGTTCAGCCCCGCTGGCCAGACCTGCGCTCCTACGCAGAAGTCACATCATCAGGTGCCCTGCCGCATGGCGTTGGCGATCATGGACTTCCATCTGTCTCTATCCCTTGTTGCCCCAAGCATCTCCTCCACCCTCCTCGTCTTCAGCCACTCTGCAAGTCCGTCCAGCATTTTCTCCCTGGGTCTACCTGGTGCTCTCTTTTCCTCCGGTTTTCCCGTTGTGACCAGGTGCTCCAAATCCCCCTTCCTCATAAAATGGCTTATAAATGTTGCCTGTCTTTTTTTTACTAATTTCCTCATCAATGATCTACTTGTGTCTGCCTCCATCAAGACTGTCTCGTTTGTTTTCTTTGCTGTCCATGTAATTCTCAACATTCTTCTTAGAAACCACATCTCGGCTGCCTCAATCTTGTTCTTGCTTTGCTTGTTGACTGTCCATGCCTCACATGCGTACAACAGTATTGGTTCTATATAACATTCAAGAACTCTCTTCCTGTGTTAATTGATAGGCATTTGTTGGTAAGAATGCTTGTCATCTTCTTGAATGCTGTTTTGGCTTAGCCGATTCTGCCAGCTATTTCCGATGTGCATCTGCCATCTGATGAAATGACCGTTCCCAGGTATTTTATTAACCGATGTCAAGGTTGTGCCATTTGCTGTTATTTTGCATGAGGGGATTTCATGTTTTTTACTGATCACCATGACTTCAGTCTTCCTGCTGTTTAGTTCCAACCCCTTACCTTTGCTTTCTAGTATATTCACAAGGTTTTGTAGGTCCCTTTCATTTTCTGCAATTAGCACGGTGTCATCTGCGTATCGAATGTTGTTTATCATTTTCCCTCCAACCTTTAATCCAGGGTCGTCTTCTAGGTTTCTCGTGATGTTTTCGCTGTAAAGTGAAAACAGATCTGGTGACAAAACACAACCCTGTCTGACTCCTCATACATACCCATATTTATACGATTGTTTGATGTTTTAAGAAATGCAGTACTGCTGAAAGCTGAAAATCACTGACTGACCCTCACTGTCTTGCCTCTACTGTTTCTGCCTTTGTGGTTAGCACTGGTTTCCTGCTGATGGTCACATTTTAGAAATACATTAATTTCAGTGCAAGTGTAAATAAGCCCCTCCTCCCTCTTTTTCAGTTTCGTCTGAAGATGTCTGACCTGTCAGCGTCACTGGGTTCGGTGTTGGCCACTGCACTCTTTGTCACCACCATCTTCCTCCAGGTCGCTCTGTCTTGACTTTTGTGGACAATTTCCTGATTATTAGGCAACTGATGTTGGTTATGTTGTCCATGTATGAGACTGGAGGTCTGCTTTTCTTCCTCTTTGTCACCGTTTCCTTGACAAATGGTTGCCATGAAGTCTGTGTTCTTGCTGCGTGATTCTCCTGTTGATGTCTGCTAGAATTTTTTTGGTGGTATCAAGTTCTTCCAAGACACTTTCATTATTATTTTATCTGTCCATTTGACACGTAGTAGTCTCTGATAAAACATCTCTGCTGTCTCAATTCTTCTGCAATCAGCCTTTATCAGAGTCCAGGCTTCGCAGCCATAAATCATGACTGGCCGGATCAAACATTTTAAAAGTCTTTCAGGCCATTGGTATGCCTCAGTCTTTTTAGATGTTGAGTTGGACCATTTTTTACTTTGCCATTCCAATGCTTATTTTGATGTCTTTGGAGCAGGTTCCACTAAAGATGTGTGTGAATTAAAAAAAATATGTTTGACCTTTTCCTGCGTGTATGTCATTGTGTAGTAGTGGTAATAGTTGTGGTAAGTGTTATAACAGAAGGCAACATGGAGAGTGAAATGCGTGTGGGCAATAGTCAAAATGATCTTAATGTTTTAAATGATGAGCGAGCACAGCCCAATCTACAGGTCACAATCAACAGATGAAAATGGTTACAGGTAGATTTTGGCTGTATATCACTGAAGTGCAGTTGCAAAAAATGTGCAGGCTTATGACATGTGGTCATTTTGGATCTTTTTCCAGCAGAAGACATCTGAGATATTGGGGGATATGGTATTTATTCTCAGCAGGAAAATAATGTATTAAGTAAAATGTGATACTGAGAAATCTATTTGCTTTGCTTAAAAAAGAACATACATTGTGTGGTTTGTTTCAAAGGTCGTGGTGAATATTGTCTGAGTTTTATATTTTTATTTGGGACCCAAGTAGTGGCCATATGACACATAACCAAAAGTGCAAATGCACTTGTAAGACAGGTAAAGCATGATTGTATGAAGAATTACAAACCCAAATAGTGGTCACATGACACAATTTAAAGTGCAGATGCACTTGTAAGACAGGTAAAGCATGATTATATGAAGAATTATACCCAAGTAGTGGTCACATGACATAATTTAAAGTGCAGATGCACTTGTAAGACAGGTAAAGCATGATTATATGAAGAATTAAACCCAAGTAGTGGTCACATGACACATAATTTAAAGTGCAAATGCACTTGTAAGACAGGTAAAGCATGATTATATGAAGAATTAAACCCAAGTAGTGGCCACATGATACATACTTTAAAGTGCAAATGTACTTGTAAGACAGGTAAAGTATGGTTATATGAAGAATTACAACAAAACAGAGAGAATAGACAGATGAGAAAGACAGCTATTCATTTCAAGATCAGATTCCTGAACACAAAGAGTCAAGTCTACATTTGGTTTCATATAAATATTTATTTACAAACAAACAAACAAAAAAAAGATCTCTACATTCAGTCATACATAAACATCTCTTGCTTACATGTTGCCAATCATGCCATGATTATAAATTCAACACTTTCAATTGATAATGTCAGGACTGTAAATAGCACAGTTTTCAAATGATAAACAAACTGCTGAATATTTTCCTCTCACAACCAGCGAATGAGATATTACAAGGACCTTTACTGATAACACAATAACCAACACGAAGGGTAAAAATAGCTGATTATGACCTACACTGAAAACAGTGAAAAGAACTGAAGATTCGCACCATGCCTCATGTTCCTTGCACGCCATCTACAGACTCATGTAGCAAGACAAATATAAGAAACCAGACACTACTCCCATGTTGTTGCATACTGGTTTGCGCACTACAACCAACCAACCAACCAACCAACCAAGCAGACTCATAAAAACTTGCTGTTTACACAAATGTATACAGTACATTATATACATCATAGGAATGTTAATAGATCACACACCTGAAAAAAACAACAACAACAACAAAAAAAACACATGTATATAACAAAAGTGTGTGTGTGTATATTCTAGAAGTAATTTTTGCATGTCATGTCAAAGATTGGTACGGTAAAGTCCCCACTCCCCCCCCCCCCCCTTCCCCCAACACTGTCACTTAACCCTCTGACTCCCGCACCCCATCTACCAACTGCAAAAACTTAACCCTTTGATTCCCTCACCCTATCCACCAGCTTCCTGAAGCCGAGGGAACCAAAGGGTTAAGTTTTTGCAGGAAGCTGGTGGATAGGGTGAGGGAATCAAAGGGTTAAGTTTTTGCTTTGCTAGCACAATTGGCAATGCAGGATGCTGGTGGACAGGGTGAGGGAGTCAAACGGTTAAGTTTTTGCTTTGCTAGCACGATTGGCAATGCAGGAAGCTGGTGGACAGGGTGAGGGAGTCAAAGGGGTTAAAAAATACAGCAGCACTGGAGAAAACTGGGCCTGCCTTCATGGAAGTAGGTCTCCCCACACAACTAGGTCTCTATCACACTGGTAGCTCTTTCCACTCTAACTCTGGAGCTGGTTCAAGACAGATTCACAGCACTTGGACAATTCCTTCTGCTCCACCCAAACCTGCCAGCTAATTACCTGGCAGACTTCCAAAGCCCATGTAAAACCCTATGCGCCATCAAAGTCTTGAAATGGGCACAGGAATAATGTAAGAAACGCTTACTCAACATCACAAGAGTGATGGAAAATTTAACATGAGCAGCAAAGAGGAAAGGGCACAGGAATAATGTAAGAAACGCTTACTCAACATCACAAGAGTGATGGAAAATTTAACATGAGCAGCAAAGAGGAATGGGCAGAAGAATAATGCAAGAAACGCTTACTCAACATCACAAGAGTGATGGAAAATTTAACATGAGCAGCAAAGAGGAAAGGGCACAGGAATAATGTAAGAAACGCTTACTCAACATCACAAGAGTGATGGAAAATTTAACATGAGCAGCAAAGAGGCCAATGCTTAACGTTACACCCCAATAACACTCTGCGAAGTTGAGGGAGAAGAAGACAAAGAAGAAGAGAAGAAGGACAAGAAGTCGCAAGCAAAAAAAAAAACCAAACATATATACAAAACCTTGACAAACGTATAAACGAAAGGCTTACCATAAACAATTTAACATACAAATAAAACCAATAGATACACGAACAGATAAAAACGAAGAAATAAAGATAAAACTTGAAAATAACCGAATGACCAGAAAAGAACAGCTGGAAATACCTAACCTACTCAGAAAACTACTCAAGCAACACACACACACACAGACCAGCAACGCATCCGTGCATCTTTGAATAAAAAAAACATTACAAAAATATGTACACATCTCTAGCACAATTGGCAGTATACTCTCTATGTCCATATTCCAGAGGCACAAACATTCAACAGACTGATATGTTTATTAAAAAACAACAACCCCAAAGACCTGATATGTTAAAAAACAACTGGCAAGTAACATTAACAAACAGAAATGATATGCATTATCAAAAAACCTGACAAGTAACGTTAACTCTATTGTGACTGCACTTGCCACAGCTGAGCTCTCCTGCTGGCCTAGGGCTGCCACACTGAAATCACTGAGAACTGTCGCTTTTGAGCCATTTTCCATCGATTTTAGACAAAGAAACTGGCAAAACGTCGCTGAAGCATTCAACGGAAGTTCCCCCCACAAGGGAAGCAACTGCCAACTACTAAATCATTAGCATAACAAAAGTAGAGGGAGTTATATACCCTAGACCGTCTGTTACTATGATCGAAGTAGCCCGTCCTCAGTGAGAGCTCAGCTGTTACTTCAATCGAAGTAGCCCATCGTCAAAGAGTTAAACCAAAACTTGATATGTGATGTTACTGACACTATAAACAAGCAGTTATGAAATGAAATATATGAAGTATTTACATGAAAGTGAAGTGACATTTTCATTGGGCACCATTTCATGTCAGTAGCCATCTATTGGAAAGTGCAGAAAACGACTCATCTTTCTAATATCCAGAACTTGGTGGACCTTATCTCTATTTTTTTCAAAAACACTTGAGCAGTTCCATAACAGTTCTGACCTACACTAACAGATCTCCCAGAGAAAACAAGAATTACCAACGCTATCTCAAAAAACAGAAATAAAAGTTTCAATAAATAGCATCACACGAGTAATAAAAGTAACAGTCATAATAATAATAATATTAAAATGAATCTCACTGGAGTCTCTCAACTATAGAATAAAACAATAATACGTGAAGTAATAATAATAATATACTAAAACAAGTCTTACTCAAGTTTCTCTGTCGTAGGGCAGACAACCCAGCAATCACCACTCACCCAGCAAACACAGGCTCAGCCACACAACAATCCAGTCAACAGGACTAAGTCTTCAGGAGACATTAAACCGTTGCTTGCTTGGTGACTGACAGACTCTGGCAAAAATCATTTTATTGCATAAAAGTATGGTGGAGTCAGGTATTAATCTGTATTCTACAGATAATAACAATTATACAACCGATATGATTCAGTTCGAAGAAAAAAAATTACAACAATGTAGTCCTACTATAGAAAAAACAAACAAAACAAAACCTCGTGTGAGAAAACCTTACCATCTTCTGTATAAATGGAGCAGTTCTTTCCTAAGAAGTTATAAATGGCGCAGACGTTTCACTGGAAAAACCAAATGCTTCAATGACTGAATGGAGCAATCAAAGTTTCAACTTGGAAAAAAAACAAAAAACAGTCAAATTGTAAAGCCTGTGGGAATAGCCTGTGAGAATGACCATCACATGAAGAATTCGTATTTTGTGGTCATGTTGGGAAGACCTGTCTGATTATACACAACAGCAGTGTCAGGGTCGTCGGCAAACTCCGCCCCTGTCGCCTCCTCCGTTTCGTAGTCCCCGCCTTCAAATCTTGCCCGGAAGACGAAGATGAGGATAATGATCACGAGCAGGAAGAACACTGTCACACATACTGCAACATACAAACAAAACTGTCAAGCCAGCTTGGAATGTTCCCAGGGTGCTACATTAAAAACTGACCTTCTCACCGTCCCATTTTAACAAATTTAAACATAAATAAGGTCACTAAAACATATATAAAAAAGGCCTAAATTGCTTCTGCATATCTCACATCCCTACAGCCAAACTTGCACTTAACACATGTACCCAATTATCAATCCTAAGAGAAAGTACATAACACTTTATTGAACACATACAGGTGAATGGACCAGAAAGGCAGAAAATGATAGGAAGAAATGACAGAAAGCAAAGGAGGAAGGAAGAAAGAACAAAGAGAGTGACAGAAAATTGGAAATTTCTAGCACAGAATTTCCAGAAGGTGGAGACACTATTTATATACAAAGAGCCCCTGGCATCCCCACGGGGGTGATTTACAATATGAAACTTGGGCTGTCTCCTCTTCTAGAGTGCATTACTGCAGTGCATCATCATCATCATATCAGGTGCCCTGCCGCATGGCGTTGGCGACCATGGACTTCCAACCATCTCTATCTCTCATGCCCCTAGCATCTCCCCCAACCTCCTCATCCCCAGCCACTCTGCAAGTCTGTCCAGCATTCTCTCCCTGGGTCTATCTGGTTTTCTCTTTCCCTCCAGCTTTCCCGTTGTGACCAGGTGCTCCAAATCCCCCTTCCTCATAAAATGGCCTATAAATGTTGCTTGTCTTTTCCGAATTCCTAATCTTCCTTATGAGTGATCTACTTGTGTCTGCCTCCATCAAGACTGTCTCATTTGTTTTCTTTGCTGTCCATGGCACTCTCAACATTCTTCTGAGAAACCACATTTCGGCTGCCTCGATCCTGCTCTGGCTTTGCTGCAGTGCAGCACCACCCAAACTTTTTTCTAGCAAAACTTTAAAGAGGCAAGATTACTAAATGGCCTTCAAGGGGAGGGGGGGGGGGGGATCTAGGAAATCAACCTCTCTCTCCAATGTTTTATAAACAAGGCAGCCAGGTGAATGCCCTCCTCTTCACTATTTTCAAATGCCATGGGATCTCCAGCATGCACAGACCAGAAGGCACATGGGTCGTATGTATGCAGAATACGAAGAAGCACAAACAAACTCTCCTGAAGTGATTAAATGGCGGAGTTGAAAAAAAGGTTTCACAGCTTACAATGTCAACGGTAACACTGTCAACATTTTACCTTTATACTGTGACACAATCAATATTTCAATTACACCACACACACACACACACACACACACACACACACACACACACAAACTGTCAACATCTTACCTTCATACTGTGACACAATATTTCACTTACACACACCCAACACACACACACACACACACACACACACACACACACACACACACACACTGTCAACATCTTACCTTCATACTGTGACACAATCAATATTTCACAACACCACACACACACACACACACACACACACACACACACACACACACACACACACACACACACTGTCAACATCTTACCTTCATACTGTGACATAATCAATATTTCACTTACACACACACACACACCACAACACATACACACACACACACTGTCAACATCTTACCTTCATACTGTGACACAATCAATATTTCACTTACACACACAACACACACTGCAACATCTACTCATACGTACAATCATATCACTACACACACACACACACACACACACCAACACATACACACACACTGTACAACATATTCACCTTCATCACTGTACATACATATTCACTTACACACACACACAACACACACACACACACACACACACACACACACACACACACACACACACTGTCAACATCTTACCTTCATACTGTGACATAATATTTCACTTACACACACACACACACCACACACACACTGTCAACATCTTACCTTCATACTGTGACACAATCAATATTTCACTTACACACACACACAACACACACACTGTCAACATCTTACCTTCATACTGTGACAATCAATATTTCACTTACACACACACACAAACAAACAAACAAACAAACAACACAAACACCACACACACACACACACACACACACTCACCTGCAATGATAGCCCGCTCCTCTGATGTCAATTCTTTGGCTGGTGTGTGAGGGTAGGTGACATTAAATGAAGGTCCGCGGTACGGTCGTGTCTTAATTGGCTCCGGTATCACTGTCACTTCCTCAAAGCCGCACATATCCTCCCGGATGGCATCTGTAAAAGCATAGGCCTTTGTTACACATAAAAAGAGACATGGTCAGCCATTCTTAACACACGTGGGCCTCAGTAGCTCAATTGGTTGAGTGTCGGATTCACATACTAATGGCTGTGGGTTCGAATCCTGGGATGTGCTTCACTAAACCTTTGACTCACGCACCCTATCCACCAACTGCAAAACTTAACCCTTGACTCCTCACCCTATCCACCAACTGCAAAACTACCTTTGATCCACCATCCACCAACTGCAAAACTTAACCTTTGACCCTCACCTATCCACCAACTGCAAACTTAACCCTTGACTCCCTACCCTATCCACCAACTGCAAAACTTAACCCTTTGACTCCCTCACCCTATCCACCAACTGCAAAACTTAATCCTTTGACTCCCCACCTATCCACCGATGCAAAACTTAGCCCTTTGACTCCCTCACCCTATCACCAACTGCAAAACTTAACCCTTTGACTCCCTCACCCTATCCACCAACTGCAAAACTTAACCCTTTGACTCCCTCACCCTATCCACCAGCTTCCTTAAAGCCGTGTTGCAAGATCCAACGGCCTTGCTAAATCATTCCTCCTGGGAATTCTCAAGGAAGGGGAATGAAGACACAAAAACAATTGTTATTTTTGTTTAATGCCCAGCCAACCGTGTAGATCCATATCAGGGCCATAACATTTCAAAACATATACAATACTTCAACAGGGGGAAAAAAAAGGGAAAAGAAAAATACACATATCAATGCATTCGCACACATAACCTAAGGAGATGCCCCTGGAGATGACCACTCCGTCCAATTTATCACACAGAGATTTAAAAAACACTTGATATACAAATTTAAACATAACTAAGGGTGCTAAACAAACATACAAAAACAGGCTTTAATTACCTAAACATGCATAATCTGACATTATAAAACAGGCCTAAATTACCTAACATGCATATCTGACATAAAAACAGGCTAAATTACCTAACATCATATCTCACATAAAATCAGGCTAAATATACCTAACATGCATATATCTCACATAAAAAACAGGCCTAAATTACCTAACATGCATATCTCACATAAAAACAGGCCTAAATTACCTAACATGCATATCTCACATAAAAACAGGCCTAAATTACCTAACATATCTCACATAAAAACAGGCCTAAATTACCTAACATATCTCACATAAAAACAGGTCTAAATTACCTAACTGTATATCTCACATAAAAACAGGTCTAAATTACCTAACATATCTCACATAAAAACAGGCGTAAATTACCTAACATATCTCACATAAAACAGGTCTAAATTACCTAACATATCTCACATAAAAACAGGCGTAAATTACCTAACATATCTCACATAAAAACAGGTCTAAATTACCTAACAGTATATCTCACATAAAACAGGTCTAAATTACCTAACATATCTCACATAAAATTAGGCCTAAATTACCTAACAATATCACATAAAAACAGGCTAAATTACCTAACATATCTCACATAAAAACAGGCTAAATTACACTAAATATGTACTCACATAAAATACAGGCGTAAATTACCTAACATCTCTCACATAAAATCAGGTGTAAATTACCTAACATCTCTCACATAAAATCAGGTGTAAATTACCTAACATATCTCACATAAAATCAGGTGTAAAATTACCTAAACATGCCATATCTCACATAAAATCAGGCGTAAATTACCTAACATATCTTCACATAAAATCAGGCCAAATTTCCAAACATGCTTATGAGCCAGGGCCAAAAGGTGCTTTGTGGTGACTGTCCAAGTTCAAATCACTGCAACACATTTTCTTGTCTTTGCACAGCCTAAACAATCCTACATATTGACATGAATTCATGGTGGTTGAACAAATCATTTGACTTTTTCAGAGGCAGTAGCTCATACTTTATAGGGCATAGTTTCACACGAACGCTAAAAACTCAAATAGTTTCCAAAGTATCCATTTGATAGCAATGCTGAGATCTATTCAGACAGTTTTATGCATAAAACTAGAAAAGCCCTATTTCGATTGCAGTTTTTAATATTTTTTTCCCACTGTGATTGATCAAAGAACTGTAGGCCTGTAACACAAAACATGTCACGAATGAAGCCTTGTTTACACTTTAATATAGCAGAATATATGAAAAAATCAGGCAAAAAATCCAAATGGTAACTTTGATAAGAAACTAGAAAATACATACATAGATACAACCATTGGTTTAACACCAAACTTTATTCTCAGCCTACTACACTTACCTGTAAAAGGAAGGCTGAAATTTGAGTAAAAGTGTAAAGATAAACTTGACCGGCTAATAAATGATTTGTTCAACCTCCATGAATTCATGTCTGCTATTTAATTTGACATTTAAAGCTCAATATCTTGGACTGTTCAGGCTGTGCAAAGGCAAGAAAATTAGTTGCAGTGATTTGAACTAGGAAAGTCACCCCAAAGCACCTTCTGACCCTGGCTCATATCTCACATAAAAACAATGAACTAACGACAGTGTGGAAAGGACAGAGAAATGATCAGCAAAGACCCAGGCTTTGGCACACAACTGAAAAAGAGCTGGAGCTAGATGGGTGAGCAATTCTGTAGTGCAGGGCCCCAATGACTGTTCATGAGTTCAGGGAGAGAAGCAGACGAATACAAAGGACAGGGATGGCTGACCTGAAGGGATGAGAGTGATGTATTTGGGGCGAGGGTCCTGGAAGGCTCGCTTGAGGGGAAAGATGTTGTCCACCTGCATTCTGTAGATACAACCCTCAAACCCAAACGTGGTGTCGCTGGTATCTGTAACACACACACACACACACACACACACACACACACACACACACACACACACACACACACACACACACACACACGCGCGCGCATGCACACACACACACACGCGCGCGCACGCGCACACACACACGCAAGCACGCACACACACACACACACGCACGCATGTATGCACGCACGCACACCCGTGCATGCAAGTATGCATGCTCAGACACACGCACACCAATATGCAAGCATTCATACATTTTCACACACACACACACACACACACACACACACACAAACACACACACTCATATATATGTATGCACACATGCATCCACACACACACACACACACACCACACACACACACACACACACCCACCCACACACACATGCACACACACACCACACACATAAATTATTACTGTTATTCTTGCTTAAAGCCCAGTTGACTGCGTAGAGCCATATCAGGGTTATAACAATTTCAATACACACACAATACTTTGACAGGAAAGAAATGAAAAGAAAATAAAGTATACATATCAATGCATCAGTGCACATAATCTCACGATATACCCCGGGTGTTGACCACTCCGTCCAATTCATCACACAGTGGATTTAAAAAAATAGACCTGAATACAAATTTAAACATAACAACACTACAGCATATACAAAAACGGGGCTTGAATAACCTAAAATTGTTTTCGCGTTTCTCATTAATACATATACCCAATTATTACTCCAAAGAGAAAATATGTAAGACTTTATTGAACACATATAGATGACAAGAGAGTTCTTGAATGTTATATAGAACCAATGCTGTTGTACGGATGTGAGGTGTGGACAGTCAACAGGCAAAGCCAGAACAAGATTGAGGCAGCCGTGATGTGGTTTCTAAGAAGAATGTTGAGAGTTCCATGGACAGCAAAGAAAACAAACGAGACAGTAGATCATTGATAAGGAAGATTAGGAAAAGACAGGCAACATTTATAGGCCATTTTATGAGAAAGGAAGATTTGGAGCACCTGGTCACAACGGGAAAGCTGGAGGGAAAGAGAGCACCAGGTAGACCCAGGGAGAAAATGCTAGACGGACTTGCTGAGTGGCTGAAGACGAGGAGGGTGGAGGAGATGCTTGGGGCAACAAGAGATAAAGACAGATGGAAGTCCATGATCGCCAACGCCATGCAGCAGGGCACCTGATGATGATGATGACAGATGAATGGACCAGCAAGGCAGAAAATGATAGAAACAAATGACAGAATGTACCCAGAAGGTAAGGATAATATTTATACTGTAAGAGCCCCCTAACATCCCCATGGGGGATACTATTTATACTGTAAGAGCCCCTAGCATCCCCATGGGGGATACTATTTATACTGTAAGAGCCCCTAGCATCCCCATGGGGGATACTATTTATACTGTAAGTCCCTAGCATCCCCATGGAGGATACTATTTATACTGTAAGAGCCCCTAGCATCCCCATGGGGGATACTATTTATACTGTAAGAGCCCCTAACATCCCCATGGGGGATACTATTTATACTGTAAGAGCCCCTAGCATCCCCATGGGGGATACTATTTATACTGTAAGAGTCCCTAGCATCCCCATGGAGGATACTATTTATACTGTAAGAGCCCCTAGCATCCCCATGGGGGATACTATTTATACTGTAAGAGCCCCTAACATCCCCATGGGGGATACTATTTATACTGTAAGAGTCCCCAGCATCCCCATGGGGGATACTATTTATACTGTAAGAGTCCCTAGCATCCCCATGGGGGATACTATTTATACTGTAAGAGCCCCTAACATCCCCATGGGGGATACTATTTATACTGTAAGAGTCCCTAGCATCCCCATGGGGGATACTATTTATACTGTAAGAGCCCCTAGCATCCCCATGGGGGATATTATTTATACTGTAAGAGTCCCTAGCATCCCATGGGGGATATTATTTATACTGTAAGAGCCCCTAGCATCCCCATGGGGGATACTATTTATACTGTAAGAGTCCCTAGCATCCCCATGGGGGATACTATTTATACTGTAAGAGTCCCTAGCATCCCCATGGGGGATACTATTTATACTGTAAGAGCCCCTAGCATCCCCATGGGGGATACTATTTATACTGTAAGAGCCCCTTGCATCCCTATGGGGGATACTATTTATACTGTAAGAGCCCCTTGCATCCCTATGGGGGATACTATTTATACTGTAAGAGCCCCTAACATCCCCATGGGGGATACTATTTATACTGTAAGAGCCCCTAACATCCCCATGGGGGATACTATTTATACTGTAAGAGCCCCTAACATCCCTATGGGGGATACTATTTATACTGTAAGAGCCCTAGCATCCCCATGGGGGATACTATTTATACTGTAAGAGCCCCTAGCATCCCCATGGGGGATACTATTTATACTATAAGAGCCCCTAGCATCCCCATGGGGGATACTATTTATACTGTAAGAACCCCTAGCATCCCCATGGGGGATATTATTTATACTGTAAGAGCCCCTAGCATCCCCATGGGGGAAACAGACAAATAATCAATGGACAAATGGTGAAAATGTAACACAAAACACATTCACTCTCTCGCTCACTCACTCATTCACGCATACACTCATGTACCCATGTGCTTGTGCCCGTGTACGCACATACACACGCACACACGCACGCACACACACACACACACACACACACACACACACACAACAGAAGGACTGATATTAACAGAAGAAGCTCTTAGGTCAATGAAAAATGGTTGATTACCACACAGTGACTGCTTTTCGGTAGATTTCCTGAAATGTTTTCTGAATTAGGTCACAATTGTAATGGTTTTTCGTATTAGATATTCTGAGAAAGAAACAGTTGTTTTTTTTTCACACAGCAAAACCCAAGAAATCATCATTTTACATGTGTGTGTGTGTGTGTGTGTGTGTGTGTGTGTGTGTGTGTGTGTGTGTGTGTGTGTGTGCGTGTGTGTGTGTGTGTTTGCTTTTGGTAATCAGACAATGAGATTCTTTTAAAAACATTTAACATAAAGGTAAAAATTAATTTTTGAGAAAATAGGATCCTCTTTTACACAAAAGCATGGAATTATCACTTCACACAGTTCTGTTGTTACTGATGTTTTTAAGGAAAAGTTCTATGTCTTTTAAAACAGAAAACACATGTGACCAAACAAAATCTATCTAACAGCGGAGTCTATGGGCTGAAAGTATGATCTGAAGAGCAATAAACTTTCAGTTGCATGCTCCTGGAAATAAATAATAATAATAACTACAATATTTACATAGCGCAAAATCATGATAAAAATCAAATCTAAGCGCTGAACATTCACATACGCATCCATGCACACACACACATAGCTATAAAAGGGGAAAAAGAAGAAAAGTAATGGAAAATTATACATAAGTGTACTCAAAGTAGAAAAAAAAAATCAATAGAAAACATATTGTATACAAATATATATTACAATGTGTTTCCACACCGAGTGGAGACAGGCTGCAGTGGGGAGTTGAGTGAGGTCAGGATTTTATGCAGAGGAGAAAAGGTGAGTTTTGAGAGCGGACTTGAAGGAGACAAAAGTATGTTGCTGACGGACTGACAGAGGAAGTTTGTTCCAGGAGAGCGGACCAGAAACAGAGAAGGCTCGTAGACCATAGGTATCGAGCTTAGTGCGTGGAAAGCGAAAAGTCAGAGGATCAGAGTCAGAGCAGAGGGTACGTGAGGGAACACAGATCTCAAGTAGGCTTGACAGGTAATCAGGGGTGTGTTATTCAGGCTTTTATAGCACATGGTGTAGTAGGCTTGACAGGTAATCAGGGGGTGTGTTATTGAGGCTTTTATAGCACATGGTGTAGTAGGCTTGACAGGTAATCAGGGGGTGTGTTATTGAGGCTTTTATAGCACATGGTGTAGTAGGCTTGACAGGTAATCAGGGGGTGTGTTATAGAGGCTTTTATAGCACATGGTGTAGTAGGCTTGACAGGTAATCAGGGGGTGTGTTATAGAGGCTTTTATAGACATGGTGTAGTAGGCTTGACAGGTAATCAGGGGGTGTGTTATAGAGGCTTTTATAGCAGATGGTGTAGTAGGCTTGACAGGTAATCAGGGGGTGTGTTATAGAGGCTTTTATAGCACATGGTGTAGTAGGCTTGACAGGTAATCAGGGGTGTGTTATAGAGGCTTTTATAGCACATGGTGTAGTAGGCTTGACAGGTAATCAGGGGCTGTGTTATAGAGGCTTTTATAGCACATGGTGTAGTAGGCTTGACAGGTAATCAGGGGGTGTGTTATAGAGGCTTTTATAGCAGATGGTGTAGTAGGCTTGACAGGTAATCAGGGGGTGTGTTATAGAGGCTTTTATAGCAGATGGTGTAGTAGGCTTGACAGGTAATCAGGGGGTGTGTTATAGAGGCTTTTATAGCACATGGTGTAGTAGGCTTGACAGGTAATCAGGGGGTGTGTTATAGAGGCTTTTATAGCACATGGTGTAGTAGGCTTGACAGGTAATCAGGGGGTGTGTTATAGAGGCTTTTATAGCACATGGTGTAGTAGGCTTGACAGGTAATCAGGGGGTGTGTTATAGAGGCTTTTATAGCACATGGTGTAGTAGGCTTGACAGGTAATCAGGGGGTGTGTTATAGAGGCTTTTATAGCACATGGTGTAGTAGGCTTGACAGGTAATCAGGGGGTGTGTTATAGAGGCTTTTATAGCACATGGTGTAGTAGGCTTGACAGGTAATCAGGGGGTGTGTTATTGAGGCTTTTATAGCACATGGTGTAGTAGGCTTGACAGGTAATCAGGGGGTGTGTTATAGAGGCTTTTATAGCACATGGTGTAGTAGGCTTGACAGGTAATCAGGGGGGTGTGTTATAGAGGGACTTTTATAGCACATGGTGTAGTAGCTTGACAGGTAATCAGGGGGTGTGTTATAGGGCTTTTATAGCACATGGTGTAGTAGGCTTGACAGGTAATCAGGGGGTGTGTTATAGAGGCTTTTATAGCACATGGTGTAGTAGGATTGACAGGTAATCAGGGGGTGTGTTATAGAGGCTTTATAGCAATGTGTGTGAGTCAGGATTGTGACAGAAAGTAATCAGGGGGTGGTGTTAGAGGCTTTTGTAGAATGTGTAGTGGTTGAAAGAAAGAATAGGGGGGGGGGGGGATAGGGGGCAGACGATATGATGTGTAAACTGTTGATTAGCTAGAAGAAAAGAAAAAGGAGGGGGTGGGGGGATCGGGCAGTACCGTTGATTGTGAAGACCTTGTGAGTGGCATGAATGAAAAGAAGAAGGAGGGTTGGGGGGGGGGGGGGGGGGGAGAGGGCAGACGATAGTGATGTGAGACCTGTGATTAGCATGAAGAAAAGAAAAAAGGAGGGGGGGGGGGGAGAGGGCAGACGATAATGATGTGAGACCTGTGATTAGCTTGAAGAAAAGAAAAAGGAGGGGGGGGGGGGGGGGAGAGGGCAGACGATAATGATGTGAGACCTGTGATTAGCTTGAAGAAAAAAAAAGGAGGGGGGGGGGGGGGGGAGAGGGCAGACGATAATGATGTGAGACCTGTGATTAGCATGAAGAAAAGAAAAAGGAGGGGGGGGGGGGGAGAGGGCAGACGATAATGATGTGAGACCTGTGATTAGCATGAAGAAAAGAAAAAGGAGGAGGGGGGGGGGAGAGGGCAGACGATATGATGTGAGACCTGTGATTAGCATGAAGAAAAGAAAAAGGAGGGGGGGGGGGGGGGAGAGGGCAGACGATAATGATGTGAGACCTGTGATTAGCATGAAGAAAAGAAAAAGGAGGGGGGGGGGGGGGGAGAGGGCAGACGATAATGATGTGAGACCTGTGATTAGCATGAAGAAAAGAAAAAGGAGGGGGGGGGGGGGAGAGGGCAGACGATAGTGATGTGAGACCTGTGATTAGCATGAAGAAAAAAAAAAGGAGGGGGGGGGGGGGGGGGATTTCTAGCACAGAATTTCCAGAAAGTGGTGATACTATATTTTACTGAAAAAAAACAAAAACAAACCAGCATCTCCAAGAGGGAAAGTGACCAGTGCAAGTGTGAGAAGAACAGAGGTAACAACTCACCATTGTTGCCCACATACAGAAACCGAGGCTTGTCAAGGATGGTGTCTGCCTGCTCAGATAATGGGAAGGTGTGCACCAGAGGTGGGTAGTTGTCACCTGCAAGCAAACAGACACACCGTTTTTTTCAGTCGATAATCATTTTTTGCAGTCAAAGATGAGAAACCACTGATTCAGTCATTGTAACTTAAAAAAAAGAAAAGAGACTCAAAATTAGCGTGAAATTCAAATCTATTGCTGTTTCTGATGTCAGCAGCAAAAATTTTCACTCTATGTGAGGGTGCTTCAGAAACTGTCAGATATCATTTCCACGCACTATGCTCAATACCTATGGTCCACGAGCCTTCTCTGTTTCTGGTCCACTCTCCTGGAACAAACTTCCTCTCTCAGTCCGTCAGCAACCTACTTTTGTCTCCTTCAAGTCCGCTCTCAAAACTCACTTTTTCTCCTATGCATAAAATCCTGACCTCACTCAACCCCCTCTGCAGCCTGTATCCACTCGGAGGGGAATCACATTGTAATATATAATTGTATATAATATGCTCTCTATAATTTTCCATTGCTTTTATTCTTTCTCCCCATTTATAGCCATGGTTTGTGTGTGTGTGTGTGTGTGTGTGTGTGTGTGTGTGTGTGGTGCTGTGTCGTGCATGTGTGTGCATGCGTGCGGTTGTCTGTTTCAGCGCTTAGATTTGATTTTATCAAGATTTTGCGCTATATAAATATTGTAATTATTATTATTATTATATCACCAGCAGCAGTATTTTTCCTGTTTCTACTTTGTGCAGTTGGCTTGGTGTCGCTAGTGACAGCAGAGGCAGGGCAGTGGGCTGATTCAGCTACAGTGCTAGTATGAGTGTCAGGGGGAGGGTACACTGAAACTGATGTCTCAGTCCACTGGCAGAGGGTGACATAATACTGACACAAGTGACAGTGAATGGCTTTGGGTGAGAGTAACTTAACCTTTGACTTCCGAACCCTGTCCAGCAGCATCCTGCATCATCACACAGCTATCAAAACAAAAAACTTAACCTTTGACTCCCGCACTATGTCACCAGCATTCTGCATTATCAGCCATGCTAGCAAAGCAAAAACTTAACCCTTTGATTCCCTATCCTATCACCAGCTTCTTGCAGGAAGCTGGTGGATAGGGTAGGGAGTCAAAGGGTTAAGTTTTTGCAGTTGGTGGGCAGGCTGCGGGAGTCAAAGAGTTAAATTACTTACACCAGTGGCCATGGTGTAGTGGTAAACGCAACGGACTACCGACTGGAAAGTTGTGGGTTCGAATCCCATGAGTCCCTCAAAAACATATCACTGTGTTTTTTTTCAGCTCCAACCGGCTCCTACACAGAATTGGGCGTGGTATGGGCTCATTGGGATGACTTGGGACCACACAGTCGAGTCTTATCCACTTCACGGATGCGTCACTGAGGGTGTTGCTCAAATCTTCTGACCAGCACCGCAGGTGTCTGTATCTCTCAGGCCTGGTTGACGCCAGGATATATGATGATAGTGAGCGTAGAGTACAGCCCTGTCACGCAGTCTCAAACCTAGATGGAACTCCACAGCATCGTGATTACCATCCTCATTGACACCATCATCATCGCATTGTGAAAAAAGAATAACAACAACAACAACAACAAAACTTACGTTACTTACAGCATGAACTTGCATATCCTGTCTCAAATTAGAAAGTCATTTTCCTTTCCCCTTTTTCTTTTAAACGACTGTCATCTGCTACTCTGTGTTGCCATGCATGAAACCAAGATTTTTTTCACTTACAATTTTGATTCTTCCAAATTAAAAACAAAAACAAAAAAACAGACAAACAAACAAAAACCGGAATCTTCATGACTGCTAAAAGACGGATTTGAATCCACAGACAGAAGAGGACTTTCACCCATGCATATTTGTACTATTCTGTGAATGTTTCCACTAGAAAACTTGCAAGTGCTCACCACAGAAGCAAATTAGGGAGTTATTCTTGGCAAAACACTCACAGTTCAAAATATATATAAAGACAAAAAAACAAAACAAAGCAAACCAAAACAAAAACAGGATGTATGCTCTATTCTTGGTAAATCTATTGTGAAACAAACAAACAACAGAGTTTCAGTTTCTCAAGACAATGTCTCTGTGCTCGGAACGAATTCCATATGCACTAACGTCACAGGTGCCAAGTGTATGGTGATCATGGAACAAGCCTTAAGCCTGCACATAAACCCATGAGCTGGCCAGGTCCTGAGGCCCTACCTAGCCCATATTATGCCCTAGTCTATATTTTTTTTATACTAGTATTAGGTAGGACCACCGCCTATTACAGCGTGTGTAACATAGGCTGACAAGCTGCATTTTGGCTACTTTTCACATCGGCCTGGCTGAAAATATATTGCACCTACACTTGTAAAAAATATGTCAGTGAATAAAACAATCCTTCTACCTTCTTTCTTGTATGTTTATGCGAGAGAATGTGGACGAGTATTTCCGATGTAAGCTGAAACCGGAGCTTGGGTATCGCGTGCAGCAAACCCCGCGGCCATTTTTTTTTCACACCTCGCGCCGGCTTGTGTTGGGGTACTCCCCTAGAATGCTCACGGATTCTCCGCAAACCGACCAATCAGAACACATGTACTATCGATGGAAAGGTCGAGATTTCCTCTACACGTTGGTGTAAATTTCGTATTTATTTGTTTACAATTTAGAAGATTTCCAAGAGGTTGAAAAATCGCTTCTTTTCAACGTACAGCGAAATTTTACTGCTTCGTTCAATCAGATCAACTTATATATCGACGGAAAGCTTGATTTTTCCTCTTTAAAATGGTATATAACTTGACCCGGAAGTCGTTGCCGCGTTGAGTCCGTGGGGAAGAAAAGGGAGAACCCCCACACGCGCTCGCTTTGTCACACTGACAACATGGCTGAGCCAGCAGATGCAGCCGGCGTGCATGGCACCTCTCGTGTTTTCGACTCGATTACCCCATTACTGCGTAAATAACGGAAGTCTACCACCTGGAACTGTTGATTAGTTATCATATTTGATTTCCTTTGTGATTACAGTAATGTTTTAGGCAGAAATCATCGCATAATTGTCTCTCAGTTTACGTGTACCCGAACCGGAAGTGGCAAAGTCGATCGAAAGACTGGGAGTACAGTGCTGGCTATGAAATCGCAAAATAACTCGGAATTCGTGCGATATCTTTCTATAGACCCCTATTGTTTTTGAAGAAAGATGCCTTAAGGATCTTACGATTTTTTGGAGAGTCGTTTTATGTAGTTCCTCTATTTTTAAATGGTGTTTTGTTCGACATTTCACTGATCAGGAACGATAACTCGGGAAGGGTAGCAGACGAATTTTTTCAGTTTCGAAGAAACGCATGTTGGTTTTTCAACATGCCTTCACCCTTCTCCTTTTATACACGTGTATATGAAACTTAATCCGTTTTCCGGGAGAATGGTAAGACTGGAGGAAGCGATAAGATTCTACTCCTCAGTGGTTGAGGAGGGAAAGGGATCATGGTGTGCATGCAAGAAACAGCAACTTGAGTTTCAACTTTCATTCTCAACTTTTGTTAGCAGAATGTGGTGTGTGCCCATGGCATGTGCTATAAATATAATCATCATCAGACAGTTTAGAAACTCTGTACCTTGTAGTTATTTGTTATGAATACATACACTAGATTTCTTCATCATAATTTTTCAAAGGCATGCCAGGTCAGAGCAGATCAACCACATGCAGTGCTGTGCTGATAACTGAAGTGAGGTAGCTGCTAAAACTGAGTTGCCAGCCAATGCTGACCCATGCCTGTAGTTGATGCTCCAGATGAGGATGAAGAGGAGGATGCCCTTCCTGTTCCAGAAGAGCTGGAGAACGACACCGAAACTTTTGACTTCCAGTACACTGGCCAAGGACAGTCTGTCGCAGTATTTTACGATGACAGGTTCTATTTAGGACAAATCCTCATGGTCCATCGACCAGACCCAGTCTCCCAGCCACTAGAGTGTCATTGTCTTCATTGACTATGATGGACAAACAGCATCATTGTGAGCATGTTCTCTGTATTGACTTTGTAAGGTGTGTTTGACTTTGAGGTGGTCAAGAGATTACTTTTCTGCAGCAGCCAGGATACCAGAAATTAATACATGAAATGTACCACACTTGAAATTACCCAGACAATTTGGTAGTGAGTGTTTGAAGTCTTTTCGCCTTTTCATGGGTATATTTGTCTACATTTTATCCAGTTGATCTTGCATTGGCTTTGACTTTGTGCCTTCCAGCTCCCTTAATTTTCAGTATATTATCTTTTAACAAAGTTATTTAGATAGCTGGATGTCTGCTGAATCCACTGATATAAGTATCATTCCTGTATCTTTATTAGTTCTCAAGATACACTCTGTTTTGTGTTCGTCATGTGTAAAATCAGTGATCGGACAGCTGCCAAAATGGCTTTTTTCCTCATTTTTAGAGCCTTTAGTCTTCAAAACCAATTATAGGACAGCTCTGGAAAAAATCAGGTGCACTGTGCATGTTATTGGGAGCTTGGAGGTAAATTTGCAGCCTTGGGTGAGCATTAGGTTTGAAGATCTTGGTCCCCAAAAGTCGCTGATTATGCATTTGATGAAAAACGCCATTATTTTAGCTATTTCAACAGTGAATATCTCAAAAACTAATAAAGATATTTTTTTGAAATTTTGCATGTGCTTTTGTCTTGTTATTTCCTTTCTAAAAATGTAAATTTTATTATATTTAGTTGAAGTTAAAAATTTGGCTGGTCCTACCTACTAGTATTGTGTCAGCCTATCATTGGAACAATCTTGGTTACATATAAATGACATGAGTATCTGTGTATCTTATCTTTATCTTTAAAAAAGGAACAGATATATAAAGTCAATAATTGGAGGTAGGAGGTCTGATGTCAGTCGAATCGTACACTCTGTTAAAAACTATCATGAAAAAAAACGAACAAAAAACAAAAGCCTTAATTAACCCTTTGACCCCTTCGCCCTATCCACCAGATTTCTGCAAGTTTTTGCTTTGCAAGCATGGTTGACAATGCAGGATGCTGGTGGGCAGGGTGCAGGAGTCAAAGGGTTAACTAAAGACCAGACCCAGCACAGATTTCAGGCCTATTCTGACATTTGCTTTGGGTATGAGACAGACACCCAATACTCGGAAAGCCACACTCTCATGCATGTGCAAGTGCACTGACCTGAACTTTGACCGTACGACCTTTGTTGCTGCGCCGCACAGTAACAACGTGAACCTGGGTGTTGGCGAAGTCCACGTCTATTTTTGGTGTGTTGACCTCCTCTCTCTGGAATCCCACGTCAAACACCACCTTCACTCCACCTGTTGTACAAACACCACTGTTTAGTTCTGTGTGTGTGTGTGTGTGTGTGTGTGTGTGTGTGTGTGTGTGTGTGTGTGTGTGTGTGTGTGTGTGTGTGTGTGTGTGTGTGTGTGTGTGTGTGTGTGTGTTGAACATTGAGCACGTTGAAGTATCCTTCCAATCCACCCCTCACCCCATCACCTTCTCCTGTGTCTATCGACCTCCACCTAGCTCTGCCAACAAGCTCACCACATCCACGTTTCTCTCTGACTTTGACCAACTACTCGACCACTACTGCCTCTTACCTGGAAATCTCATCATTCTAGGTGACATCAATGTCCACTATGACAACACTCACCGTTATGACACAAGACATATCATCAACTCGCTGTCCAATCACAATATGACTCAACACATTTCTGAACCAACCCATCAAAAAGGTCACACTCTTGACTGGATCATTTCTCGTGATCACCACAATTCAGCTACTGACAACTGCTTAGTTCTTTCTACCCGTTTAACTTCAGCCCTTCCATCTGACCACTCTGCAATTCTCTGTTCTCTTGACATTTCTCCTCCTTCCCGTACCACGCGCACAGTGACTCGACGCAATCTCAAATCTATCGACCTCTCCACTTTTTCATCTGATGCTTCCTGTCTCCTTTCCGAAAAGTCACATAACCTTGCCGATGAATTCTATACTACTCTCCACCATCTTCTGGACACTCATGCTCCAGCCACAACCCGTCTTTTACCTGACCGCCCCCTTACCCCTGGCTCACTCATGAGATTGCCTGTGCAAAACATGCCCGCCGCAGAGCAGAGCGCCGCTGGCGCAAATCCAAACTCACTGTTCATAGGCAACTTTTCCAAGCCTCAAGAACAAAAGTATCCACCCTCATCGCATCTGCAAAAACAAGCTTTTTCCAAACCAAAATCCTGAATGCCTCTTCTTCAAAAAACTCTTTACAACCATGAATCATCTCCTTGGCACTCGAAAAGATTTACCTCTCCCAACAAAACACCATAATGAAGAACTGCCATCTGTATTCTCCAAGTATTTTACCACCAAAATACAAACTCTTCGTGACAAGCTTGATAGGACATCCTGTCAACCATGCCCACCTGACCCTTCCTTCTCTGGCACACCTTTTACTACTTTTACCCCAGTCTCACAAGAAGAAATTCTCAACACAATCAGATCCATGTCATTCAAAACCTGCGAACTGGATCCTCTTCCAGGTTCTCTCTACTCTAACTGTCTCCCTACTCTCCTCCCATTCGTCACCGACATCATCAACACTTCTCTTCAAACTGGAACTGTCCCGGA
>JAPXFY010000030.1:38516443-38546443 GCA_030674185.1 Monoplex corrugatus | reverse complement strand
CTCTGGTCAGATGAGTTTGTGTTTGTTTGTTTTTTCTGTTTTGAGATGTAATAGTTTGTGTCTTTGAAAAAGAGTTGCCAGTTGAGTTTGGTGCTCCTCACCTTCGGATGGTTTTACAGCTGAGAGGTTAGGGCCAATTTCTGGTCAGTGGTTGTGTTTATAGATGGACTTTGTGTCCTAGAGCTGGAAGTTTGTGTTGGCTGGAGAAGAAAAGAGTTGCCAGTTGGCGTATGGTGCCCCTCACCTTCAGATGGTTTTACAGCTGAGAGGTTAGGGCCAGTTTCTGGTCAGTGGTTGTGTTTCGTAGATGGACATTGTGTCCTTATAGACGGACTTTGTGTCCTTATAGATGGACTTTGTGTCCTTATAGACAGACTTTGTGTCCTTATAGACGGACTTTGTGTCCTAGAGCTGGACTTTGTGTCCTAGAGCTGGACTTTGTGTCCTAGAGCTGGAAGTTTGTGTTGGCTGGTGAAGTAAAGAGTTTCCAGTTGGCGTTTGGTGCCCCTCACCTACGGATGGTTTACAGCTGAGGGGTTAGGGCCAGTTTCTGGTCAGTGGTCTTGTAGTGCGACGTTGTGTATTAGAAGTGAAAGTGTGCCTTTGGCTAATGTGCAGCCTTCCGTAGACCTCCCGGTCGATAGGGTGTGTTGTTTCTCTATTTCGTCGGTGTAGTGGGTAAAAATCAGTAGTGTCCTGCGCCACAGTCGTCGTCCATGTCCGTGTTTGGCCCAAGGCTCTACGAAAAGGCGAACATGACCGAGCTGCTGTAACGGTGACGAACGTGCGAAGCAAGTACAGCTAGTGGGAGTTTCTGCAACAGCTACTTCCTGCACGATTCGGCAGTTAAGTGCTGGCTTGTTGCCCCTGCGACGGTCGTCAAGGCATGGGGTAACGAGCCAGTAATCACCAAGCTACGAGACTTCTGCTCAGCTGTTTGGTCTGGGTTTGGTCCTCATCATCGTCATGCTCGGGATTCATCATTCTACTGATTCCTGGGTCTTCCGTCTACTTTCATCGTTCCCTGTTCCCCATTCAAGCGCTTGTGAGGCTCAAGGGAAATTTGGAAATCACAGCTTCGGAGCGTTGTGTAAGACAGGAAACGTCACCCTTCGTGGGACTAGGTTGTCAAGGTGTTTTTCCTCCTCATGAGGGTTGATACATATGTGAAGCAAGGTATGGGAGCAATCGGAAAAATTATGTTGTTGAATGCATTTATTTATTGTTGACATTGAATTTGTTGTTCTTGTTGTTTTTCCAAGTGATTTTTTGGGGGGGTTTTCTTTAGGGATTTTGAGAGTATACAATGTCGGTCTTTGGGTGCCACCTTGAGCGGTGCGGTATTTATGCTTGTGACATGTATGTATGGTGCGTCATGTTGTGTTTGTGATTTAATAAAATTTGTGTAAATGTATTTTGTCCAGGGATTTCTTTATTCATTTAGTGAAAGGGGACGTTAGTGCTGATAGCTCTGTTTCTCTCTCTTATTTCTGTCTCAAGCCTTAGTGAGCGTGACAGTAATGTTTTCCTCTTTCTTTTGTGTTTTATTTCCTTCTTTTTCTCCTCCCCCTCCCCAACCATCTCTGTCTTCTGAACCTTCTGTGTTACTGCTCTTCCAGCCCATTCTATTTCTTTCAGTTGTCCAGTACACCTCCAAACCTACTGACACAGAAATCACACTGACAGTTGTCCAGTACACCTCCAGACCTACTGACACAGAAATCACACTGACAGTTGTCCAGTACACCTCCAAACCTACTGACACTGACATCACACTGACAGTTGTCCAGTACACCTCCAAACCTACTGACACAGAAATCACACTGACAGTTGTCCAGTACACCTTCAAACCTACTGACACAGACATCACACTGACAGTTGTCCAGTACACCTCCAAACCTACTGACACAGACATCACATGACAGTTGTCCAGTACACCTCCAAACCTACTGACACTGACATCACACTGACAGTTGTCCAGTACACCTCCAAACCTACTGACACTGAAATCACACTGACAGTTGTCCAGTACACCTCCAAACCTACTGACACTGAAATCACACTGACAGTTGTCCAGTACACCTCCAAACCTACTGACACAGACATCACACTGACAGTTGTCCAGTACACCTCCAAACCTACTGACACTGACATCACACTGACAGTTGTCCAGTACACCTCCAAACCTACTGACACTGACATCACACTGACAGTTGTCCAGTACACCTCCAAACCTACTGACACTGAAATCACACTGACAGTTGTCCAGTACACCTCCAAACCTACTGACACAGACATCACAGTGACAGTTGTCCAGTACACCTCCAAACCTACTGACACTGACATCACACTGACAGTTGTCCAGTACACCTCCAAACCTACTGACACAGAAATCACACTGACAGTTGTCCAGTACACCTCCAAACCTATTGACACAGACATCACACTGACAGTTGTCCAGTACACCTCCAAACCTACTGACACAGAAATCACACTGACAGTTGTCCAGTACACCTCCAAACCTACTGACACAGACATCACACTGACAGTTGTCCAGTACACCTCCAAACCTATTGACACAGAAATCACACTGACAGTTGTCCAGTACACCTCCAAACCTACTGACACAGAAATCACAGTGACAGTTGTCCAGTACACCTCCAAACCTATTGACACAGACATCACAGTGACAGTTGTCCAGTACACCTCCAAACCTACTGACACAGACATCACACTGACAGTTGTCCAGTACACCTCCAAACCTACTGACACAGAAATCACACTGACAGTTGTCCAGTACACCTCCAAACCTACTGACACAGAAATCACACTGACAGTTGTCCAGTACACCTCCAAACCTACTGACACAGAAATCACACTGACAGTTGTCCAGTACACCTCCAAACCTACTGACACAGAAATCACACTGACAGTTGTCCAGTACACCTCCAAACCTACTGACACTGAAATCACACTGACAGTTGTCCAGTACACCTCCAAACCTACTGACACAGAAATCACACTGACAGTTGTCCAGTACACCTCCAAACCTACTGACACAGAAATCACAGTGACAGTTGTCCAGTACACCTCCAAACCTACTGACACAGAAATCACACTGACAGTTGTCCAGTACACCTCCAATCCTACTGACACAGAAATCACACTGACAGTTGTCCAGTACACCTCCAAACCTACTGACACAGAAATCACACTGACAGTTGTCCAGTACACCTCCAAACCTACTGACACAGAAATCACACTGACAGTTGTCCAGTACACCTCCAAACCTACTGACACAGAAATCACACTGACAGTTGTCCAGTACACCTCCAAACCTACTGACACAGAAATCACACTGACAGTTGTCCAGTACACCTCCAAACCTACTGACACAGAAATCACACTGACAGTTGTCCAGTACACCTCCAAACCTACTGACACAGAAGTCGATGAGTGTGGAACATGAAAGTCCAGAAAATCTGGGACAATCTTTCACTGTATTACAAAGTGATATGCCATAAGTTCAATGATGGATCGAGACTGCGTGAAAAGTCTGAACTCTGCATATCATTTCATCAAATTCATTAAAATTTCCTTTTGTTTTGATTCTGCTGTCTCAAATTCAATTTATTTTATTTCTGCTGTCTTGTTTTGTACACCAGTTTTAAGGCCACAGATACTGAGAGTTACCAAAACTACAGCAACTCTTAACAAACATTAGAACCTATTTGGAGCACACTCACACACAACACAACTGATTCTGGATCTTAACCCTTTGACTCCCGCACCCTGTGCACCAGTATCCTGCACTGCCAACCATGCAAGCAAAGCAAAAACTTAACCCTTTGATCCCAAGCAAAGCAAAAACTTAACCCTTTGATCCCCTCACCCTATCCACCAGCTTCCTGGTGAGGGAGTCAAAGGGTCAATTTTTTCCAGCTGGTGGATAGAGTGCGGGAGTCAGAGGGTTAACTAAAGTTCCAAAGTCATATGAAATCCAAAACAAGTGTGACTGGCCATGTTCATGCAAACAGGAACCAGAAAAAACATGAAAAAAGAATAAGAATTCGTATTTAATACAATGACTCATTTTCTCACACTGGACGAAGCAGCAGGGAAGCTTCAGTATTTTTCCCCTAATTTTTGTATCTGGTGTTTGTTTGTTTGTGATCTTACGCTTGACTAAGGCCAGTCGGCCGAAAATTTGCGCCTGTCTTGTCTGGTTGTATTAAATATGCGTTCTTATTAATTTTTCATTCTTTTTTCTGGTTAAAGTTCCACGGACCAAAGTCCTACCAAGAATAACCAATTATCAACTCTGTAAATGACTTAAGCACACTCTCACACAAAACAATCAATGCCAGATCTAAACTGTAGCTCTAACATGCACTGGGCCTGTGTATCTTCTGTATATTAGCAGGTATTTTTGTGATTAGTATTCACACCATTTTTGTCAAACTTACAGCTTGTAATGTGTATTTCATACCCTTTCATAGGAGGCTATGGCCTAAATGAATAAATGATCTGAAATATGAGGTTTGCACGTAACAAAGTCTTTTAGCACCATAAAAATTCCAAACTCTGCAAATTCTTTTCTTTTTTTTTTAACTTTATGACCATGAATATTATCCTCATTATCATTATTACTATTACAATATTGTTAATTGGTATTTTTGGTCATCTGTATGATTACATTACTGTCAATATAAATCCATATTATTGTGATTGCTGTCATCAGCATCAACATTATTTCCTTCATCACTGTTACTGCAGTAATTATCGTTATTGCCATCATTACCATTGTCATAATTATAATCAGGAACACGAAGTCTCACCTTTGACCACACCGTACACGTCTCCCTCTCTCAGTTTTCCAATCATGTCCATCACTTTTCCATTGACCCGAAGTCCTCGCATGCAGCCCACGTAGCCGTCCTTGTAGTCCACAAGTGAGCCTGTATGCAAAATAATTCTACATGATTTACACACATGTAGCACATATTCACAGACACAACATAAGTCTACATGATTCACACACACATAGCAGATCCACACACATATAGCATACATTCACAGACACAACATAAGTTTACATGATTCACACACACATACAGCATACATTCACAGACACAAGTTAACATAATTCACACACATATAGCATACATTCACAGACACAACATAAGTTTACATGATTCACACATACATAGCATACATTCACAGACACAAGTTTACATGATTCACACACATATATGATATAACATACATTCACAGACACAACACAAGTTTACATAATTCACACATATACAGCATACATTCACAGACACAACGTAAGTCTACATAATTCACATATATATACCATACATTCACAGACACAACATAAGTTTACACAATTCACACACATAGCATACATTCACAGACACATGTTTACACAATTCACACACATAGCATACATTCACAGACACAACATAAGTCTACATAATTCACACACATACAGCATACATTCACAGACACAAGTTTACATAATTCACACACACATATAGCATACATTCACAGACACAATACAAATTTACATAATTCACACATATACAGCATACATTCAGACACAACATAAGTTTACATAATTCACACACATATAGCATACATTCACAGACACAACATAAGTTTACATAATTTCACACATATATAGCATACATTCACAGACACAACATAAGTTTATATAATTCACACACATATAGCATACATTCACAGACACAACATATGTTTACATAATTCACACACATAGTATACATTCACAGACACAACATAAGTCTACATGATTCACACACATGTAGCATACATTCACAGACACACTGATGGGGGAGATAGCCAAGTGATCAGAATGCTGGATTTCCAATTGGGAGGTCTGAGCCTACCAAATACTACCAAATATTCATGGGTTCAGGGTGGAATGTGTCCTATGTCCCAGATCAACACATGTGCAGACCTGCTAGTGTCTGTTCGCCCTCCATGTGTACACATATGTGAAACAACTTCAATATAAATGAAGATCCAAACGCAAGCCTTCCACTGTAAATGTTTGTTCTATCCAACTGGGTGACAACACAATTGTACTTTCTGATTCAGTCCAGAACTTTGTTGTTTTTCTTTATCTTTGATTCAATAATTATTTCATCTGAGATTCACATTTTACATTTAACTCAATGGAGTCGCAGTCAAATAGTGCTTGTCGACCCTGAAATCGCATGTTTTCGGCCATTTTTAAAAAAAAAATTTCAAAATAACCAGACAAGATAGAAACAAACAGTTAAAGCGCAAAAGAAAGGCAGAAGCTTGCTACATTAGATTCTACTCACAATTTGTGTGCTGATTTCCCACTTGAATGTAGAAATTACTCCAATTAGGGTATCCAAACAGCATTCCGAACAAAAGTTTTGAACCACATGATCGACCACATAGCGATGTCACTTAAGCCAATGCTAGGGACAAACTCGTATCTGAATCCAACAAATCATCCCTATCTTCGACAGATAATTCACCAACAATATCTAATTCATCATCAGATCCTTCAGCCTGGATGATATCGATCGCCTCTTGCACAGAAAACATACGCCGGTTTCGAAGTCGCCTTGCCCCATTTTGAAAATAGGTGAATACAGATTCGCTTACTGACTCTAGAAACTTTGTTAAAACAAAGACTGTATGATGATTAGATATGGTCTAAGGGAAGCAATCGATGCATAGATAATTATACTTTGACTTTCAGGAGTTTTCTCCCTCGAATACTGCTCTGTTATAAATAAAAAAATGGCATTTTCCGACGGCACCAGCCTGCCGTCACGACTAAGATCGCGGTATAGATGGGCGGCAGCAGACTGCCGTCAAGACGCCAAAGAGTTAATAGATTTGTCACTGCAGCATACGTACCTGTGAAAATTTCTAAATCGCTGTTTTAGGGTCAAATGGATTTCCCAGCACTGCTCAAAACAAGGCCATAAACATCACATGCAGTGTTATACAAGTGAAAGCACAGCTGCATTTTCCCAGCCATTCTGACACCCTTTAGTTGGTAACCTTTCTGCCAGCCGGCCATCACCTGCGAGTGCTATTTTTAGCCACGCAGGTTTGACCAAAGTCCATCACTGAAGCACATCTTGTGCTACAGCAATACTTTGTAACTGCTGTGTTCTGTCAAGAGGGACTGAATGTAGGAAATGACTGAGATCAACACACAGTACTCGAATCTAGGTCAATCTGTAGGCCTATACTTCCATGTGCACCTGTACCTTGCCACGGGAAGGGTGAAAGTGGTGTGGAGAGTGGAAGGGAAGGGGAAAGATGCGCGCTATTCATAGCCGGCAGGGCAGAACCAAAAAGTGGCCAACTAAAGTGTCTCAGATTTGTGCGCCATGAAAGAACAAGCCTGAAAGAAAATAAGCACACCAGCAAACCAAACTCACCAATGAAGAGAGGCATTGTCAGATCCAGCAGCCTGATCAAGACAGCATCCTCATTGTAAGTGACTTAACCCTATCCCGTTCACTCCGGCAGCATCCGGCCAAACACAGCTCTCCCGCATCTGTTCACTCTGGCCACATGTTTGCACACATGGCCAGTACTTTTCCATCACGCTGTAACCATGAGCTAGCGCACTCTGAATGGATGAAATTGGCGGGTAGGTCCACGAAGGACCAATGAACTGTTAACACTAAACTAAGACGCCACCACTGGCATCATTCACAAGACAGAAGAAAGAAATGTCCGCATTCCATTCTTGTCTTTATGTAAACGAGAAAGATGGTGAATATTAGGGGAAGTTTCACTGCCAGCTATGGGAAGGTTAAGCACAACCAGCAAACCAAACTCACCAATGAAGAGAGGCGTTGTCAGATCCAGCACCCTGATCAAGTCAACATCCTCACTGTAAAAGACTTAAGCACACCAGCAAACCAAACTCACCAATGAAGAGAGGCGTTGTCAGATCCAGCAACCTGATCAAGTCAGCATCCTCATTGTAAGTGACTTCTGTAAAGTCGTCGATTCTCATCCAGGCCTGTTTGCGGTTCTTCTCAATGTGCACTGTGTGCCATCGATCATCGTTCAGGGGGGCTGGAGACCGGAACGGAAGGACGTTCACTCCATTCCCCACGTTATAACGGAACCGAATAGTGTACGATTCTGAAAAACGAATCAAAGTATTTACAGATGGCATAATGAATCAGAGCATCATTTTCCTCCTTGTATTTCAGTCTGTCTTCCTTTTCACTGGTAAGTCACAATCCTCTCCGAAAACAATGAAAAAAAGGATGCTGATTATCTTATTTTGATTAGGCTTGTAACAATATTGTAAGACTATAAAACAACAGAACAAACTGCCAAGCACCAACTGGGTACCAATGGCAAGACATCCTCACACAAGTTTATAGTTTTTGTTATTGGTATTTGTTTAAAGCCCAGCCGACTGCATAGAGCGTATCAGAGCTTTATAACCTCTTCAAAACATACAAAATTTTAACAGGATAAAAAAAGAAAAGAAAATCAAGTACACATATCAATACATTTACGCACATAATCTAAGGACATGCCCCTGGTGTTGACCATTCTATCAAATTTATCGTACAGGGGATTTAAAATGCACACCTGAATACAAACATACCAAAGGACACCAAAACCTACATAAAAACAGCCATAAGTTACCTGAAATTGATTCTGTATATCTCACCTCCCCAGAGCCAAAAATGCATATTACATGTACCCACTTACCAATCCTAAGAAAAAATATGTAAGACTTAATCGAAAAACACAGGTGAACGGACCAGCAAGGCATAAAATGATAGGTAGAAATGACAGAAAACACAGGAACAAGGCAGAAACAAAGAGAGTAAGAGAAAAGACAAAATTTCAAGCAAAGAATTTCCAGAAGGTGGGGATACTATTTATATTGAAAGAGCCCCCAGCATCCCCACGGGAAGGCCTCAAACAAGTGTACACAAGAGTTGTCAGGTCTGTAATAGAACAGAAATCTGCCTGGGCTACAGCTGAAAAGACCCCATAAGCAATCTTACCAGTATCCAGAACACCGGAATATGCGATGAAGAAAACTTAGGACATTTTTTAAAATATTTATTTAAGAATCATCACACTCAGGGAGGTTGCCTCTGTGCTCACCATTTTTTTTCTCGTCCCATTCATTATTTTCTACAACACCTTAATGGCCACAGAAGCTGGGACAGTTTTTGTAATGTGATGATGATGATGATGATGTCGATGAGGATGATAATCATGCTGCTATGGAGTTTCAGCGGGTAGACCCAGGGAGAAGATACTGGATGGACTTGCAGGGTGGCTGAGGACAAAAAGGGTGGAAGAGATGCTTGAGGCAACAAGAGATAGAGACAGATGGAAGTCCATGATTGCCAACGCCATGCGGCAAGGCACCTGATGATGATGATGGAGTTCCAGCTAGGATTGAGAGTACATGACAGGGCTGTGCTCTACACTTACTATCATAATATATCCTGGTGTCAACTAGGCCCGAGAGATACAGACACCTGTGGTGCTGGTCAGAAGATTTGAGCAACATCCTCAATGATGCATCCTGAAGTGGATGAGACTTGAATGTGTGGTCCAAGCCCTTTCCCAATGAGTCCATAGCACGCCCAACTCTGGGTAGGAGCCGATTAGAGCCGAAAAATACACAATGATTTTTGAAAGGACTGATGAGGATTCATACCCACAACCTTCCAGTCGGTAGTCTGTTGCATTGACCACGGCAACTGGTCAAGACCACAGGACTTACCCCATCCAATCCATGGAGAGAGGAGGAGGGGAGGAGGCACTAGTTTTCAGTTTCAGTTTCGATTTCTCAAGATGATGTCTCCACACTCAAAATGAATTCCATATGCACTAACATCACAGTTGCAATATGTGATGGAGACGATCCACAAGCCGTAAGCCCGCACATAAACCCATGAGCTGGCCAGGTTCCGAGGTCCCACCTAGACAGTTCCATAACCCTGAGGTTGTAGGGTGTGAGGTGGCAGAGACCTCAAATTTTCACGAGAGTGGCGCCCATCCCTCTCCCTCGCTTCAAATTCAAATTCATATTCACTTTCTTTTATAACCAACACTTCGAAAGGCAAGAAGTCCAATTGGTCTTCAAGGGGTGGGACCTGGGAAATCAACCTATCTCTCCAATGTTTTTTTCCAAGGCAGCCGGGTAATGCCCTGCTCTTCATGATTTTCAACTGTCATAGGATCTTTAGCGTGCACAGCCAGAAGGCACATGGGTCCAACTTATTTTCCATCCACTTCCAAAGAACTAGACTTCAGTTCGATTTTCCGGTCAAACTGAGGAGAAAAGTCGAAGCCTCTATGGGGAGCGAATACTGGAACCTTGAGTTTTGTTTTTGGCAGGTGAACGTTTGAACCATTCTGCCACTCTTCTCCTTTACACAGCAAGGAAACATACCACCAAAAAGCCTCCCACCCTGCCCCCCAAACACACGCACACACACACTGAACCTGAAACAAAGGAGGACTTACGGAACAAGCTAACTTCGATAAAGTCGCTCTGGCCGGTGCAGTGGACCATGACACCACCAGTGGCCGTTGTGCGGAACTGGAACCAGATGTCACCGGCATTGTTGGCTTCAAAGGTTGGGAATTCCAGTGAACCATCAGGCATGTTGAAGGTCACCGTGTTGTCAAACAGATCTGTTGGACAGGGACAGACAGATGTGATATGAAAATACTGCATATGAAAACACCATCACAGTAAACTTCTCTGGCAGTGGCACGCACAAACATGCATGCATGAACACAGACATATGTGACCCTCCAGCACGGAATGAGTCGCAATGCACCTGGGGTGATTTTTGTTTTGTTTTTAAATGAAATGAATAAGCAAAAAACGCAGTTTTCACAGATCCAAATTTTATTGAAATCGGGCATTCCTTTTCAAAGTTATGACCTTTTAAAGTTGGATATGTGGAAAAATGCATATTTGAGAAATTGCAGTTTGAAAATGTCACACTTATGCCCATAGCAACCAGGTACTTCTAATAGAGCTACACTTTTCACCCGTTTATAAGATCAAATAAGCACAAGTATTTTAGCAAGACATAAAAATAATGACCACAGAATCATTTTCAGTGAAAATCTCAAAATTGGTACCCTGACCCCCTACATGAACTATCGCTGCTAGCGAAAAAGTGTGTCAGGTGCAATCCAACTCATTCCATGGTGGAGGGTCACACATATCTACACATACACTTACAAAACCCCATGCATACCTGTATCTTACACTTTGCTCAAATATTAAACTTTCTGAACAGGATCAAGAAATCAAACTTGCTGAATAGATCCATTCTTTTGCCTAACTTTACAGAGGTCGTAACACGGAACATTCTTCCAGGACACCAATCAATCTTTTTCACACTATTGCTGTGACAGGATTTTATGTAAATGTTGAAAGAATTGAAAAATATTTTAACCCTCTAACTCCCGCACCCTGTCCACCAGCATCCTGCACTGACAATCATACTAGCAAAGCAAAACTGAGCTGGTGGATAGGCTGAGGGATTCAAAGGGTTAAGTTTTCACAGTTAGTGGATAAGGTGCGAGAGTCAAAGGGTTAAAAAAAAAACACCTAGCGTGGCTCACTTTCAACAGATGGTGGTGGCTGATCATTGTTAACTACTGCATGTGTGAGTCACATTGCAGAAAACTTTTCCCATAACCCAAGCGTCCACAGGGGACTGATGTGTCAGAGATCTCAATTTCTTTGAAACAAACACGGTTATGAAGGACCAGTTACCATGGTGCAATGGTTACAGCAAGTGACTACAGACTGCAAGGTTGTGGGTTCAAATCCCACTCATCTCATCTCATCTATCTCCATCGCCGTGGACGATGGTGGGAGCTCCACTCTTTGTCACGAAGGATCGCCAGGCATCACGGTCTCTGCTCCTGTGTATGATGTCATGGAGCCCGAGTTTGCAGGGTCAGCGATGTGTCCATGAAGGATTTTGCTGGCCTTCCTTGTTTTCTCTTTGCCTTGACTCTCCCTGCAGGACTGATGTCATCAAGTCGGTTCTTGTATTTCTGTTCATGTGCCTGATATATTTCAATTTTCTTTTGTGATCTCTGGGAGCATTTTATGTCGGACAGCTAATTCCTTTAGCACACTTTCATTGGTTCTTTTGTCTGTCCATTTTACTCTGAGAAGATGCCTGTAGAGCCACGTTTCTGCTGCGTTTGTTTTATTTTCGTCATCTTTCTTCGAAGTCCAGGCTTCACATCCGTACATGACAACATGCCAAATTCATCATCATCATCAGGTGCCTTGCCGCATGGCGCTGGCGATTATGGCCTTCCATCTGTCTCTATCTCTTGTTGCCCCAAGCATCTCTTCCACCCTCTCTGTCTTCAGCCGCTCTGCAAGTCGGTCTAATTGCAGTCGTCGATATCTTCTCCTGGGTCTACCTGCTGCTCTCTTTCCCTCCAGTTTTCCGTTGTGACCAGGTGCTCCAATTCCCCTTTCCTCATAAAATGGCCTATAAGTGTTGCCTGTCTTTTCCTAATCTTACTTATCAATGATCTTGTATCTGCCTCCATCAAGACTGTCTCATTTGTTTTCTTTGCTGTCCATGGAACTCTCAACCTTCTTCTTAGAAACCACATCTCGCTGCCTCAATCTTGTCCTGGCTTTGCTTGTTGACTGTCCACGCCTCACAACCGTATAACAGTATTGGTTCTATAAAACATTCAAGAACTCTCCTCCTGATGTTAATTGATAAGCATTTGTTGGTAAGAATGCTTTTCATATTCTTGAATGCTGTTTTGGCTTGGCCGATTCTGCTGGCTATTTCTAAGTGCATCTGCCATCTGGTGAAATGATCGTTCCCAATATTTAAACTTATCAACCAGTCTCAAGGTTGTGTTGTTTGCTGTTATTTTGCATGAGCGGATTTCATGTTTTTTACTGATCACCATGACTTCAGTCTTCCTGCTGTTTAGTTCCAACCCCTTATCTTTGCTTTCTATTTCTAGTATATATTCACAAGATTTTGTAGGTCCCTTTTACTTTCTGAAATTAGCACCGTGTCATCTGCGTACCGAATGTTGTTTATCATTTTTCCTCCAACCTTTAATCCAGGGTTCCTCTTAGGTTTCTCATGATGTTTTGGCTGTAAAGTGGAAACAGATCTGATGACAAAACACAACCCTGTCTGACTCCTCTTTTGATGTTTTGGAAAGAGCTTATATCGTTTTCTATTCTCATTGCAGCTGTTTGTTCCCAATACATATTTCTGATTATTCATAGATCTTTTCCATCAATACTGAGTCTTTCTAGTTGGTTGATCAATTCTTCATGTCTTACCCAATCGAAAGCCTTGGTATAATCAACAAAGCACAAATATAAACCCTTATTCATCTCGATTGACCTCTCTATGATAGTTCTTAGGATGTATATGGTATTAATAGTTCCTTTCCCTTCCACAAATCCACACTGTTCATCTGCTATTTCTCTTTTGAATCTATTCCTTGTCCTCATCATGATTATTCTTAATAGGATTTTTGATACATAACTCATCAAAGTGATTGTGCGATGGAGTTAACATTCTATTGCCCCTGTCTTCTTTGGAAGTGCAATGAAAATTGATTTTGACATATCTTTGGGGATTTTTCCAGTGTCATAAATTTCATTTAGGAGGACTGTTATTTTTTCACTACCAAATTCCTCCAAGGCTTCAATCATCTCTGTAGCAATGTTGTCTGGTCCTGGGGCTTTTTCTGGTTTCATCTTTTTTCAGTGCTGCTCTAACTTCATCTTCCATTAAGCCAAATTACGCAGTGTAAAATTCTTATTTTCAGGTTCGTAGGTATGCCTCTGTCTTTCCATATGTTGTTCAAGCTGGACCATTTTTTGTTTGGCCATGCCTATTCTTGATCTGATGTCCTTGCTGCAAGATCCTGTGTTGGTTTTGACAGAGCCCAAGTACTTGAAGTTGTCCACGTTTTCCAGTTCTGTTTTATCTATTCATATGCTCTGTTGTGGCTGGTTCTATGTGCATGACTTTGGTCTTTCTTGCATTCAGTTTCAGTCCTGCCTTATTTCCTGCAGCATCTACTCAATATAGTTAATCTCTTTAACTCCAGTAACTTAAGTGGGTGCCCTGTGGGCCAGGATATATGGACAGAATATGGGTACAGTATGTGTAAAGGATTTTTCCTCTAAAAGTGAAAAAAAAGACCAAATCTGGTTACTGACCATCACCAAAGCACTCCAGCTTGTCAAGCTTGTGGTGGGCAATCTTAGTATCGGTCACTGTCCCTGTGTCACCAAAGTGAAGCTCCAACACAGGCAGGTATTCCTTGTGTACCAGATAACCTGTAGACACACAGATGCACGCATCGCACGCGCACACATACACACACACACACGCACCACGCACACACAGCAACGCACACACAACACAATGGTATTATTCCTGCCTGTCACTAGGTTTGCCCTTTCAGAAATCTTCAAAACAATATCACCACTTTTCAGTAGTCAAGATTTTTTTTGGTTACTATTCTTTTTAAGTGTTTCTCTCCTATGTATGCACAATCTCTGTTGTACTGTCTATCCATTTGACTCTGACAAGTCGTCGAAAGGCCATATTTCTGCTCCATCGATTTTCTTTTCTTTGTCTTTTCTTAGTGTCCGGCAACTGGACATATCAAAACATTACCATAAAATACCTGAAACCCTTACCTCTGTCAGAAATCTGTGTGGCTTGGCCAGCGTCACAGTTACAGGTGGTGCTGCTGCCCACACACCCTTTCTCCTCCAACCCACAGGCGCACTTGCCCGACCCTGGGGCCGCTCCGCCCCAATAGCGCATGGGCTGGTATGTGCGTCCAACCCACCATCCATATGTCGTGGGGCTGTCTGTATTGTCCTCGTTGGTCGCTGTACATACATAAAAATCATTATTAACAGAGATGATGTTGGTTTTTGTACGTTTACATAAAATCATTATCCAAGATAAACCCGGGAATAAAGTTGGCAGTTGTATGTTACATGAAATCATTATCATGATAACTGGGGGAAAAGCTGGTAGTTGTATGTTGTATAAAATCATTATCAAGATAACCGGGGATAAAGTTGGGTTTGTATGCCACATAAAATCATTATCACAACCAGGGATTAAAGCTGGTAGTTATATACTACATAAAATCATTGTCATGATAACAGGGGGGGAAAAGATGGTAGTTGGTCATATAAAATCATTATCAAGATAACCAGGGAAAAAGTTGATAAATGTATGTCACATAAAATCATTATCAAGATAACCAGGGAAAAAGTTGATAAATGTATGTCACATAAAATCATTATCAAGATAACCAGGGAAAAAGTTGATAAAAGTATGTCACATAAAATCATTATCAAGATAACCAGGGAAAAAGTTGATAAATGTATGTCACACAAAATTATCATCAAGATAACCAGGGGAAAAGCTGATTTTGTCACATAAAATCATTATCATGATAACCAGGGACAAAATTGGTATTTGTATATCACATAAATGCATTACCATGTTAATCGTGTGTGTGTGGGGAGGGGGGGAGTCAGTGGTTGTAGGTCAGATAAAATAATTATCACGATAATCAGAGATAATACTGGTGGCTGTATGTCACATAAAAATCATGAAAACCTGAGATAAAGTTGGCTTTTTGTCCCCATAAAATCATGATAATCAAGATATACTGGTGGTTGTATGTCACATAAAAATCATGAAAACTGAGATAAAGTTGGCTTTTTGTCCCATAAAATCATGATAATCAGGATATACTGGTGGCTGTTGTCATATAAAATCATGAAAACCTGAGATAAAGTTGGCATTTGTCCCCATTAAAATCATGATAATCAGGGATAATACTGGTGGCTGTATGTCATATAAAAATCATGAAAACTGAGATAAATTGGCTTTTTGTCCCCATAAAATCATGATAATCAGGGATAATACTGTGGCTGTATGTCAAATAAAAATCATGATAACCTGCTATATGTCCCATTAATCTGGATAAAGCTGCTACTGTATGTCACATAAATGATTATCATGATAACCAGGACAAATATTGGTGGCTGCATATCACAATTATCAGGACAAATCTAAAGTGTCGCTCACAACTACAACAAAACCAAAAAACCATTTCTTAGCGTTCTGATTATTCTCGGGTGCGTGTATGCATGCTGCTTTTGTCCAAACTACACAGTCCACACACTGCATCTGTGATGGGTGTGAACACTGGATGTTTTTGTGTTTCCACAAGACTGCCAATGACATTACTTACAGAATCATTAATGAGTATGTTAAATACTCTGCATGTGTATACACACAAAGGGGGTTTAACACTATTGTGACTGGCCCTGCCTCTGCCTGAACTTCCGGTCAGCCTGAGCCTGCCTCCAATAAAGAACCAGTAGTTGTAAAAAAACAACTCTAGCACCTGATGAAGTCCAATTGTCACAATTTGTGTACTTAACCCATATACCCCCACGTCACCCAACGTGAACCATACCATGAAATCCCATGTCAAGGAAAGTCACTCTTGCAATTTTCGATAGTTACTAACTAAAGAAATCAATTAAAAATATAATTACCTTTTTTTGTTTCAAGGAATCATTTTTTTTGGCATTGTGCATACAATGAAGTACTCACAGAAAGAGTTTTTTTCCAGGTTCATTCTGGTTTTACTCGCAGAAAAAATTATAAAGTCGGATTTGATGGTGAATGTTACCAAAAATTTATATGCGTGATAGTTCAAAGTCAAAGATGCAGTCCAGAAATGCTTCTTAATGGCCTGCAAATGACCCAGAACAAAGTCTACTCAGAAGCTGAGCATGAAACCGTGCAAAGCTTGCACCAAATAAATAATAATAATAATAAGTAGCTTTTGTATAGCACTATTCTCAGTTCGACTCACTGCGCTGTTACATAAAATAATCTCACTCACATACCAATAACATCATTTTTCAATCAAAACCACACACACACACACACACAGAGGGGGGGGGGGGGTGGTATACTTATGAAAATGCAGATCTATCAACAGGCAGATGCACAACACCAAAATTTTCAGAAAATTCCTTTACTGAAACCAAGCCTAAAACGTCCTGCCATTTTCGGTTTGGAGGTCAGGCAATCGATCGATCGACACTCGACCCACCTTCGCTGTCACTCTTTGAGTCTTACTCTCACTATCGTCAAACTCGGCGGCAACAGTTTCCAAGTCGATATCTAGGTCACTTTCTACATCACATGGATCAACTTCATTAACAAGATCCTCTACCGTGAAACATCCAAATTCTTCTCCGTCATCATTCAACAGACGCCGCGCGCCTAACTCCTCATCGGTCATGAGATGTCATTTTCCAAACTTTGAAAATTCGTAGCACTGTGAAAACTTGTTTGATTTCGACACTGTAAAGTTCAAAATGTGGGGCAGGAAGTCGCCAAAACGAGGCTCTCACTCTCCGGGATTCACGTTTATGTAAACAATGATGGCCGCGTCCACAGTGGCCACATGTACAGCGGGCGCTGATGGGCGCTCCGCGGTAAACGCTATTACGGTTTACAGCGGGCACTGGCGGGCGCTCTACGGTTAATAGGGTTAATGAAAAATGGATGCTAAGTTTAGCTGTGCTATATATAAAGCTATTACTTAAATAGTTTTTAGCCGCCATCCAGTTCTGTACCATATATCACCAAAACGACTTTAAGCGCGGCCCGGCAGTAGGTGAAGCTCAGCATTCACAACTATAGTCGCGGCCCGTCACGGATGTGTTAAGCAAAGGCAAGTCTGCACACATGTTGGCCTGGGAGACAGGAAAAAATTAAACTCCATCTTTTACCTACCAGGAAATTCCGGGACCTTACAACTGGAAAGTCTGACCTTTGTCTACTTGATTACCACACCTGCAAAAATGGCCATTTTTAACCCTTTGACTACTGCACCCTTTCCAACAGCATCCTGCATTGTCAACCATGCTAGCAAAGCAAAAACTTAAAATCCTTTGACTCCCTCACCCTATCCACTAGCTCCCTGTAAGGGAGTCAAAGAATTCAGTTTTTGCTGTAGGCTGGTAGGCTTTGGGAGTCAAAGAGTTAACTACTGTCTGGTTTTTGTTGTCAAGAACACTAAACGGTTAAATAAATTACACAACCAATGCCACACTTTACAAAGGCCGAATTCTAGACACTCACTGAGTGGGGCCAGAGTTTGGAGTCGTTACATCTGTATTCAATGTACTGGCGGCAGGTGTCCGCACGTTCTATGATGTCCTCTAACGCCAGCATATTGCTTGTGGAGTAGTGGATTTTGCGCACGTAGGACCCTGGATCCTGATAGCCGTTGACAGCGATGAGGTCCTGACTGTCGTGGCCAATGTAAGTGATGATCTGACCTGTGTTTGAGTCTGTTGTGGGAAAAAAAGAAGACATTACTATCATATAGAATTAAGCTTGAAATAGTTTTTTAAGGGAAAAAATGAAGACTGATAAATTAATTGATAGTAACTTTCCAACAGTACACTAATAAGACAATAAATTGATGTTTGGTTAATTTAAGAAAATGTGACATACATATTCATAATGACAGATCAGTAAATCAATCATTGTTGTCATTTTAAAAAACAAATTTTTTTTATTATAGTTGTCACTTTTGTTTAAAGCCCAGCCAACTGTGCAGAGCCATATCAGGGCTATAACCAATTCAAAACATACACAATACTTCATCAGGAAAAAAAAAGGAAAAGAAAATTACACATACCAATGCATTTGCGCACATAATCTTAAGAAATGCCCCTGGCACTGACCACTCCATCCAATTTATCACACAAGGGATTTAAAAAACATACCTAAATACAAATTTTAACATAAATAAGGACACCATAATATATAAAATGGGCCTAAATTACCTAAATTTGCTTCAGTGCATCTCACTTCCCTAGAGCTAAAAATTGCACTCAATACATGTACCCAGTTATCAATCCTCAGAGCAAGTATCAAGACTTTATCGAACACATACAGGTGAATGGACCAGCAAGGCAGGAACTGATAGGAAGAAATGATGGAAAGCAAAGGAGAAAGGCAGAAACAAAGAGAGTGGCAGAAAAGAGGAAATTTCTAACAGAATTTCCAGAAGGTGAGGATACTATTTATACTGAAAGAGCCCCCGGCATCCCCACAGGGAGAGTAAATCAATCAAAAATTATAAAATGTATTCTGTTGGTAAACAAGGGAGTGCAACTGTACTATAAGATGTTAACCAAAAATGAAATCAAACCAAAAAGTTGTAACAAATGGGTGTCAAAACTGAATGAGGAAATAGACAGGCTTGTCATATTTAAAAAATTACAAAAATAAGAGAAATCAGACTTGGATGGTTACAAATAAGATCAATCCAATGTAATATTGCCACATTAGATTAATCCAACGTAATATTGCCACATCAGATAATCCAACATAATATTGCCACAATAGATATCCAACATATTGCCACATTAGATAATCCAACATAAATTGCCACACTAGATTAATCCAATGTTATACAGCCACATTAGACAATCCAACGTAGCATTGTCACATTAGATAATCCAACATTACACTGCCACATTAGATAATCCAACGTAATATTACTACATTAGATAATCCAACGTAATACTGCCACATTAGATTAATCCAATGAATATTGCCACATCAGATTAATCCAATGTTATATTGCCACATTAGATAATCAAATGTAATATTGCCACATTAGATTAACCTGTTCAGTGTTCCCGACTGACTATTCGGTTGGAAGAAACACATGCCTTCAGAGCCACCGACCGAATATTCGGTCGGCGATTTTTCCTATTTTTAGCCAGAAAACCCCAACACTTTCAGTGATGTATGAGATAACAACGGAAACTTCAATATTCCCTCAATATATAGATGCTAATTATGTATGTGTGACGTTTCACCATCTTTTCTGCTCGTGTGGTTGAAAATGTGACCCCCTACAGCTGATTACTATTCAGCGAGTGCAAACAATGGCGGACGGACTCGTTTCAACACTGAGTGTCGATCAGACCCCCCAAAAAATAAAAAACATTCAACAAAAGAAGTTGCAGAAATCACTACTTGTGGAGCTGATTCTGATTTGCAGTCTGTCAATAAGAGTGAAAATGACGATAATTTGGCGCGTGCAGGCGATATTTCGGTGTTAATGTCCGAAGTCGGACTTGACCTAGATAAGAGTCGGAGTGACATTACTAGCACTGGCGATTGTAAAAACGAAAGTACTGCTGCTCCTGGTGTGTTGTAAAGTATACTGACAAGACAATTTATAGTGTTGTGGGGTTTTCTGGGCTGGATGAAGAGATATGAATTTTTTTATTTTAAGTCAAGACGTTTAAACTCCGTGGCACAGGCGATTCACCTTTTTATTTACACTTTGGCAGTGAAAGGGTTAACCAATGTAATATTGCCACATCAGATTAATCCAACGTAATATTGCCACATTAGATTAAGCCAAAGTAATATTGCCACTATTAGATTAATCCAATGTAATATTGCCACATTAGATTAATCCTACGTAATATTGCCACATTAGATTAAGCCAAAGTAATATTGCCACTATTAGATTAATCCAATGTAATATTGCCACATTAGATTAATCCTACGTAATATTGCCACATTACATTAAGTCAAAGTAATATTGCCACATTAGATTAATCCAATGTAATATTGCCACATCAGATTAATCCTATGTAATATTGCCACATTAGATTAATCCAACGTAATATTGCCACATTAGATTAATCCAACGAATATTGCCACATTAGATAAGCCAACGTAATATTGCCACAATAGATAATCCAACATTACATTGCCACATTACACAATCCAACGTAATATTGCCACATTAGATAATCCAATGTTACATTGCCACATCAGGTAATCCAACGTAATATTGCCACATTAGATAATCCAATGTAATATTGCCACATTAAATAATCCAACATAATATTGCCACATCAGGTAATCCAACGTAATATTGCCAACATTTAGATAATCCAATGTAATATTGCCACATCAGGTAATCCAACGTAATATTGCCACATTAGATAATCCAAGTAATATTGCCACATTAGATAATCCAACGTAATATTGCCCACATAGATAATCCACAGTAATTGCCACATTAGATAATCCACAGTACATTGCCACATTAGATAATCCAACAGTACATTGCCACATCAGATAATCCAACAGTACATTGCCACATTAGATAATCCAACAGTACATTGCCACATTAGATAATCCAACAGTACATTGCCACATTAGATAATCCAACAGTACATTGCCACATCAGATAATCCAACAGTACATTGCCACATCAGATAATCCAACGTACATTGCCACATTAGATAATCCAACAGTACATTGCCACATTAGATAATCCAACAGTACATTGCCACATTAGATAATCCAACAGTACATTGCCACATCAGATAATCCAACAGTACATTGCCACATCAGATAATCCAACAGTACATTGCCACATCAGATAATCCAACAGTACATTGCCAACAAGTATTACCCTGATGGACATGGGTGTAGAAAACGATGTCTGCTCATTTTGTAAAATGAACAAAACAGTTAACGTCATCTTTTATGGAACTGTAGAAGTAAACAATTATTCTGGCAAAAGCTCCAAGTAGCTATCAATAATCTCTATGACAATGCCACCTCAGTAATGTTTAATTAAAAGATTGTGCTGTTTAGATACAACTGATGTTTTAAATCAGATCCCATATCTGACTTCATTTTGCTGCAAGACAGGTTCTACATCTGTAAATGCAAATATAAAGACCGTACTCCACAAATTCATCAGAAAGAGAGTCCTTGAATATTATATAGAACCAATACTGTTGTACGGATGCGAGGCGTGGACAGTCAGCAAGCAAAGCCAGAGCAGGATCGAGGCAGCCGAGATGTGGTTTCTAAGAAGAATGTTGTGAGTTCCATGGACAGCAAAGAAAACAAACGAGACAGTCTTGATGGAGGCAGACACAAGTAGATCACTCATAAGGAAGATTAGGAAAAGACAAGCAACATTTATAGGCCATTTTATGAGGAAGGGGGATTTGGAGCATCTGGTCACAACGGGAAAGCTGGAGGGAAAGAGAGCACCAGGTAGACCCAGAGAGAGAATGCTGGACGGACTTGCAGAGTGGCTGGGGATGAAGAGGTGGGGGAGATGCTAGGGGCAACGAGAGACAGAGATGGTTGGAAGTCCATGGTCGCCAACGCCATGCGGCAGGGCACCTGATGATGGTGATGACTCCACAAATTAATTCTTTCTGGAGATACTTGAAAAGTGACGACTACTTTATAAGAAAATATGTGTCAACTATGAATATGAACTACACTAAGATTTCAAACTGACTGTTTCTTCTATAAAGCACTGACTGAAAATGTTTGACTTGATCATCAGTATCATTATCTTGTCGCAAATCATCTGTTTAAAATACATTTGTTATGTACTTGTAGTAAACTTTATATGTCTGCCTGGTAATGTTTTGACGATATTGATGTAGTATATATGTTTGTGTAATAAGTCTGTACATATGTGTGTGTGTGTGTGTGTGTGTGTGTGTGTGTTTGGTGTGTGTGTGTGTGTGTGTTGTGTGTGTGTGTGTGTGTGTGTGTGTGTGTGTGTGTGTGTGTGTGTGTTGTGTGTTTGTGTGTGTGTTGTGTGTGTGTGTTTTCAGAGTATCTGATCAAGTCTGAATTTCTCACTCTATCACAGTCGACTACAAAGGGAGGGAATGGTCCAGAGCCATCAGGGTCGATGATCGCTGTCTCCATTCCTTCGACGTTGCTGTAGTGTTTGTGCATTTCACATGACACATGGTGGGCCGCTGGAAAGACACGTAAAAAGGTTTTTGTTATTGTTACTGTTGTTTAATGCCCAGCCGACCACGCAGAGCCATATCAGGGCTATAACCACTTCAAAACCTACACATCTTCAACAGGAAAAAAAATCAAAAGAAAATTAAGTACACATATCAATCTATGCGGGCACATAATCTAAGGACATGCCCTTGGCGTTGACCACTCTGTCCAATTTATCACAGAGATGGGATCTAAAAAACACACCTGAATACAAATTTAGGCATACTTAAGGACACTAAAACATATATAAAAACTGGCATAAATTACCTAAAACTGCTTCTGCATATCTCATCTCCCTAGAGCCAAAAATGCACTTAATACATGCACCCAATTATCAATCCAATATTTTCCACATTTTTCACCCTAAGATAATCAATCATTACCAAAATGATAAGAAAAAGACCGAATATTTCAGGGAAAAATGTATACATCTCCGAACACTCAAACATTGAGTCAGCACTGATTTTGTACTGGTAGGTCACGTAATTATGTCTCCACCCCAGTCAACGGCAGGACTACTCACAAATGTGGCACATCTCGCCCTTGTACCCCGTATTATCGCAGTTACAGTCAAATGTGTTCCATGACTGTGTGCAGCGACCGCCATGGTTACATGGGTTGGGAGTGCACCTGCACACAATCACAATGCAACATTTTTTTTAACTCATTTCTTTTCGAAACCAGAATCACATGAAAACACCAATGATAATGTGTATTTGTGACCTCCCACCACGAAATCAGTCTTAACTAGCATTTTGGGCATTTTGAGATATACATATCACTGGAAAGTGTACATTCTGCTGATTATTTTGGTACTTGAATAAAGCCTGTACTCAAAAAATTGTAGAAGTTATGTATGTTTAAAGTCATTAAGTTGTATGACGGCCATTTGAGAAAATGGCCTCTAAAGTTTTTGTGTGCTCTCCTACACATTTTCCTTAAATTTCTTTATTTGGTAGCTTTGACCCAGTTTGTTTCTGATTTTCGCTGTCATTATCTGAAAGGTGCACCAAAGAGCTTTCCATCAGTACATAATATGTGTGGGTACTGTACAGGTTACGGTTCATAATAAGAGACAAAAACAGGTACTTTTGGTAGGAAATTGTGTTCTTTCTGCTGCGATCAGTGCATTAAAATACCATTTTAAATTGATTAATAATATTTTTTCCAAAAACAAATTCTGTGGGGGATAGATTATAGTCCATAGCAATCAATTTTGAGAAAAAGTGAAAACACCCCAGATAGACCCTCAGTCACCTTTTCAGTTCCTAGTGTTGTTCGACTGACTGCGAGTTAAGACTGATTTCATGGTGGGAGGTCACATTTCATGAACAAAACCAGACAGACACAGACCTTCCACAAACTGGACTCTGTTGATATATCGAGAAAATAAGCAACATCAGGGGCCTAAACATTCAAGAAATGGTCCTCAAAAGTCAAGACAGAGCGGCCTGGAGGGTGATGGTGGTGTTCAGATGTGCAGTGGCCAGCACCAATCCCAGTGCTGTGGTTGACAGGTGTTGTTCCAACCATCTCTTGTGATGCTGTGGTTGACAGGTGTTTTCCAATTATCTCTTATGATGCTATGGTTGACAGGTATCGTTCCAACCATCTGTTTGATCTCTTCTGGCCTTGCCTGCTGCTCAATTGAGGCAACTCATTTTGCCAGTTGTAAAATAATCTCTCACTGTAATGAACAATCGTGTTCCGTACTGCGTAAACTGGGTATGATACAGTATGACATTAAAACAATCGTGTTCCGTACTGCATAAACTGGGTATGATACAGTATGACATTAAAACAAACAATCGTGTTCCATACTGCATAAACTGGGTATGATACAGTATGACATTAAACAAAACAATCGTGTTCCGTACTGCGTAAACTGGGTATGATACAGTATGACATTAAAACAAACAATCGTGTTCCGTACTGCGTAAACTGGGTATGATACAGTATGACATTAAAACAATCGTGTTCCGTACTGCGTAAACTGGGTATGATACAGTATGACATTAAAACAATCGTGTTCCATACTGCAGTAAACTGGGTATGATACAGTATGACATTAAAACAATCGTGTTCCATACTGCTAAACTGGGTATGATACAGTATGACATTAAAAACAATCGTGTTCCTACTGCATAAACTGGGTATGATACAGTATGACATTAAAACAATCGTGTTCCGTACTGCGTAAACTGGGTATGATACAGTATGACATTTAAAACAATCGTGTTCCGTACTGCGTAAACTGGGTATGATACAGTATGACATTAAAACAAACAATCGTGTTCCATACTGCGTAAACTGGGTATGATACAGTATGACATTAAAACAATCGTGTTCCATACTGCATAAACTGGGTATATACAGTATGACATTAAAACAATCGTGTTCCGTACTGCGTAAACTGGGTATGATACAGTATGACATTAAAACAATCGTGTTCCATACTGCGTAAACTGGGTATGATACAGTATGACATTAAAACAAACAATCGTGTTCCATACTGCATAAACTGGGTATGATACAGTATGACATTAAAACAATCGTGTTCCATACTGCATAAACTGGGTATGATACAGTATGACATTAAAACAATCGTGTTCCATACTGCATAAACTGGGTATGATACAGTATGACATTAAAACAAGTTCTGTGAGATATAAGCTGGAAAATGAGAAAAAGAAAACAAAACCATAAGAAAGAAAAAGAGAAAGAAAGACGAACGAACCAACTGTTACCTGTCTCTAATGGCACAAGTACCAATGTTGACACCCAGGTTGACATCAGATCCAGAAAGTGCTTCCACATCCACAATTCTCCCAGCTGCAGTGATTTTGCGCATGCAGCCACGGAAACCGTTGAACAACTCGTTACCACCTGAATAAATTGTTAACCTAATTAAAAAAAAAACATGAAAATTCTGGTTTCTGAAAGTCACAATTGGAGAGGGAAAATCAGAGCAGCATTTGAAATCATGGAACGCTGAGCATCACTGAACAGCGACATCGGGTTTGAGTTTTCCACCATCTACATACATGTCTTCCCATCGTGTAGAGACACAGCCACACACACAGTCAACCTCTGTCCTGAGGACGACCTTGTCAGATAAAACATAAGATTATTGTGATTGTCGTTTAAAGCCTAGCCGACTGCGTAGAGCCATATCAGGGCTATCACCACTTCAAAACATACAAAAACTTCAACAGAAAAATAAAAAAGAAAATTAAGTACTCATATCAATGCATTCGCGCACATAATCTAAGGACATGCCCTTAGCGTTGACTACTCCGTCCAATTTATCACACATGGCATTTAAAAAACACACCTGAAGACAAATTTAAGCATACCCAAGGACACCAAAACATATGAAAACAGGCATAAGTTACCTAGAATTACTTCCACATATCTCCCCTCCCTAGAATTGCTTTTGCTTATCTCGCCTCCCTAGAGCCAAAAATGCATTTAATACATGTACCCAATTATCGATCCTAAGAAAAAGTATGCAAGACTTTATCAAACACATACAGGTGAAGGGACTATTATAGGCAGAAAATGATAGGAAGAAATGACAGAAAGCAAAGGAACAAGGCAGAAACAGAGTGTCAGAAAGAGGAAATTTCTAGCACAGAATTTCCAGAAGGTGGGGATACTGTTTATACTGAAAGAGCCCCCGCCATCCCCACGGTCGAGGGGAGGACATAAAATGACAACTTTACAAAAATCAGACTCTGGTAAGGATCAAGTCATTTCATTACATACAATGGAGTTAGGTATCTGTCTGTGTGCCCAGTGCCTAAAGAATGGAGATTCCAGTGACCTGGTGCTTATATGGAACCTCACAGGATGTGACTATTGAATGAAAATCAGAGTTAGGTTGAACGGGTCTCTGTTCAACTATACACAACTGGTTAAAGGACTCAAGAACAAGGAGGACTATGTCAACTGACGGAATGTTAATAATTGACAAGGCCTATGTGAAATAGGCAGACCATCCCAAAGTGACTGCAGGTGAAGGTCCAGTCTGAGCTGGTAGATGCAGAATCTTGGTTGTTCCATCTGTTCCTCTTGTTTACAGTGGCTCTTCTCTCTCCCTCGCCAAGATCAGCAGTTGGAGCCACGCTTGACATCACAAGTTTTCTCCAGGTAACATGATTAAGACATCTGTGGGCGACCTCCTGAATCTTCAGACCACACACTTCAGCGATGTTGTTGAAATAGGTGGTGTGCGGTCATCCCTTTCTTTTCCTCGCCTCAACTTTCCCCTGCAGGACCACCGACATCAGATCTGTTTTGGTGGTTCTGATCGCATGGCCTACGTAATTCAGCTTTCTTTTGTCGAGCTCTGTCAGCAGCTGGCGCCTGACATTCAGCTCCTTTAACACGCTATTGTTTGTTCTTCTGTCTGTCCATTTGACTCTACCAAGTCATCTATACAGCCACATTTCTGCAGCACTGATTTTATTTTCTTCATCTTCTTAGTGTCCAGGCTTCGCAACCATACACTAAAACAGGCCAAATCAAAATTTTCAGGATTCTTAGTTTTAAACGTTTGGTAAGCCCTCTGTCTTTCCATATTTTGTGTCCTTAAATAAGACGGTAGCCAAGTGGGCTGTGATCAGCTGCTGAGTTGTCCACTGGAGGCGATCAATGCAAAAAATGGTGAGGGAACATTTCATAAATTTTTTTATCTCTACCACGGTGTCCCTCTGACACCATAACCAGACGACAGTTCTCCATATAGTGCAGTCCTTGGCAGGTGAAAGTCTACCATCCCGAACACACGCCCTGTTGACAGTTCTCCATACAGTGAGATCTTCAGCAGGTGATAGTCTTCCATCTTAAACAGATGCTCTGCCCTGTCCATTCTACAGTTACCTGTCAGTGGAATTGTCACTGTGTATGTGTATGTGTGTGTATATATACATATGTGTGTGTGTGTGTGTGTGTACACACACACACACATATATATATATACACAGATATATACACACACACACACACATGTGTGTGCGTGTGTATTTATGAATGTGTATCTTTTCAACATTGTCCATCAGTGTATGAGTAAAGTCAACAGACAGACAGACAGACAGACAGACACCTCTGTGTGTGTGTGTGTGTGTGTGTGTGTGTGTGTGTGTGTGTGTGTGTGTTGTGTGTGTGTGTGTGTGTGTGTGTGTGTGTGTGTGTGTGTGTGTGTGTGTGCGCGCGCGCGGGCGCGTGAGCGTGTGTGCGTGCATATGTGTGTGCGTGCGTGTGTGTGTGTGTGCATGTATATGAATGTACATCTTATAGAATTTTTCCATCAGTGTATGAGTAAAGTCACTACACCATCTGCATCACTCACCAATATAGTATGTGGTTGCTGGCGTGATTCTCAGCTCTCGATTGGACACCTTGACATTACGATCAACCGTGCAGTTGACCTGTCTATTCGTGACCTCAATGTAAAGGTGGTGCCACAAACCATCCGCAAATCCATCATAGGTTCGCGTGACATCATCTGTTATATTCAAACGCAATCATTACTCGAGATGACTGGCATCTGTCACATGTTTTTCTCGAAACCAGCCTGTGATTTCAAAACTTCAACAGGAAAAAAATAGAAAAAAAATTAAGCACACACACCAATGCACTCGTGCACATAATCCAAGGGCATGCCCCTGGTGTTGACCACTCCATCCAATTTATCGCACAGGGGATTTAAAAAACACACCTGAATACAAATATAAGCATGAGCATACCTAAGGACACCAAAACATATGTAAAAACAGGCATAAATTACCTGAAATTGCTTCCGCATATCTCACCTCCCTAGAGCCAAAAATGCACTTAATACATGTACCCAATTATCAATAATAAGAAAAGGTGCATAAGACTTTATCAACACATACAGTTGAATGGACCAGCAAGGCAGAAAATGATTGGAAGAAATGACAAGAAAGCAAAGGAGGAAGAAAAAAAAACAAAAGAGAGTGAAAAAAATTAGGAAATGATATTATTCATACTGAAAGAGTCCCCGGCATCTCCACGGGGGGGGGGGGGGGGGTCAAATACCAACAATACAATCCATTAGTAAAAACTAAAAGTTTGGATTTTACTCAAAGGGAATCCATCAAATTTGGACAACAACATAAGTGTTTCATCCAAATCTGCCAACAATTGTCAGGCAAACTCTTTAAGCCTGCACAAAAACCCTATACACTGGTGGCCAAGTCTTGGAGGGGACAGTCAAGGTCTCTGATATACAAAGCTGACAAGACCAGAATGTTTGAAGCATTAAGATGAGTAACAAAAAGCCATTTCTATCACTATTGATTCTAGGATTTCAAAAAAAAAAAAAAAGGGGTTGGGGGGGGGGGGGGGGCAGAGCTAACACATAGAGACATAAACACAAGACACAGTCATCCGACTTGCTGAGACTGCCACCAGTATCCCGAGGCTCTTCCGTCGACACTGTTGATTTTTTTCAGTACAGTTTTGCCTCCTGTACTTGTAGATGGCGCATCATCATCAAACAGTACTTCAATTGACAGCTTTTTTTTCACAGCATTTTGAACTCCAAAATCAAAAAGTGTTCGTTTTATTTTTGTGTTCAAATTCTGACAATGGCGGCTGAGTCATTTCCATTCGATAGGTCTGTGTAATAAATGCTGATTGGTTTACAGCGACCAATTGTAAAGCTTCTTACTCAGTCGCCCCTACCACTTGCTAAAAATAACCACAGTGTGCTTGGAGTGGAGTGGGACCTATGAATGAGCTGGGCCTAGCCTGCTTGTGTTGCCTGTGGGGCTGATTCGGCCAAAAGCCATATGTGTAGGCCTTACAGTACACGTTGGCGAGAAAAATATGCGGGTTTTCCTTGATAAATGCGGGATGCTGCCCGCATGAGGTCTGTTTTTTGCAGGCAAAAGAAAAAAATCGTGCGAATCCCGCGGTCTAGAATCAACTGTTTTAAGTTTCTAAATCGGACTCCTAGACATCAGCTCTGATATCCACA
>JAPXFY010000030.1:38486443-38511443 GCA_030674185.1 Monoplex corrugatus | reverse complement strand
AGCAGGGAAGTTTCAATCTTTTTCTCCTAATTTTTGTATCTTGTGTTTGTTTGTTTATGATCTTATGCTTGACAAAGGCCAGTTGACCAAAAATTTGCGCCTGACTTGTCTTGTATTAAATACACGTTCACGGCGCACAAATCCGAGATACTTTAGTTGCCCACTTTCTGCCGGCTATTAATAGCGCGCCCCTTCCCTTCCACTCCCCACACCCTTTTCACCCGTCCCTTTATCACTAGTGCGGGAGCACAAAGACGCGCTACACTGACGGACTTTGGTCGACCCTGCCTGGCTAAAAATAGTACACGCAGGCGACGCCGGCTCGCAACTAAAGGGTGGCAGATTGGCTGGGAAAATGCAGCCGTGCGTTCTTATTCTTTTTTTCATGTTTTTTCTGATTCTTGTTTGCTTGAACGTGGGCAGTCACACTTATTTTGGATTTCTAGAACAAGTCAAACAAGATGATGATAGAGAACTGACCGTAAGACCAGTGTTTTCCTGCGCCATAGGATGATAAACCAGCAGACCATCCTCATCATGAGAACGGAAGTCCATCGAGGCCTGAATACCTGAGCTGTCTGAAGCTGTAATCTTGAGGCGTGACTCCAGGGTAGGGAAAGTGACAGGAGTAGCAGCAGTACCCTGCAAAACAGTTTAGGAAAAATTATCCTTTTATTATTAAAAAAACTTGTTTTAGGGCAATACAAAATTATATTCAAGCATCAAAGAATGAAAAAAAAGCACAGTAACTGCGGAAGGTATAAGACAATCTATGAAGAAATAAAAAGAATTATCATAGCATATTTACTTCAAAAGTTGTATATTCTTAGCTTCTCTCTGACTCACCAAAATTGTGTTTACCATTCATGAATTTTTCGGTGAGCTCCATGTTAAAGTGTTAACTGTTCATGTTAAAGTGTTAACTGTTAACTGTTCACGTTTTTAAATCAAATCCGCACACATTGAAGCATTTGGGTCGGTATTCAGATCTGCTCTGCTCAAGTGTACACCCTCATCATGCCGAAAACGCGATGTAATGCCTACGAAGCAGCTTTCAAGTTGAAGATATCGACCTGGCCACTGAAAAAGTGCGGCTTATAAACCAGTGCGGTTTATGTGTGAACATAGTTAAGCTTTTCTACAATTTAGTGGGTGCACCTCATATACCGGTGCACCCAATAGCCTGAACATTATGGTATACATATACAGAAAGATCCTTGCGCACACACACACACACACACACACACATACATACATATATATTAGAATTAGAATCATCATTTGATGTCTTTCATATACAAACGTGCACATGAAAAATCATCATCATATCATGAACCATTTACTATCAGATCATCATGAAAGTTGTACTGACTTAAAACATTAACACACACACACACACACACACAAATACACTCTCACACTGACACATACACACACACACACACACTCACACACACACACACACACACACACTCACAAACACACACTCACACACACACACACACACACATCACAACAAACACACTCACACACACACACTCACACAAACACTCACTCACACACACACACTCCACACACAACAAACACACTCACACACAAACACACTCACACTCAAACACGCACACACACACCAAACACACTCACACACACTCAAACACACACAAACACTCACACACTCACACACACACACACACAACAAACACACTCACACACACTCAAACACACACTCAAACACACACACAAACACTCATACACACACACACACACACAACAGATAAGCTGCAATATGACTGGTCCTGTAAGAGTCAAAAGCATCAAACGATCTATGCAGTCTGTAAGTACTTCTGAAAGAGACAGGTTCTGAGATGTTTTTTCAAAGCAAGCAGACAACTGCTTTGTCTTAACTCTTTCGTTACTCACTCCTGCTTTAGTGGGAGAGTACTTTCTTACTGTAAGAACTGAATTTGTACATACGCTGTCTTCCGTTTCCTGGGTTTCCTGAGTAAAACTGTGACAAGAGGGTACTTATGTTACTGTTACTGTGCTCAATGTGTGTGTGTGTGTGTGTGTGTGTGTGTGTGTGTGTGTGTGTGTGTGTGTGTGTGTTCGTTCGTTCGTTCTTTGATTTAACGTCTTTTCAATCATCATCATATCATGAACCATTTACTATCAGATCAACATGAAAGTTGTACTGTGTTTGTGAGTGTGTGTGTGTTTGAGTGTGTGTGTGTGTGTGTGTGGTCTTTGATTTAATGTCTATTCACTAAAGTGATTTTAGACAACAACAACAACAAAAAAACAACAAAAAAACAAAAAGGGGGGGGGGGGGGTGATAAGAGGAGTGAAGAGAATATTTGAAAATTGTCAATTTTGAACTTGAGAAAAGATGATCCAGAAAACAACTGTTTTGAAGAGGGGAAGGTAAAACTAACAAATAATGTTACCATAATTAACGATTTAAACAAACTAACAAACAAAATTGATAAATATCTGGAAGAAACGAAGAAAAAAATAAAACTAATAATTGACTAACCATAACAGTGAACAAGTGAAATAACATTTTAAAGGTAATTCGCTATAGGACTTTTTGACAGGCTAACAAAAAATTCATACAGTAATGATGATGAGGCAAATATATCAGAAACTGTACTCATAGATAGTGTTGGAATATGTCGTTTTACCTTAACGCAAGAAAGAATATGACTATGTGTTATCTTCTTTCCACACAGACATACTATGTTCTTGGTGTATTTTGTTTTGAATGCATCAAGTTTCCATCTATACATAAGGGATTGTATAATTCTGCTGGCATGAAGCTGCTTAAGTATTTTGCTAATTTCAAAGTTCATGTGACATTTATCATACTTTTTCTGTTTTAATTGGAACTGCTTCCAGACGTAGTTGTCTACTAAAGTGTAATTCTCGTGCAACGAGAGAGAAAGCTGGATATTGTTTGAATCTGGTGAGTTATTAGCTCCCCGTTTGGCAGCCCTGTCAACTTTATCATTATAACGAAAAGAACTATGAGAAGGTATCCAGCAGAAAGTAATATCAGTGCCTCTTAAAGATAAATTATGAATCAAGTGACTAATTTCCAGAATCATTTCTGATCTTGTTTGTAATTTTGATAATTCAAGAGCCTGAAGTACTGATTTTGAATCCACGCAAAAAAGTGTTTGAAAAATTGTCCTAGGAAAACTTATCATAAAGTTTAAAGCCATTAATATTGCAAAAAGTTCAGCTGTAAAGATAGATTTATCAAGTCCTATGTAGAAAGATTTTTCAATTTTGAGAGCAGGTATTAAAAACGCTGAGCCTGCTTTTCTTTCAATTACTGATCCATCAGTGTAAATTTTCAAATGATCGGAATATAAGTCGTCTATATGACATTTAACCTGACTTGCCAGTAAGTTTACATTGTCTCCTTTTTTTAAGTTAGTGTGATGTACGTCAAATTGTGCTCTTGTGTGGTGTTGTGTGTGTGTGTGTGTGTGTGTGTGTGTGTGTGTGGGGTGGTGTGTGTGTGTGTGTGTGTGTGGTGGTGTGTGAGTGTGTGTGTGTGTGTGTTGTGTGTGTGTGTGTGGTGTTTGTGTGTGAGTGTGTGTGGTGTGTGTGGTGTGGTGTGTGGTGTGTGTAGTGTGTTGGAGTGTGTTTGTGGTGTGTGTGTGTTGTGTGTTGTGTGGTGTGTGTGTGTGTGTGTGGTGTGTGTTTTTGTGTGTGTGTGTGTGTGTTTGTTGTGTGTGTGTGTGTGTGTGTGTGTGTGTGGGTGGTGTGTGTGTGTGTGTTGTGTTGTTGTGTGTGTGTGTTGTGTGTTGTGTGGTGTGGGTGTGTGGTGTGTGTGTGTGGTGTGTGTGTGTGTGTGTGTGTGTGTTGTGTGTGTTGTGTGTGTGTGTGTGTGTTGTGTGTGTGTGTGTGTGTGTGTGTGTGTGGTGTGTGTGTTGTGTTGTGTGTGTTGTGTGTGTGTTGTTGTGTGTGGTGTGTGTGTGTGTGTTGTGTGTGTGTGTGTTGTGTGTGTGTGTGTGTGTTGTGTGTGTGTGTGTGGTGTGTGTGTGTGAGTGTGTGTGTGTGTGTGTGTGTGGTTGTGTGGTGTGTGTGTGTGTGTGTGTGTGTGTGTGTGTGTGTGTGTGTGTGTGTGTGTGTGTGTGTGTGTGTTGTGTGTGGTGTGTGGTGTGTGTGTGAGTGTGTGTGTGTGTGTGTGTGTGTGTGAGTGTGTGTGTGTGTGTGTGTGTGTGTGTGTGGTGTGTGTGAGTGTGTGTGTGTGTGTGTGTGTGTGTTGTGTGTGTGTGTGTGGTGTGTGTGTGTGTGTGTGTGTGTGTGTGTGTGTGTGTGTTGTGTGTGTGGTGTTTTGTGTGTGTGTGTGTGTGAACAGGCGCACTTCTCTCTCTCTTGCTTGTTCTAAATCAACGTCAACTTTCCCAAGGGGGTGGGAGACGATTGGTGTATGGAGAGGGGGTAGTCTTGGAGACTGGACTGAGTTATAATGACATTGACAACCACAGCAGAAAGCAGCTGTAGTAGGTCTGACAAACAGGAAACGGTACCTAAACAACAGCCTCACTGCTGTCCCATGGGAACGGAGGAAAATGTTTATTTTTTCATAAACATGCCTGGGTGTCTTAACTGACCACGCCCAGTAAAACAAAACCCGCCAAAGGCACTCAGATCCAGGAATGCAGAGTATAAATACAAGGGTCGTGTCCCGTTCACTGCATAGCCGTTACTGCGAGGAAAGCGGGAAGCCGGTAGGAAGGATAGACGCACTGCCTCCCGATAAACTCGCCACCAGTAATGAAGGGTACAGGATGGTGTTAGATTTTCAGTACTCAAAGAGTTAAAAACACTGGGAGTGAGTGCCATGTTCTCAAGTCAAAATCAGAGGATTTCTTTCCGCTAGTAGTATGAGAAACTCGAAGTCTGGTCAAGACAGAAACTCTGTGAGACCCGAGAGCTTAGGAAAGGTTAGCTGGAGAGGGGAAGATCTAACAAATACATTGGCACAGTAATTGAATTTAGATGCTGAAAGCAGGTAGGTACACAGACATAGGTACACAGACGTAGGTACACAGACATAGGTACACAGACATAGGTACACACATAGGTACACAGACATAGGTACACAGACACAGGTACACAGACATAGGTACAAGGGTGACACTTTGAAAATCTGAAAAAAACGGAAAATCAGGCCAACTCGAAAACTTTTTCGCTTGAAGGCACTAGCAGCACAATGGCGCGACGTTAGTGATGTGTGTAGCCTAACAAAGATCGCTGGACCTGTGTTGTCTTCAACGATAGAGAGCGCTTCCTCATTTCCGGTCGTCTGCTACAGTGCTGCTTCGGTCATAATACCACTGATTCAACTGTTTTTTCCCCAAATCTCTTTTTTTTTTTTTTTTTTGAATAACGAAAATGAAAAAACGGAATTTCCGTCTGGGGCCTTGCCGAGAAAACGGATTTCCGTCACCCAGACGGAAGAGTGGCACCCATGTAGGTACACAGACAAAGGTACACAGACATAGGTACACAGACAAAGGTACACAGACATAGGTACACATACCTAGGTACACAGACATAGGTACACAGAGGTACGTACACAGAGGTACGTACACAGACATAGGTACACAGACATAGGTACACATACAATAATTAATAATTACAATATTAATAATTACAATATTTATATAGCGCAAAATCTTGATAAAATCAAATCTAAGCGCTGAAACACACACACACGCACGCACACACACACACCACGCACGCACGCACGCACCACACACACGCACCCACGGCTATAAATGGGGAGAAAGAATAAAAACAATAGGTACACATAGGAACACATACCTAGGTACACAGACATACATAAACAGATATACACCTCGTTCCACTCATACCTCAAACCACCTACCCCACAGTAAGTTCCCACATTGCCGTGAATTATGATATCAGAATTTGCATTGATGTTCTGTGCATCTTTCAGAAGGCGAGCACCGTCGAAGTTGACATTCTCGATGCAGCCATCGAAGTTGTACTTCACTTTAATCCCATCCTGCATGAAATGCTCCACACCCCCTATGTTAATCTGCACAAGAGAGGTACACAAAGATGATGGTGATGACAACCATTCATCCACAAATGCAGAATGAGAATCTATAAAACTTGATAAAAACAGAGAGAAAAAAAAAAAAACGAAGGAGGGGTAGCCAACCATCATAACTGACAACCCCCCCCCCCCCTTTCAAGTAACATTAACAACATTATCATCAACAACAACAACATCAACATCATCATCAACAAAAATAGCGTCAACAACAACAACAGCATCAACAACAGCGTCAACAACATTATCATCAACATCATCATCATCACATCACCAACAACAACAGCACCAACAGCAGCGTCAACAACAACAACAACAACAACTACCAAGGCTGCTGTCCAAACACTTAGAAGTTTGGAATTTGTTCAGGAGGGGTTCATCAGGCGTGGTGCTCCACCCACATCTGCCAGCAATTATCTGGTAGATTCCTTGAACTTGCACAAGACCCTAATGCGCTGTTCAAGTCTTGGAATTAAGAGTTGAATGGGACCTATGAAACAGTAAGCTGGCACCATCACAATCACTGGAGCACTAAGATGGCCAGCCGGCAGGCCAGTGGACCTATGAAACAGTAAGCTGGCACCATCAGAATGACTGGAGCACTAAGATGGCCAGCCGGCAGGCCAGTGGATCTATGAAACAGTAAGCTGGCACCATCAGAATGACTGGAGCACTAAGATGGCCAGCCGGCAGGCCAGTGGACCTATGAAACAGTAAGCTGGCACCATCAGAATGACTGGAGCACTAAGATGGCCAGCCAGCAGGCCAGTGGACCTATGAAACAGTAAGCTGGCACCATCACAATGACTGGAGCACTAAGATGGCCAGCCGGCAGGCCAGTGGACCTATGAAACAGTAAGCTGGCACCATCACAATGACTGGAGCACTAAGATGGCCAGTCGGCAGGCCAGTGGACCTATGAAACAGTAAGCTGGCATCATCAGAATGACTGGAGCACTAAGATGGCCAGCCGACAGGCCAGTGGACCTATGAAACAGTAAGCTGGCACCATCAGAATGACTGGAGCACTAAGATGGCCAGCCGGCAGGCCAGTGGACCTATGAAACAGTAAGCTGGCACCATCAGAATGACTGGAGCACTAAGATGGCCAGCCAGCAGGCCAGTGGACCTATGAAACAGTAAGCTGGCACCATCAGAATGACTGGAGCACTAAGATGGCCAGCCAGCAGGCCAGTGGACCTATGAAACAGTAAGCTGGCACCATCACAATGACTGGAGCACTAAGATGGCCAGCCGGCAGGCCAGTGGACCTATGAAACAGTAAGCTGGCACCATCACGATGACTGGAGCACTAAGATGGCCAGCCGGCAGGCCAGTGGACCTATGAAACAGTAAGCTGGCATCATCAGAATGACTGGAGCACTAAGATGGCCAGCCGACAGGCCAGTGGACCTATGAAACAGTAAGCTGGCACCATCAGAATGACTGGAGCACTAAGATGGCCAGCCGGCAGGCCAGTGGACCTATGAAACAGTAAGCTGGCACCATCAGAATGACTGGAGCACTAAGATGGCCAGCCAGCAGGCCAGTGGACCTATGAAACAGTAAGCTGGCACCATCAGAATGACTGGAGCACTAAGATGGACAGCCAGCAAGCCTGTGCTTATCTTGCAGGTTGGGATTGAACTCAAGACATGAGATTTTGAGTCCCTGGATCACCAAAAGAGCCAACCAATCTGCTTCAGTTCAGTTCATATTGCTTATAGCCCAGCCGACCACTAGAGCCATATCAGGGCTAACACCACATCAAAAAGAAAAGAACAACCCGTTACGAAAAAAGACAACACTTAGAAACCATGCTCACTGTCAACCTTGCAAATCTAAAGTGCCATTAAAGAAAAACACATAAAATTACATCAAGTGAAATCTATTGATCTCTTGTAAAATCTGGAAAATTGCATCAGGAGGGACGTCTCGGAAGAGCTTCTTTAAGGAGTCCGTCGTGTAGTGCTTTTGTCTCACATCGTACAAGTCCCAGCAATCGAGGAGGAGGTGTCGGATGCTCAATGGCTCATCACACAGTATACACCATGGTGCTTCTTCATTTTTCGAAAGGTACAAGTGAGTGTAGGATGTGTGGCCCATGCGTAACCTACACAACACTGTCTCTTTCTTACAGTTTAACCAATCTGCGTTGGATGTGAGCTGTAATACAGATACTAAGGTATGTGACAGGAGAACATGCTTACCTTATGGAAATACCTTATCATTGGTTTATGAAAAATAGCTAGCTGCCTTCTTGCAGCTTAATAAAAAAAAAAAAAAGTATGCTTAAATTTCAATATCATGAAAGTATTGTTTTTATTATCAGTGGCTGACAACCACTAGCAGACATCAACAACAGAAGACTGAAATATATTGGTCGTGTCATGCAGCATGAACACGGACCTCATGGCAACCATCTTTCAAGGAAAAACAGTGGCAAAAAGGCAGACATCCAATCTCATACATCAAGAACATGACCAACATCCTTAGTAGGCCTCCTTCGGTCATGACTGACCATGGACAAAGTACATCCGTTCTAATGTCTAGATGGGCTGTCTGCTTGGTCCAAGCAGCGTCGCCTGTGACTGTACAGACCAATGCGAGAGAGGCAGTCTCTGTCGCAGCGGTCGCATGTGTATGCTGATGCTGGTCTGTTGGCTGTCATCCCTTTTCTGCGAACTCGCTTTTCTGCTGCAGCAGCTGACAGTTTGTCCTCACCAATCCGCAGCTGTTTCTTGAGAGTAGTTCTCCAGCTGTTGCGGTCGTCTGCGAGGTTCTCCCAGGACTCAGTGTTGATCTCAAGCGCCTTCATGTCACGCTTGCAAACGTCTTTGTATCTCAGCTGTGGGCGGCCAATGTTTCTCTGCCCTGTGGCAAGCTCACCATAAAGGATGTCTTTTGGGATGCGACCATCTTCCATGCGGCGAACATGGCCCAACCAGCGCAGCCGACGCTGTCTCAGCATGGTATGCATGGTTGGGAGGCCAGCGCAGGTTAGGACTTCGGTGTTGGTCACCTTGTCTTGCCAGGAAATGCCAAGTATGCGCCGTAGGCTTCTCAGGTGGAAGGTATTGAGCCTTTTCTCCTGATGAGCATGCGTGGTCCACGCCTCGCTGCCATACAGCAAGGTGCTGAGGACACAGGCGTTGTATACAGCCATCTTTGTCTTTGTGGTCAGCTTGGGATTTGTCCACACCCTTTGTGTGAGGCGGGCTAGTGTTGTGGCTGCCTTCCCGATCCTCTTGTCAACCTCTGTGTCAAGGGAGAGGTTATCGGTGATGGTGGACCCAAGATATGTGAATTGATGGATGGCTTCAAGCTCGTAGTCATCAATGGTGATGGCTGGTGGAAATGGCGTGTCTTGACCCAGGACTTTTGTCTTCTTAAGACTGATGGTCAGACCAAAATCTTTGCAGGCCTGGGAGAAGCGGTCCATTATGACTGCAAGTCCCGCTGAGTATGGGTCACAACTGCGGCATCGTCAGCAAATAGCATGTCTCTGATGAGGGCTTCATGGACCTTTGTCCTTGCTCTGAGGCGGGCGAGGTTGAAGAGCCTGCCATCTGATCTGGTCCGCAGGTGGATCCCTTCTTGCGCTGTGCTGAACGCATGCCTCAGGAGGAGAGGAAGAAGATTCCAAAGAGGGTTGGGGCCAGGACACAGCCTTGTTTCACCGCTGCGTATGTCGAAGGGCATGGAGAGGTTTCTGTTGAACTGCACCATCCCTTTCATGTTTGAGTGGAAGGACTCAATTAAGCTGTGCAGTTTGTGGGGGGGCAGCCGATTTTTCGGAGAGCCCTGAAAAGGCCATCTCTGCTGACTAGGTCAAAGGCCTTGGTGAGGTCAATGAATGCCACATACAGGGGCATCCTCTGCTCTCTGCACTTCTCCTGGATTTGGTGAAGGGAGAAGACCATGTCTACCGTGGATCTCTCTGCTCGAAAACCACACTGTGATTCCGGGTAGACGCGTTCAGCCAGTTTCTGCAGGCGGATTAGGAGGACCCGAGCATAGACTTTGCCAACAATGCTGAGGAGCGAGATACCTCTGCAGAAGAGAAGTCTTGCAGTGCTTGATGAGGTCTGGGGGAATTCCGTCGTTGCCAGGTGCCTTCCCTGATGCCAGGCTATCAATGGCCTTGCTGAGTTCGTCCGCAGTTGGCTCTGCGTCAAGTTCTTCCATTACCGGCATGCACTTGATGGCATCGAGGGCTAAGGGGGACACCATGTTCTGTGTGGAGTAGAGGTCGGAGTAGTGTTCCGCCCATCTTTCCATCTGTTGGCTAGGATTGCTGATTACTTCCCCAGTGGAGGATTTGAGGGGGGCGATCTTGCTCTGTGTTGGTCCCAGTGCCTTCTTGATGCCATCATACATTCCTCGGATGTTGCCTCTTTCAGCATTTCAGCAGCACTCTATATCTCTTCGCTGAGCTCTGTCCAGTACTCGTTTGCGCAGCGCCTGGTGTTAAGCTGAACCTTACTTCTGGCAGCCCTGAGGATTTGCAGGTTCGTCTCACTGGGTGACCGCTTATATTTGGTGAGTGCGGCACGCTTGGCCTCAACAGTGGGAGTCATCTCTGATGATTTGGCCTCAAACCAGTCGTGGGACTTCACAGTTTTCTTCCCAAAGGTGGCCATAGCAATGCGGTGCATGGTGTCTCGTAGCGTTTCCCATCTCTCAGTGGCAGAGTCTCTGGGCTGCAATGCATCGTATTCTCTCTGAAAGGCCTCTGTGAACTGTTCTACAAGATCTGGCTGAGACATCTTGCTGACGTCAATGCGAGGGTTCCCTTGTTTCTTTGAGCAGTGGAACTTCTTTAGTTGTAGCCTGATCTTGCAACATACCAGAGAGTGGTCTGTGTCGCAGTCTGCGCTGTGATAAGAGCGAGTGTGGAGAACGTTTATGATAGCGGCACGTCTTACTAGGATCAAATCCAGTTGGTGCCAATGTTCTGAGCGGGGATGCCTCCAGGAGACTTTGTGCTGAGGCTTCGTCTTGAAGAAGGAGTTGGCGATGCACAGTTCATGGCAGGCGCAAAACTCAAGCAGTCGCTGTCCATTCTCATTCATTTTCCCCACTCCAAAGGAACCGAGGCAGAAGGGCCATGAGTCATTGTCTGCACCCACTCTGGCGTTGAAGTCGCCCAGGAGAACAAGTTGTTCTGTCCTGGGGATGTTCCTTATGGTTGATGCAAGATTTTCGTAGAACTCATCCTTGGTGTCTGGAGAGGCGGACAGAGTTGGGGCATAAACGCTGATGAGAGTGACATAGCCTTCGGTGGTGTTGAGGTGGAGAGTCAAGAGTCGTTCTGAACCGCTGCTGCCTGGTTCAATCATGTTCAGCAGGCTGTTCCTTACTGCAAAGCCTACTCCGTGCTCTCTTGGGGCATCAGAACTCTTTCCTTGCCAGAAGAAGATGTAGTCCCTTTCCTTTAGTGTTCCTGAGTCAGCCGGCCGTGTTTCCTGCAGCGTGGCAATGTCCACATTGAGCCTCTTTAGTTCGCTGTTTATGACAGCGGTTTTTCTGGCGTCGCTGATGTCTTGCAGATCTTGGGAGAGCCCAGGCATCATTGTTCGGACATTCCAACAGCCCAGTTTCACTGCTGATCCTTTTCCTGATCCGTTTCTTGAATTTGAATTTTTCTTTTTGTTTGGTGCGGTAATTAACGACCTGCTTGTCAGATTTTCTCCTAATCTTCATGCACCCAATGAAGAAGGCAGGTCGTGGCGGGACAGCACCTAACTGGATGGGGGCTGCCCAGCTTAGGTGGGCGGTAGCTGTTCAGTAAGACACGAAGGTCTCTCCCACTGTCAAAAGTAACCCCTGGCGTCAGCTCTACGCCAGTTGAGCAATGACTTATCACCAGCATCTGTTGCTTCCCGTGTTGTGCCGACACTAGTGTTAGTAGCGAGGCTGGAGTGTCCTCTCCAGGTCGTAGGTGCAGAGTGTTTGTGGATGAATGGACGGATGTAAGCCTGGGCAGTGTAATATAGAAGACAGGCTGTTGCCCATGCAACTTGTCCCCCCTCTCCACCTCGCTGACAGATCCAAAGAAACAGCAGGGCTGTTACGTTTTGGTGCCAACGCGGCCGCAGGAACTGCCGGAAAGTGACAAAGTTTGCCATCCAACCGCCTTAGGGGCCCCACACCGAATTTACTGTCAGGGTTTACTCCCTTAGCTAGATGGCCGCGGGTAGCTCTCCAGAGCTGGCGCCCTTTGATGGATCTAATTTATTTCCACCAGGGTTTCTAGCCACCCTCCTCACCATCCTCCTGAGAGGACTGGTGGGGTTGTTGGTTTAGTCGCCAGCAATTCGACCCTGTGACAGGTAGTACTGGGTTCCAGGTTACCAGTAGCGGATACATCTATCCGACCTGACCTCAGACCAACATCAGTGGCCTAAATATTCAAGAAATTGTCCACAAAAGTCAAGACAGAGCGGCCTGGAGGGAGATGATGGTGTCTAAGTGTGCAGCGGCTAACACCAACCCTAGTGACGCCAACAGGTGATACAATGAGGCTGACAACTGCAGGTTTATGGAAGGAAATCTCTATTAACAAGGAAAAACAATCATGGAACATGCACATTCACTTTTCAGTTCACAGTGCAAACTGCATCACTGTAAACTGTCTAACCATTTCGACATATTGCTTGCCTTCCTGCCTGCCGAAGGAGACCCGTGCCCGTGGCGCCCTTCAGCCATAGTGACTGAAATATGTGCGGTTAAGCTGTACACAGTGGGCGAGTATGGAATCGACAGAATCCCAGCTGAGTCGATTACCGTGAGGGGCTATGAGAAGGCCGCAAGGTGATGAAAACTCAACAGAACCGCAGCTGAGTTGCGATGATGTTTCGAGACAGTAAGAGAGAGTAGATGAAGAAGACGGAGGAGGGAGAGACAAAGATGAAGAGAGAGCGGATTTTGGCACACCGGGCAAACCGCCGGTCTGTGGGTTGGAGAATTTGGCGGACGAAACCTTCTTAACCCTCGCTTTGCCACCCAAACGCTTCACATAAGCTTCTCCCTTAAACGAAAACATAGGCAAGACAACACAAAACAGCAACGACAATCGATCGATTGCAAACAAAGTAGAAAAATACTTAGCTGCTCAGAGCATACGAGGAGAGCTGGAAAATGGCTGCCGAGAAAAGAGGACTGGTATACGCATGCGCAAGACAGAAGTACTCTCAGAGTTACGGTCCTTTCGGACTTTATTGTTAAGAGGCAGGAACGGCAAATTGCTGCCACTTATTGCATCAGTGAGCCATGGTACAGTATGTGTAACTAAATCTATGATATATCAATGATAGCAGGAGGCTGGCTGTTCTAAAACCATGAATCTGTACTTACATATTTATCTAAATCCAAACGGTAGAAAAGTCCATTAGTCTCCAGCTCATTCACAAGGCGATCAACAACCACCTTCAGTTTCTGTCGATTTCGTTGGATAATGACATCGTGCCACTGGTCATCATCGAGTAAACTGCCAGCTGTCACTTCCGTTACACCACGTTCTGTCTGAGTTGAGCCTGAAAGTCAGACAGAAATTTCTGGATTAAATAACAAGATCAAGATAACTTGTCTAAACTCCATACAAATAACAAATGGATGTTTAATATATGGTTGCTGGTTCTCACGCTAGCGATAAGACAATAAAATTATCCCTGTTCAGACATCCATCCATGTCTCTATCTGTCTTTCTGTCGGTCGGTCTGTCTGTCTCTCTTTCTCGGTCTGTCTGTCTATCTGTCTGTCTCTCTCTCACATGCATTCCTGCACAAACAAATAGCCATTCTCAATAACCTGGCGCAAATCCTTTCAGTAACTGATAAACTGAACTCTAGTAACATGCAATGTTTATGTGTCCAGTATGGCAGGGAGTCAGGATGGCAAGAGGTCAGTTTCGTTATAGGAAAGACTGGGGTTTGATCCTGCCTGGGTACCTCCTGCCTAGTGCGTGAAGGGTCGAGATGTGCAGGTCTGCTCGTGCCTTTTTTCTTTCTTTTATTGTTGTTTAAAGCCCGCTTCAAAACACACAAAACTTCAACAACAACAAAAAGAAAAAGAAAAGAAAATTAAGCACACATATCAATGCATTCGCGCACATAATCTAAGGACATTCCATCTGATTTATCGCACATGGGAAATTTAAAAAACACACCTGAATATAAATATAGGCATAGATAAGGACACCAAAACATATATAAAAACAGGCAGAGCCAAAAATGCACTTAATACATGTACCCAATTATCAATCCGAAGAAAAAGTACGTAAGACTTTATCGAAAAAATACAGGTGAATGGACCATTAAGGCAGAAAATCAGTAGAAATGACAGAAAGCAAGGCAACAAGGCAGAAACAAAGAGAGTAACAGAAAAGAGGAAATTTCTAGCACAAAATTTCCAGAAGGTGGGGATACTATTTATACTGAAAGAGCTCCCGGCAACCCATCGGGGGGACTGCTAGTGCCTAACCTGTGTCATGTGTATACACATGAACAATGTAAAGCATGCATGCTACAGATTCTGTAAGACATGTCAATGTCCTGTGGCTGATTAACCCTTTGACTCCCAGACCCTCCTCATCAGCATCATGCATTGCCAATCTTGCTAGCAAAGCAAAAACTTAACCCTTTGATTCCTTCACCCTATCCACCAGCTTCCTGCAGGAAGCTGGTGGATAGGGTGAGGCAATCAAAGGGTTAAGTTTTTGCAGTTGGTGGATAGGGTGCGGGAGTTAACACTTTGACTCCCATACCCTGTCCACCAGCTTGTGGATGCATGCATAGAGAGAGAGAAGAGAGAGCCACAGAGAGAGAGAGGAGAGAGAGAGAGAGAGAGAGAGAGAGAGAGAGAGAGAGAGCGAGACACCCTGTCCACCAGCTTGTGGATGCATGCATGAGACAGAGAAAGCCACAGAGAAAGCCAGAGAGAGGAGAGAGAGAGAGAGAGAGAGAGAGAGAGAGAGAGAGAGAGAGAGAGAGAGAGAGAGAGAAAGAGAGAGAGAGAGAACACCCTGTCCACCAGCTTGTGGATGCATGCATATGAGAGACAGAGAGAGCCACAGAGAGAGAGAGAGAGCCACAGAGAGAGAGACAGAGAGAGAGAGACAGGCAGACAGACAGACAGACAGGCAGGCAGGCAGGCAGGCAGGCAGACAGACAGGCAGACAGACAGGGCTGACTCCCACACCCAGTCGACTAGCATCATGCACTGTCAACCATATTACCAAAGCAAAAACTTAACCCTTTGACTCCATCACCCTATCCACCAGCTTACAGTAGAAGCTGGTGGACAGGGTGAGGGAGTCAAAGGTTAAGTTTTTGCAGTTGCTGGATAAGGTGCAGAAATCAAAGGGTTAAACATGAAAGCACCCCGCATGCACGCTTGTCTCGTTTGTTTTCTCTGCTGTCCATGGAACTCTCAACATTCTTCTTAAAATCCACATTTTGACTGTCTCAATCTTGTTCTGGCTTTGCGTGTTGACTGTCCATGCCTCAAAACCATATAACATTATCAGTTCCATATAACATTCAAGAACTCTCTACCTGATGTTAACTGATAGGCATTTGTTGGTAAGAATGCTTTTCATTTTCAGCTTTTAAACCCCTGAACACTAAAACATCCCCACTTACCCAGATCAATAGTAACGTTGAGGTAACCTCGGCTCATCTGCAGCAGCATAAAGTCGCCTTGGTTTCCACTGGCATAGAACAGCACGCCATGGGGTCTGTTGGTTTTGAACCTCAGTTCCAAAAGGTCCTGCTCTGTCTGGTAACCTTTCTGACTCAAGTCATACTCGATATAATCATTCCCAAAGAAGTTGACTGTATCGGCGGCTGTTAAAAAGAAATTGTAACATCAAGGGTGAGTGTCATGAAAATAACTGGAAACAGGAATTGGAATTTGGGACTTTGTTCAAGATGGGTTCATCACAATCAGAAAACTCCATATGCGCTCCATCCAATTCTACTACTAAGTACCAGTAAGTACCAGCAAACTGCTATATCTTTACCCACAGTTTACAGCCTGTTTGAGTTGGTTCAAGAGAGCTTCAACATGCTCGGACAATTTCATATGAATGCTCCATTGCTATTGTTACTGTTGTTTTAAGCCCAGCCGAGTGCGTAGAGCCATATCAGGGCTATAACCACTTCAAAAACACAAAACTTCAATAGAAAAAAAAAAAGAAAAGAAAATTAAGAACACATATCAATGCATTCACACACATAATCTAAGGACATGCCCCCGGCGTTGACCACTTCGTCCAATTTATTGCACAGGGGATTTAAAAAACACCTGAATACAAATATAAGCATACCTAAGGACACTTAAAACATATAAAAACACGCATAAATTACCTAAAATTGCTTTTGCTTATCTCGCCTCCCTAGAGCCAAAAATGCATTTAAAACATGTACCCTATTATCAATCCTAAGAAAAAGTATGCAAGACTTTATCAAACACATACAGGTGAAGGGACTATTATAGGCAGAAAATGGCAGGAGGAAATTACAGAAAGCAAGGAACAAGGCAGAAACAAAGAGAGTAACAGAACACAGGAAATTTCTAGTGCAGAATTTCCAGGTGGGGATACTGTTTATCAGAGCTTGGAATTGCTAAGAAAAAAAAAAGAGGAAACTTCTAGGGGGGTCCGGGGGCATGCTCCCCCGGAAAATTTTTAAAATCAAGACTAAAATCTGTGCATTCTGAGGCATTCTGGAGACAAATTTAAAGGCATCTAACATACTGAAAATCACAATGAATATCAGTCAAAAGAGTATTTAATAAACATTGGGCACAAGATCAGGATCCATCATACACAGCAGATCGTTTCAGTGTGTTCATACACAGACATATTCATCAAAACTAGCTAGAAGGCTTATCCAAGTCAGAACGACAAAAGAATCTTTTTTTTTAAGTATGGTCGTCGATTTTTTTTTTAACGCGAAAAATTTTTTTTTTGCGCGATTTTCGATTTTGATTTCCGCGGAAATCCTCGTTTCCGCGACGAATTCCAGGCTCTGGTTTATACTGAAAGAGCCCCCAGCATCCCCACGGAGGGATATGCATGCTCTCCACCAAACCCTTCCTGTGAAAGTCTGGCAGATTTTCTCTCCATCAACAATTCCTTTTGCTGAACCTTCTCCAGCTTGACTAAAAACCATTTCAATTGGTGTCAGTTCACCAGAAACAGAACAGAATACTCATGTACTGATGAGGCTTAGAAGTTCCACTTAAACACTGCGCTCCATGCTTTTTTGTAAATAATACAATTACCATCCTCCACTACTTGCAAATAAAACAACTGCACTGAAAGAGAATACATATATCTAATGGGTTAAATTTAAAAGCGGAACCTTTTATCAATCCAATGATTAGTTTAGCAATTTTGTTGTTACTGATATTGTACTATCATGTTTTATCCATATCCTCAATGATTTCTGAAAATTCAAATAGTCTTGTTTAATAAATAACTCATTATTTGTGCTAGTCTTGCCATATAACAAATACAACTGGACACAACATCATTAGAAACACCAAAATCAAAATGTTGGGAACATTACAATCCTATTCATTACCACAGGATTAAGCAGTTTGGTCATCTGACCAGAATGCGATCTCACCAGCAGGCTCACCAACATTATAACAAGAAGATATCTGGATTCAAAGCAAGAGAGGCATACCAAGGAAAGCCTAGACTGATGCCGTGAAAGAGACATTGATGTTATTCAGCTTTACTTCACTTCAAGATGTTCAACTCAGGGCTAATCATCAACTTCTTTCTCACAACAACATCCGCAATAACCAGACAAAACATGAAAAAAAAAGAATCAGAATGCATATTCAATCCAACCAGACAAGACAGGTGCAAATTTTTGGCCAACTGGCCTTTGTCAAGCATAAGATCACAAATGAACTAACATCAAATACAAAAATTAAGACAAAAAGACTGAAACTTCCCTGCTACTTCATCCATTGTGAGAAAAGAAATAAACTGACTTGTATATCTATGCCTTTTTATCAATGGCGATGGTTAGCAGCGGAAAATTAGTTATCTTAAAACACAGCGACGCTCATGGCTAAAACAACCAATGTGCGATTGGCAGTCTCTGACAACGACTACAGTAGTAGTATACTGTGGAGTCATCCACCATGGGGCATTTGCATCTCTGTCTAGCCTCTATAGCGCGTTCGATTCTATCCTCTTCATAGCTCTTTGCTCCCGCAAAAACAGCAGCTCTCCACCCCACTCGATCTTGGGCAACTGACCCCAGTTCGCAACACTGATAGAAAATTCCATCATGGACGTTTTACATTGGTCCTTGAAGCGAAGCTTGGGTCGCCCAACGTTACGCGTGCCCTCAGACAGTTCCCCATACAGCATCTGCTTGGGGATCCTGGAGTTATCCATGCACGCAACGTGAGATGCTGAGACCGCAGGATGGGATCTAGTGACAATGCCAGCTCTTTTGAGCACTTCTGTATCCGGGACTCTATAATGCCATTTAATTTTTTTGATTTTTCATATGAAACTATTTAACCTCCTCTCTTGACCAGCATACAGGGTCCACGTCTCACTCCCGTAAAGGATGTTGACAGGACACATGTTTGGTAAATCAGAGTCTTGATTTTTATCATGAGCTTATCATTTTCACATACTCTTTTCATTAGTTTCTTGAATGTTGCTGTAGCCTTTCCTATTCTGCTTGTCAATTCCTCATCCAAAGATAGGGTTGATGTTATAGTGGATACCAAGTAAACAAACTTATCTACTGCTTTCAGAGATTCACCACCGAGTTTTATCTCTGGTGGTGAGTTTGTCTGTTGTCCAATTCCCTCAGTTTTCTTGACGCTGATTGTTAACGCGAAGAGATCGCATGCTTCCGCTAAACCATTGACTAGTCTTTGAAACTTGATTTCACCGTGAGCCGCTATCGCAGCATCATCAGCGAAAAGCAACTCTCTGATCAACACTTCAGTCGTCAGTCGTTTCGACTTGTCTTTTCAGAGCGAAAAGAGATCCATCGAACCTGGTTTTGAGGTAAACTCCATCCTCGCTCCCATCAAAAGCATGGTGCAGAAGAGCAGCAAAATAAATGGCAAAGAGAGTGGGTGCCAGGACACAACCCTGTTTAACGCCACTCCTCACCTTGAACGGCTCTGATGTATTTCCATCGGATTGAATGCATACATTCATGTCCTTGTGAAAAGAAACGACTAACTGCAAAAGAACAGGTGGACAACCAATTTTTTTCAGTATCTTATAGAGCTTATAGAGCCATTTCCGGCTCACAGTGTCAAATGCCTATGTGAGATCAACAACGGCGATGAATCGTGGTTTTCTTTGTTCCCTGCATTTTTCCTGCAGCTGGCACAGTGTAAAGACCATATCAGTCGTTGATCAACCAGCCCTAAAACCAGACTGTCTCTGGTAGGATGAAATGAGCCAACCTTTGCAGGCATTTTAGAAGGACCCTAGCGAAGATCTTATCCGCCACAAAAAGAAGAGATATCCCCCTGTAATTATTACAGTTGCCCCTGTTACCCTTCTTTTTGTACAGGGTAACGATTTTGGCGTCCCGCATTTTGTGTGATATTTCATATTGTCACCAGCATTGCAGCAGCAATGCATGCAACTGCGGGAGAAGAACGTCCTCATTTTCCTTAAAAATTTCAGCAGGAATACCATCTTCACTCGGTGAAAAATTTCAGCAGGAATACCATCTTCGCCCGGTGCCTTCCCATTTGTCAGGCCACTTATTGCTTCAGAAAGCTCTTCTTTGGTAGGCTCCTCATCCAATTCTGCAAACATGCCAAAAGAGGGCAAGACCGCTTCCATACTAGATGTTCAGCGAGGTCTTAAGCATAAAGCTTGGAGTAGTGTTCCACCCATCTTTCTAGTTGTTTAGCCTGGTCTTCTATTGGTTCGCCATCCTCAGATTTCAGTTTCGCCAACCGGGTAGTGGTCAGGCCTAGAGCAGTCCTCATTAGAGAGTGCATTGTTTTTATTATCTCCACAATCGGATGCTGCTTGAACTTCTTTGCAAAGATTTATCCAATATTCATTCGCACACCTCCTTTCCTCATGTTGCAAGATGGATTTGGTTGTGCGAAGATATTCCTTTGATTCTGGACTTGGATATTTCTTATTGGCTAAAAGTGCTTTCTTTTTTATTTCATACAGTGGCAAGAGGTGGTCGACATATTCATGCACCCAATCTTTTTGAGTTGTTTTGAGTACACCATAGGTCAACTTGGCCGACTCATAAATAGCAGTTTCCATTGTCTTCCACCTCTCATCCACAGATTCACGCAATTGAAAATCATTTTTGGTTTGCATTTCATTTTAAAAAGTTTCTTTTTTGGAATAATTTTTACACATGTTGACATGTATTTTTGGTTTTACAGTTGGTTTAGAATGGTGTTTCGGCTTTGGCTTGACGCTCAACTTACTCACAACGAGGCTTGACGCTCAACTTACTCACAACGAGACTTAACGCTCAACTTACTCACAACGAGACTTGACGCTCAACTTACTCACAACGAGACTTGACGCTCAACTTACTCACAACGAGACTTGACGCTCAACTTACTCACAACGAGAGTATGATCCGTGTCACAGTCCGCGTTGTGGAAGCTACGCATAACACGGACACAGTAAAGGTCAATCCTTCGTGCCAAAACAAAATCAATCTGATGCCAATGCTTAGACCTGAGATGACACCACGATACCTTGTGTTGATCCTTCATGGCGAAGAAGGTGTTTGTTACTGCAAGATCATTGATTGCACAGAACTCTAATAGCCTCTGACCATTTTCATTCATCTCGCCGACCCCATGATAGCCTAAGGCTCGAGGCCAATGACTCCGCTGATTGCTGACATGTGCGTTGAAGTCTCCAAGAATGAAAAGCGGTTCCTCAATGTTCATGAGCCTAACAGTGTCTGATAGAGCCTCATAAAAAGAATCCTTAACATCTGGAGAAGCACCAAATGTAGGAGCATACGCACTGACAAGGTCAACATTGTCCTTTGTGGTTTGGAGGCAGAGCGACATAATTCGCTCTGAAATTCCCGTAGGGTGCAGATCGACCGCATTAGATTATTTTGGATGGCAAAACCAACACCATAAAGTCTGTGCTGGTTGGCATTTAGGCCTCTACAGAAAAAAGTATAATTTTCCTCTTTGACTGAGAGATCCACTACCCATAATACAAGTCTCCTGCAGGGCAACTATGTCAAGATTCAGACGTGACAGCTCCTTATCAATGACAGCTGTTTTCCGATTATGGCCGACTGACAGGTCCATATTATCCCGTCCTGCCTGCATTGTCCGGACGTTCCAAGTTCCAATCTGTAAAAGCAGGGACTTTTCGTTTTTCTTTTTCTTAAGGCTAAGTTTAACGTCAAGACTTTCAACTTTTGGTTATAGCTCCATGACCCTAACTGAAGCAATCCTGACCTGGCGGGTTGGTACCTATTGTCCTGGGGCTGCCAGGATTAAGCAGGCGTAACCAACCGATGTGACAGAATAGCCATCCCACTGTCGATTGTGACCCCTGGTGCTCCCCATATATGCCAATTTGGGGAAGCTTAAAACCGGTAACTGTCACAACCCGTTTTCTTTTTCATCCACTTTCACAGTGACTGACGAAGAAACTGACTTGTCTGGTTGTATTAAATACAGGTTCTGATTCTTCTTTCGTGTCTTTTTCTGGTGCCTGCTTGCTTGAAAGTGGGCAGTCACACTTGCTTTGGATAACATCCACAATTGTACAAGCAGGCACATAAAAGAAGAAATCAGACATTATTATCACTATAAATCGTTCTGTGTAGCGCAATTTTCCAAATTCATTTGCACTCAGGCATAGCTGCCAACCTTTGAAGTTCAAAAAACAGGAATCATGAGCCGGGGGGTCCAGGGGGGCCGCTTAGGTCCCCGTGGCGGGGTCAAGGGGCTGAGTCTCTTGTGGGGGTCTTGGGGCAACGCCCCCTGAAGCTATAGATTTTTTCACCAATTCAAAGTACAAAAATGACCTCTCCTGGCATATTTAAGCATGAAAAAGAAGTTTTCCATTAGACTTTCAAAATCCGGGATATTTTTTGACAGAGCCGGGATTCCGGGATCGTTTTTCAAATCCAGGAAATTCCCGGGAAATCCGGGAAGGTTGGCAGCCATGCTCAGGGCACAATACACATAATCAGATTTTTCAGTGGAGGACAGGGAACTAAAGATGTTAGGCAAGCTGACCACATTCCACTTAGATACTGCAAAATATGTAACTTTGGTAAGAATGCATGATGGATGCTTTTCATATTTCCATAAGCCTATCTATCACTGACATAATTTACAGGATCATTAATATACATACTTTATATTCATGTAAAGTTTTTAATATTTCCATAAACCAGCTACTGACATAATTTACAAGATATTTAACTCACTCGGTACGATGGAACGCTATAGCGGTCATGATGAAAGGCACGGTTCCTACCATAGCCACACTGGTCACTGCAAACGTGTCAAGGGTCAAGGGAAAGTTACTTCGTGAGATTCCGTAGCCATACACTCGGGAAACGATTGACTTCAGCACCCCATACGACTGGCTAATCTGCATTTGTGTTGAAAATGGCGTCGCAGGCGAGTACGAGTTTTCGAACAAAGTAGATCACAACAGCAGCATTTTACTGCTGCTGAAGTGATTGAAGTGCTTCAGACTGAATGATTGGACATCGAGGAGTATGATGAAGATAATGGTGAAAGTCTATCAAGTGATGGAAGCTGCCAGCAACAAGGTACTGACAGTGACCCAGTTTCAGATGACAGTAAAATGGGAGTGGGAGGTGGGCGTATATGTCAGAGAGGCGAGCGGTCAGTGGGCCAAGCACAGCGAGTCGCATGTCTGATGGAGTTTTCATTCACTTTCACATTCATGACTGGCACGAAGATTTTAGTTTTTCTCCCACTTTGCCTCTGTTCTCTGGCTCTTGTGGCCTGTATGTCCCAGTTCAGTGCCACGCCCCCTTTGATTTCTTGAATCAGTTTGTGACAGAAGACTTTCTAAATTCCATTGTCATAACAGCAGGCATAAGAGAACTGAGTGGCAAGCAGAATGAGCACTTCTCCTGACCTCACCTTTGACTGTGTTTTCATGGAGCTGATCAGAGTGTGTGACTGTATGGTGATCCTGACCACAAAATTTGGGGTATTTTCAACATGGCACATGAAGAAGAAATATTCAAGGAAGAACTTCAATATTTTGGCATGAACTAACCCAGCATGTAAATATTCAGATCTGAAAGTTTCATCTTGTTCCTTTATGTTTTGAATTTTTTGTGATTTTTTTCCTAACCCTTCAAAATGGGCCGTCCCTGGGGAAACACATGGGGAAAAATTTTCCGTCCCGAGTGAGTTAATGCACATATTTTGTATTCTTAATGCAAAGTCTTTAATATTTCCATAAGCCAGTCACTAACATAATTTACAGGATTTTTAATGTGCAGATTTAATATTTTGCATATGTGTACATATGTATACCCACAACCTGGGTATAAGAAAAATCTCCACCCTTTACCCACCAGGTGGAGATGCCTAGATGGACTAAACCCAGGACTTTCCAATTGGAAGTCCGATGCTTTTCCGCTTTTCCACTGCACCCATCTACAGCTATCACTTCAAGAAAAAAAAAGGCCACTCACTGTAGGGGCAACCAGTGATATCCACCCTCATGGAGATGACCATGTTCCAGCGCTGTGGGTTGAAACGAACGTACCTGGCCACAATGGGATACAACAGGGCTTGTGTAACCACTGTGCTGTCATCTTTGTTCCCCAAAAACATCTGATAAACAATATTAAAATGGCACTTACCAATGCATCATCAAAAGAAATCAAACAAGCAGGCAAAAGCAACTCCAAACAAATAAGCAAGTACACACACACGCATGCACGCACGCACGCACACACGCACGCACACACACACACACACAAACATACACAGAAAGAAACCAAACTCACATTATTAAGGATTTGCAGTCATCAATAAGTGTATCACTGTGGATGTGTTAATTTGTCTAGTTGTTTATTTAACTTGTTCTTGAAATATTTACTGTTGAATGTTCATCAGACCTACGAGGTATCTAAGCTACGCACAAAAAGTTAAGGATCACTATGAGAAAACAGGTGCGTAATAAACTCAGTTCGCTACTGTTATTTATTTCTCAGTCCAGCCAAATTGTTATGAATTCTTGTTCAGCTGTAAGTGGGCGATGTTGTGTTAGTGCAAAAATTGCACGGGATTCTCTACTACTGAGCTTGGCCGCAAACGGAAAAGCGGAAACTTGCGAAAAAGGACCTTGTTTTGGACCGTTCTGCCTGAACACATTGCACAAGCCAGATGGAAAAACCATTATGCATGTGCAAGCACTGCTGTTTATGTGTGAGATGCTGTCTCTTGCTTGGCTTTATAAGAAGACATTCCACCAGTAGTAGGCCTGATCTGACAATGCCTCCACGACGAAAATTGAGCGAGTTTGAGAGGGGACGAGCTGTTGCATGGTTCCAAGATGGTGTTCCCAAGCGAGAAGTGGCCAGGCGACTTCAGGTGTCCATCTCGGTCATTGTCAGACTGATTCAATGCTTCACAGCCAATGGGAGGGTCCATGAAAGACGCAGATCTGGTCGACCAAAGAAGACAAACCCACGTGAAGATCGTCTCATTGAACGACAAGCCCTGCAGACAAGAACAGCCTCTTCCAGCATCATTCGAAGGCAGCTGAGGGTGGCTACTAACATCAACATCAGCCAGCAGACCATACGGAACCTCCTTCATGGGTTTAACCTCCGTTCTCGTCGCCCAGCTGTACGGCCACGTTTAACTCCAGCCCATAGG
>JAPXFY010000030.1:38471443-38483943 GCA_030674185.1 Monoplex corrugatus | reverse complement strand
ACACACACACACACACAAACACACACACACACACACACACACAGCTGTTGAGTAAAAACCTTACACACCTCAGCAATACCAAATCTGTTGGTGTATCTCCTCCACGTGATTCCATCATCGGAGTACTCGAGGAAATATTCGCTCACGTACTCATCACTTCCCCGACGTCCTTGCGTATGAAGCTTGGTTATGATGTACTGTTTCCCCAGGTCTATCTGCAGCCACTCGTATGCATTCTGAACTTTGGGGGTCCATGCACCTGTCATGCAGAGCAGAACTAGAAAGTCTTAATCGCAGTGAAGGTACAGAGAATTTTTATCACCTAATGCCTGTCGCTTACCCCCTGCTGCTTCATCTTCCATTATACTGAACAGTGGCAGGTACCTATTCACAGCTGGGTGGACTGGAAGCCATACACATGAGGTTTTTCTATTGAAAGCATATTATTATTATTATTATTATTATTATCATTATTACTACTATTACTATTATTATTATCATTCTTATTATTAATATTATTATTATTATTATTATTATTATTATTATACTAGATACGGCAATTATAACATGTCAAAAATGCAACCGGTACAGACAACAAAAAAATCAGTAGGCTTGTTCTATCAATTTTAATTGCCCTTCCTATAACAGCGCAGCAGTCCCAGGCTATGGTTTTTGTCACGCAGCAAGTGCCTTTTGATCCGCCGCACGCAAGAGTGCACACACAAACACACACCACGCACGCACGCACCCCCCCCCCCACACACACACACACCGTACAATTAATTTTTTTTCGGTTTTGTGTAAGGACAGGTTAAATCACAGTCGGTATTCAGTGTTTTGAATCGGTAAAATACGGACTGTAGTCGGTTACCGCGGTTGCTGTATTATTATTATTATTATTATTATTATTATTATTATTACTATTCTTGTTGTTGTTGCCTAAAGCCCAGTCAATGTTATTGTTATTTCCGTTTAAAGCCCAGCTGACTACGTTCAGGGCTATACCCATTTCAAAACTGATGCAATACTTCAACAGTGAAAAAAGGGGAAGAAAATTAAGTATATATGTATCAATGCACTGGCACACATACTCTAAGGAGATACCCCTGGCGTTGACCATTCCATCCAATTTATCACACATGGGACTTAACAAAACATACTTGAATACAAACTGAAACATAAGTAAGGACACTGAAACACATTTTAAAAACAGGCCTAAATTACCTAAAATTGCTTCCGCATATCTCACTTCCCTAGAGCCAAAAATGCACTTTACAGTATACATGTATCCCAGTCAATGGCGCAAAGTCATATATCAGGATTTTAAGTATCTCAAAACATACACAACACTTTGTTATAATATATAATATATACCATAGACTGTCCATGTATATGCTGACAAAATCTATCTCAAATGCCACCAAGTTGATGTAAAGCTGCCCCTGCCATTTTGTGCACTGTTCAAGGATATTTCACAGGGTGAGTATTTAGACAGTACATCCTCTTCCTTTCTAGAAATCTGTCTATTCTTTCACTGGTTTGTTGACTGCAGTGCAACTGAGATTTGACAAAGTGAAGATTTTACTGCATCTGAGATTTGACAAATGGAGATTTTACTGCATCTGAGATTTGACAAATGGAGATTTTACTGCATCTGAGATTTAACAAATGGAGATTTTACTGTATCTGAGATTTGACAAATGAAGATTTTACTGCATCTGAGATTTGACAAATGAAGACTTTACTGCATGAGATTTGACGAATGAAGATTTTACTGCATCTGAGATTTGACAATTGAACATTTTACTCTATCTCAAATTTGACAAACAAAAATTTTACTGTATCTGAGATTTGACAAATGAAGATTTTACTGCATCTGAGATTTGACAAATGAAGATTTTACTGCATCTGAAATTCAATAAATGAAGATTTTTTAAAAGGATTTTGCTTAGAACTGACAAAACAGTGATTTCATGTTTATGTCATAGTTATAAAGAATGGTTGAACCATTCTGGCTGCTAGGTCTGGATCTGTCTTAACAACTGGACACTGACCTTGTCCTGTCCATGTGCTTTCCTATTTTTGCAAGATTTGCTGGCTGAGATTATTTCTTCCTTCTCTGGTGGCATTACATCAATATCAATGTGAATCTATATCTTACTATCATTAGGGACTTTCAACTATACCGAATTTAATGAATCGTGGAACTTAATTTAATTAAACTGATATGATTTTAAAAAAATGATGACTTAACCCTTCGACTCATGCACCCTATCCACCAACTGCAAAAACTTCACCCTTTGACTTCCTCACCCTATCCACCAGCTCCCAGCAAAAAGCTGGTGGATAGGGTGAGGGGGTCAAAGGGTTAAGTTTTTGCTCTGCTAGCATGGATGACAATGCAGGATATTGGTGGACATGGTGTCGGGGGTCAAAGGGTTAATCCAAATAATACCAACCAACCAACACCCAAATATTCAATCTGAATAATACATAGTCCCACTCACTAGAGGCATCATAAAGGCGTGCAGTGTACGGTTCTCGTTTCTTGAGCCAGGTGCTGGCGGTCATGGCACTAGCGGCGATGGCCCCTGAATTCACTCCCACAGACATCTGGTACTCCCCTCGACAGTCCTCATACTCGTACACACTCTCTTCAAAAAATAAATAAAAACATTTTGAAACATGACATAATGATATATTCATCAAAGACTCCTGAAGACTGAAACTGAAAACAGTTTTAAAACATATGGATTCTTCAAATACTGACAACAATGAGAACAGACGGATCGTGTCATGAGTGTGTAGAAAGAAGCCACCTAAAAGTTAAATACATGTATATGAATATGAAAGGTGCATGCAATGGATTTTGGGAGCTCATTTTACTGTGATCCCTTAGGCTTGTGTATTGTGTGTGTGTGTGTGTGTGTGTGTGTGTGTGTGTGGTGTGTGTGTGTGTGTGTGTGTGTGTGTGCGTGTGCGTGCGTGCATGTGTGTTTAAGTGTGTGTGTGTGTGTGTGTGCGTGTGTGTTTAAGTGTTGTGTGTGTGTGTATGTGTGTGTTTGTGTGTTTTGTGTATGTCACTATGTGTGTGTATCTGTGTGTGTGCATGTGTACATGCGTGGTGTTGTGTTGTGTGTGTGTGTGTGTGTGCATGCATGTGCGCATGCGTGCATGTGCGTGCGTGTGTGTGTGGCGAGGGAAGGTTACCTGTACTTTTTTTCCCATATACCTGTACCAGGTGTCTCAGGGAAATGAACTAGGTGGGCTGCAGCTAAGCAGAAAGCCTGGTACAGTGTCATGTAGAGCTCCTATCCAGCACTGCCATGATTTTCTTTGGCTCTGATTCTGAAGCCAAAGCATCTGGTGAACAATGGGTTCAAAGGCCAAACCACTTGATCCACTGTTATGTGAGCTAATGACTGTAAGTGTGTTGTTCCATCTCTTGGATCTTGAATTATTTCTTCTAATCATGTCTCTGCTTTTCTGAGACATCTCATCTCACAATTTCTAAAGTTGTGATCTTTCTCTCAAAGGTTTTATTTAACCCTTTGTCTCCTGTACCCTGTTCACCAGCATCCTGCGTTGTCAACCACGCTAGCAAAGCAAAACTTAACCCTCTGACTCGCTAACTCTACCGCACCGGCTTTCTGTAGGAAGCTGGTGGATAAGGTCAGCGAGTCAAAGTGTTAAGTTTCTGCAGTTAGTGGTTATGGTGCGGGAGTCAAAGTGTTAAAATCTAGATCTGTTAACGTTAGTGTGGGTACAAAGATTGTACATTATTATGTTAATTAAGATTGTGTATGACATAATTATCCCTAAAAGCCAAGCTTTTGTTCTGAAAGGCATGCTTTGATGTTTCAGAAAGGGTGAAAGTTGACAGCCTACTCTAACAGCACAGGCCAGCGGCCATTTAGACCCAAGTCAAAATTTCTGTCCACTTATCCGATGGTAAATAAGCTTTCTACTTAATCCTCTGCCTCCTGCACCCTCTCACCAGCATCCTGCATTGCCAACCATGTTGCCAAAGCAAAAACTTAAGCCTTTGGTTCCCTCATCCTATCTACCAGCTTACTGCAGGAAGCAGGTGAGGGAGTCAAAGGGTTAAGTTTTAGCCGTTGGTGGGTTGGAGCAGGAGTCAAAGGGTTAAAATGCACCTGAATTCTGAAGTTTCACGATATTTACGTTCTTTGATTCTGGCTCATGCTTTTGAATAAATTCAGATGAAACCCTGCTAAGCTAAGCTATCCCTATATTATGCCTCATTCGCATTTGTTTGTTACTGAAGTGCACTACAGCGTAAACATTCTCAGTGCATAGTTCTTTGAAAACATTGCGTGTACACGGCTGCATTTTCCCAGCCATTCTGCCGCCCTTTAGTTGCGAGCCGGCGTCGCCTGTGTGTGCTATTTTTAGCCAGGCAGGGTCGACCAAAGTCCGTCAGTGTAGCGCGTCTTTGTGCTCCCGCACTAGTGATAAAGGGACGGGTGAAAAGGTTGTGGGGTGTGGAAGGGAAGGGGCGCGCTATTTAATAGCCGGCAGAAAGTGGCCAACTAAAGTATCATTCTTGGATTTGTGCGCCGTGTGTAAAAAGAAGCAGGACAGTTCTGTTTAACAATCCTTAATCCTAAACTGGCTAAGATATAAATGTACCCTTCGATAGGCTAAGAACATCTTTGACTACTACATGCTGAAACATTATGCTGAAACTAGTGAAAGTAACATCAGTACTATGTATGCATGAGTGTGAGTGTGTGTGTCAATTCATGCTACCTAATGACATTGATACTGATTCTACAGAGAATATCCACTGTACACATTTGGTAATTCCATTTAGATCTTTAAAGTGTCTATGAATACATAGACCACATTAATTTTTCTTTTTTTTTAATTAAATGAGATTGCTATCCCTTTTGCGTCAGTTCTGAAAAATAAAGTTTTTTTCAACAAGAGGCAAATCAGTCAATATTAATTAAAGTGAGTAGCTCTGTGAACTCAAACTGTGCCATTTATAAGTCCATACTATTAAATCCATAATACCACAAAATTTCAAGTCTGTATCAGTGTATGTGCTTGCACTCTTTTTCTAGATTTTAAAAATATTGTAACCTACAGATGGCCAGTATGGAGAATATACTGAAACATGTGGCCGGACAATATAGAGTTAGGGTAAAGTCAACCAAGAATACCAAGAAATGAATATAGGCTAATATGATTTTGGCTAACAATCAGTTTTTTTCACACACATACTTAAACTACCAAACAGGTAAAAAAAAAAAATAGGGAGTTTCATATCTGTACCAGAGAAAGGGTGCGTGTGTGTGTGTGTGTGTGTGTGTGTGCGTGTGTGTGTGTGTGTGTGTGTGTGTTGTGTGTGTGTGTATGTGTGTGTGGTGGTGTGAGTGTGCTGTTTGTGTGTGTGTGTTATGTGTGGTGTATAATATATCATGTAACTATGTGTGCGAGTATCAGTATGTGCATGAAAGTGAATACGTGTGTGCAAGAGTGAGAAATTTAATAGCAGATCTCTGTCGTATTTATGCCAATGGTAGATTCAGCGCCGTTTATTTATGAAGATCAAAACTCAGTCAGTCATTACTGTTACTATTATACTATATACTAGTGTTAGCAGACAACTTCACTTCCGCGTTTTTACTGAGGTTACACGCTTTCAACTAGGTCTAAGCTAAAAAGCGAAGTCAGCACACCAAGAGTATGAAAGCCTTCCTTTTTCACATGTACAATTCTGTATTTCACATTTTTCAAGTGTTTTTAAAAGGACATAGTACACGGCAAACACGATAAAAGCGATACAAACACACTCCCCCAAAGTTCGCAGGACAGCCGCCATTTTGAATCTAGGTCAACAAGGTATCGTGTCATCAAAGGTGCATTACACAGGTACAATACTTTTGAGGTGTACATACAATTGATCAGAACACTTACTGTCCAGCTCTGCTGTTACTATGCATATAAGAGTTGCTGCTGATAGCAGCCACTGAAAAACTTTGACGATCATCTCGACACTCTCTCAAATACACTCCGACATGTTCGAATGTTTAGGACCCGCTTCCGTGTCACGTGATTTCGGGTGTCACAACCGCTTACAGGTGTGTTCAAGGTAGGCAACCACTCGTAAGTTCTTGTTAAATGTCCTTATAGAGTATTGTCCCTTGCTTCATTGCCCACTCTCGTGGCAGAGTTGGCTGCCTGAAATTATACAGATGAAGACCAGAGTGGGGCGTACAGAGTGTAATTTATTTCTGTACTCTATGGTGGGGCGAGAGAAGGGTCTTCCCATTCTCTCTTGGTCCGGAGGATGGGCTGGACCTGGTTGGTGCACGTTGTGTGGCTGTGTCCCGGGGTTCTCTTCTTCAGTGTTCTTCAGTGTTGAGGGCCCACAATCAAACATGATTATTCTGGCGCCTATAACTGGGGGGTTTGCAGCAGATAAATCTGGAGCAGTGGACATGTCTTAAGAGTTCAGTTTTAATCATGATGATGGTGGGGTGGGGGTGGGGGGAATGAGGATGGTGGGGTGAGGAGGTAGGAGGGGGAAGGGGGTGAAGAGGGGTGGGGTGGGTGAAGAGGGCAGCAAGGTGGGTGGGGCAGGGGCTCTGAGTGGAAGTTGGGGGGAGGGAAGGGGGGTCGGTCTAGTCTGGGATTTTGGAGGCCCTTGACACGAATGTGTCAAGTGTTGTGGCCTCAACTGTTCCTTGTTGGAGACTGTTCCAGTTCTTGATAGTTCTTGGCAGAAATGAAGCAGCTCTATACTGGGTCCTTGATGTGATCAAGTGGAACTGTCTGTCATGGCCACGTCGCTTTCGGTCAGGTAGAGGGACTAGTTTTGCTTGTAGGCTGGGACAGTGAACAAGGCCTTGGTGCACTTTGAGCAGCATAGAGTCTTGCTACCTGCCGTCGTTTGTCCAATGAGGGCCAGCCCAGTGTGACCAGCATGCTGCTAACACTAGAAGTGTTCCTGTTGAGGATGAAGCGTGCAGCTCGTCTTTGAACCTCTTCTATTTTAGTTATGTTTTTCTCTGTATGGGGGTCCCAGACAGAAGATGCGTACTCCAGATGGGGGCGAACTAGCGCTTTGTAGGCTCGTTCCTTGATCTCTGAGGAGCTGATTTTCAGATTCCGTCGGAGGAATTTGAGCATTCTGTTTCCTTTGGAACACAGGTTGTTTATGTGTTCGTCCCAACTCATGTCTTTGGCCACGGTGACACCAAGGTATTTTGTAAATGTTACGGTGTCGAGGGTATGTCCGTGAAGGGAATAGTCGTAGTGGAGTGGGGACCTACTCCTTGTGACACGAAGGGTTTGGCATTTCGCAGGATGAAACTCCATATCCCAGCTCCTCTCCCAATCGGTTAGGCGTTGGAGATCTTCTTGGAGCTGTTCTTAGTCTTGGCTGTTGGCTATCATCCTGGATACTGCTGTGTCATCAGCGAACATCCGTGCCTTTGCTAAGAGCTTCTCAGGGAGGTCGTTAATATATACTAGGAACAAGTATGGACCTAGCACAGACCCCTGAGGTACACCAGATTTGACGCTCACTGCGGAGGAGGACGCTCCACCCACTACTACTGCTTGCTGCCGATCTTTGAGAAAGTTGGAGATCCATGTTCCTGTAGTTCCTCTGATGTCGTATCTCTGGATTTTATGCATTAGCAAAGAGTGATTGACTGGGTCAAATGCCTTTGAAAAGTCCATTATGAGGACATTGGTCTGTTTGCCTCTTTCCAGGTTTGCAGTCAGCTCTTCAGTGAACTCAAGGAGTTGGGCCTCACATGATCTTCCTTTTCTAAACCCATGCTGGTTGTCGCTCAATATCTGGTGGCTCTCAAGGTGTTGCATTACTGCGCTAACTATGATGTGCTCCAACATTTTGCACACAATGCTGGTAAGGAAGAATGGCCGGTAGTTGGCTGGGTTGTACTGTTCTCCCTTCTTGAATATTGGTGCTACATGTGCTGTCCTCCAGTCTGCTGGTACGATACCTGTGGACAGGGATGAGCGGAACAGTATAGTTAGGCCAGGCGTGAGCTCCTCTGCCAGTTCTTTGAGAACTCTTGAACGGATTCCATCAGGTCCACAGGCCTTGTGGGGGTTTAGATGTTGTTCATGGATGGTATGTCAGTATTGGGCATCCCAGTCTTGTCCTGAAACTCCTCCTCAGTATACTGTCTTCCATTCCCAAACATTGATTGGAACTGCTGGTTGAGGACCTCTGCCTGTTCCTTTGGATTGGATGTCATTCGGCCATTCTTCTTGAGGGGAGAGACACCCATGTTTGATGACTTCTGGTGTTTACTAACCACCACCATCCCCTCACCTTTTCCTTGATGAAATGACCTTCGAGTGGCATTGGGGGCTTGGGAGGTGAATGTCCGGAGAGTGGCAGGGCATTGGTGCTCCGGGTCCCATGCCACACCCTCGTGGTGATTTTTGTTGACTTCGGCTTGTGGCTTGGCCACTGACTTCAGGGAATCAGGCCTGATGACCGCAGGGAAAGACCTGCTGGCTGCTCGGAGGGACGGCAAACTTGGGATCTCTTTCGGGGCATGTCACACCTTGCTGAACAGCGGAATGGGCTGCGCCTGGAGCATCATGCCTGACCACTTTCGCAGCCGTTCAAACAAACCCCTGTGGTTGAAGTACGGCAACTTTGGGAGCTTCCGACCGCTAACTGTCGACACTATGAGCTGTGTGCAGTTCAACAAGTTATCGGGAGTTCCTTCCCTTGCCTACAGTACGCGACGGCTGTAGGCATTGACGCCACAGAGCGAACGCAAGTACTGTCGGCATTGAAATACTCAGAAAAGCTCAATGAAAAGCAGAAACATAGGTATCATTTAAAAATTCTGGATATAGATGGAGTTGATCCTTATGTTATTCCAAAACAATCGTTGTCTGCGCATCTCCCTGATATGAACTATATCGGCATAGTTTGTTTTGTTTGTGGGACCAGCACCTACACAACGGACAAAATCAGGGCTTACAAAAGTCTGGAGGCATATCGGCTGTTCGTTTCCGGCTGGGTCCGTGATATTACGACATACAGACCTGATGGATGTCAGAATTTGGTTGTCTCAGTTAAGGTATGCTTCATGCAGTGTGTACACTATCAAGCTCTGTTCATCCTTTCATTTTTCTTTCTGTGTTTTCTCTACAAGTCATATATGTGTGTGTGTGTGTGTGTGTGTGTGTGTGTGTGTGTGTGTGTGTGTGTGTGTGCATCCTTGGGTATGTGTGTGAGTGTGTATGTGTGTGTGCATATATAATAATATAATAATAATAATAATTACAATATTTATATAGCGCAAAATCTTGATAAAATCAAATCTAAGCGCTGAAACAGACACATACGCACGCAGGCACACACACGCAGGCACAAACACACACACATACACACACACACACACACACACACACACACACACACACACACACACACACACACACACACACACACACACACACGCATGGCTATAAATGGGGAGAAAGAATAAAAGCAATGGGAAATTATAGAGAGCATATTATATACAATTATATATTATAATGCTACCAATTTTGAAGAACAAGGTCTCCCAACAGTGTAAAAATCGCTACTCACAGTTCCGTAGCTTTCGATGGCGTTCTCGCCATCTTCGTCAGCGCTCTAATGCTGTCTGCGTGAATCTCTACTCAGATCTCGCGAACATGGGATGAACCCAGCTCACGAGATCGAATCAGAGAATGGTACACCGGGGGCAGGGTGTAACGGGCCCCGGTCCCTGTTGAGCGGGGGGTTGGTGGCTGCGATGTAGATGGCCTCCTTGACTCCTCGCTGGAACCACTTATTTTCTCTGTCCAGGATGTTGACATTGTCCGCACTGAATTGATGTTTTTCGGCGTGTAGGTGAGCTCCTACTGGAGAAGAGTCCCTCTTGTGTTCTGTTAGTCTCTTCTGATATATTACAATGTGATTCCCCTCTGACTGGAGACAGGCTGCTGAGGGGGTTGAGTGCGGTCAGGGTTTTATGCAGAGGAGAAAAGGTGAGTTTTGAGAGCGGACTTGAAGGAGACAAAAGTAGGTTGCTGACGGACTGAGAGAGGAAGTTTGTTCCAGGAGAGTGGACCAGAAACAGAGAAGGCTCATGGACCATAGGTATTGAGCTTAATGCGTGGAAAGCGAAAAGTCAGAGGATCGGAGGCAGAGCGGAGGGTACGTGAGGGAACATAGATCTCAAGTAGGCTTGACAGGTAATCGGGGGCTGCGTTATTGAGGCTTTTGTAGCACATGGTGTCTAGTTTGTACTGTATTTCGCTTTGATACAGGGAGCCAGTGAAGTTGTGCCAGGAGAGGAGATATGTGGTCAGCTTTTTTTCTTTTTGAGTACAAGGCGTGCAGCATTGTTTTGAATGCGCTGTAGGATGTGAATGGTGGAGGCAGGAAGACCAGACAGGAGTGAATTGCAATAGTAAATGCGAGACATTATGAAGGAGAGAACGAGTTTTGCAGTTGTTTCGACAGAGAGATACTTCCTGATCAGGCTTATACGATGGAGGTGATAGTAGCAAGATCTGGCAGTTTGAGAAACAAAGTTGTTCATGGAGAGGGTAGAGTCAATGCAGACACCAAGGTTTTTAGCTGAATCAGAAATTGGGACTGATGTATTACATAATGGGAGAGAAAGAGGAGGCAGCTGAGAAAGTTTCTGACGGGTGCCAATGAGGATAGCTTCTGTCTTGTCATCGTTAAGCTGAAGTTTATTGTATGTCATCCAGTTCTTAATGTCCGAGTAACACTCAGTGGTGCGAGTCAAGAGGCGCTGTATATTGTCAGGTGAGTCACTGTCTTGAAGTTGGATGTTTTATAGAGTGGGAGTTGATGATGGTGGACAGGGGGGAGGTGTAAAGAGTGAAAAGAACAGGGCCAAGGTCAGATCCTTGTGGAACACCACAGGTCAGGTATGCAGGTTGAGAGTAAGTGCCATTGGTGAGAACAGTTTGTTTTCTGTTTGATAGATATGAAGTGAACCAGGAGAGAGCAATGTCAGAGATGCCAAAAGTATGATGAAGTCTAGAAAGGAGAATACCATGATCAATGGTATCAAAGGCTGCAGACAGATCAAGGAGTGTGAGGAGGGGACTTTGTCAGTATCAGTTGCAAGGAGGAGATTGTTGAGAATGTGTAGTAGGGCAGTTTCAGTGCTATGGCACTGGCGGTAGGCTGACTGGAAAGGATTGAGGAGATTGTTGGCAGACAGGTGAGAGTTCAGCTGGTTGAGGACAACTTTTTCAAGGAGTTTTGACAAGAAAGAGAGATTAGAGATAGGCCGGTAATTTTTCAGTTCATTTGGGTCTAAATTGTATTTCTTGAGGAGAGGGTGAACAATAGCAGACTTGAAAGAATCCGAGACAGTTCCAGTTTGAAGGGAAGTGTTGATGATGTCAGTGATGAATGGGAGGAGAGTAGGGAGACAGTCGGCGTAGAGAGAACCTGGAAGAGGATCCAGTTCGCAGGTTTTGAACGACATGGATCTGAACGTGTTGAGAATTTCTTCTTGTGAGACTGGGGTAAAAGTAGTAAGAGGTGTGCCAGAGAAGGAAGGGTCAGGTGGGCATGGTTGACAGGGTGTCCTGTCAAGCCTGTCACGAAGAGTTTTTATTTTGGTGGTGAAATACTTGGAGAATACAGATGGGAGTTCTTCATTTGTGTGTTTTGTTGGGAGAGGTAAATCTTTTCGTGTGCCAAGGAGATGATTCATGGTTGTAAAGAGTTCTTTTGAAGAAGAGGCATTCAGGATTTTGGTTTGGAAATAGCTTGTTTTTGCAGATGCAATGAGGGTGGATACTTTTGTTTTAGAGGCTTGAAAAAGTTGCCTATGTACAGTGAGTTTGGATTTGCGCCAGCGGCGCTCTGCTCTGCGGCGGGCACGTTTTGCACAGGCAATCTCATGAGAGAGCCAGGGGGTAGGGGGGTGATCAGGTAAAAGACGGGTTGTGGCTGGAGCATGAGTGTCCAGAAGATGGTGGAGAGTAGTATAGAATTCATCGGCAAGGTTATTTGACTTTTCAGAAAGGAGACGGGAGGCATCAGATGAAAATGCGGTGAGGTCGATAGATTTGAGATTGTGTCGAGTCACTGTGCGCGTGGTACGGGAAGGAGGAGAAATGTCAAGAGAACAGAGAATTGCAGAGTGGTCAGATGGAAGGGCTGAAGTTAGACAGGTAGAAAGAAATAAGCAGTTGTCAGTAGCTGAATTGTGGTGATCACGAGAAAAAATCAGTCAAGAATGTGACCTTTTTGATGGGTTGGTTCAGAAATGTGTTGAGTCATATTGTGATTGGACAGAGAGTTGATGATATGTCTTGTGTCATAATGGTGAGTGTTGTCATAGTGGACATTGATGTCACCTAGAATGATGAGATTTCCAGGTAAGAGACAGTAGTATCAAGAATTGATCAAAGTCAGAGAGAAACTGGATGTGGTGAGCTTGTTGGCAGAGCTA
>JAPXFY010000030.1:38458943-38466443 GCA_030674185.1 Monoplex corrugatus | reverse complement strand
CACAGACAGACACACACACACGCACGCACACATCAACACACATGCATACACAGACACATGCACACGCATACATAAAAACACACACGCATACACGCACACACGCACACACACACACACACAAAACACACACACACACACACACACACACACACACACACACACACACACACACACACACGCACACACACTCACACACATCACACACACACACACACACACATACACACACACACACACCACACACACACACACACACACACACACATATACCCAAATCACCACACACATGCTCACACGTACACACATCATCATCACCATATCAGTATCGTCATATTATTTGGAATTACCATTTTTCTTGTTATGGCTAGTGGTGTTGTTCTTATCGTTGTTATCATCATGATAGTCATCGTCGTCGTCGTCATCATCATCATCATTCATCATCATCATCATCATCACCATCACCATCACCATCACCACCCACCACCACCTCCAGCCACACCACCACCATCATCATTCATCATCATCATCATCATCAACAACATCATATCATCATCATCATCATCATTCAACATCATGATCGTCATCATCATCACTGTATATCTCTTGTTGGTGTTTTTTATCATCATTCATCTTCATCGTTATTATTATTATTATATTACGTATTATTTATATTATATTATATTATATTATATTATATTATATTAATTATATTATATTATATTATATTATATTATATTATATTATATTATATTATATTATATATATTATATTATATTATATTATATTATATTATATTATTTATATTATATTATATTATTATATTATTATTATTATTGCTATTGTTATTATCATTATTATCGTTATCACTTACCCGCAATGAGCTTCTTTGACTTTGCAATAGTCGCACATCCAGTTTCCATCAACCATACAGTAAGCTCTCGCGTTCGTGTATCCCTCCAGTTTTCGGCATTGATAAGGAACCCCCTCCTCAGGGCAAAAGAACTGACCGTAGGCCGCTGGAAACAAGACCATCAGACAGCAGACCCAGGTTGTTGTTATTGTTATTGTTGTTTAAAGCCCAGCCGACTGCATAGAGCCATATCAGGGCTATAACCGCTTCAAAACATACAAAACTTCAACAGGAAAATCAAGAAAAGAAAACTAAGTACACATATCAATGCATTCGCGCACATAATCTAAGGACATGCCCCTGGCGTTGACCTCACCGTCCAATTTATCGAACAGGGGATTTAAAAAACACATCTGAATATAAGTTTAAGCATACATACGGACACCAAAACATATATAAAAACAGGCATGAATTACCAAGAACTGCTTCTGCATATCTCACCTCCCGAGCCAAAAATACACTTAATACATGTACCAATTATCAATCTTAAGAAAAAGTACGTCAGAATTTATCGAACATATACATGTACAGGTGAATGGACCATTAAGGCAGAAAATGACAGGAAGAAACGACAGAAAGCAAGGGAACAAGGCAGAAACAAAGAGAATGACAGAAAAGAGGAAATTTCTAGCACAGAATTTCCAGAAAGTGGGGATACTTTTTATACTGAAAGAGTCCCTGGTACCCCCATGGAGGAGCAGACCCAAGTCAAGTCTAGTCAACTTGACAAAAGTTGATATTAATAATAATAATAATAATAATAATGATAATAATAATAATAGTAATAATAATATAACAATAACAACAATAATAATAATGATAATGATAATATAATAATAATAATATAATGATAATAATATTAACAACAATATAAAAACAATAATAATAATAATAATTATAATAATAGTAATAATAATAACAATAATATAATAATAATAATAATAATAATAATTACAGAATTTAATCGTCATCAAATCTTGACAATTCAAATCAAAGCGCAGTCACGCACCAGGCATACGCATACAATCGACAAAGACCACCTTACAATATTCAATACACAGACTGAGGGAAATATGTAGTGGTAGAATTCATTGTCAGGAAAAGAGGTGGGTTTTTAAATTGAATTTTATAAGCAAAAAGGGTAGATGTTAGGCGACGTAGGATAGCATACAGTGGGCCTCATTCACACATTTGGAGGAATAATAGAAAAAAAAAAAAAGAAAAAAAGAAAGAAAAAAAGAAAGAAAAGAAAAGACAAAAAATCAAAGGCGACAAAAATTATGACATGAAGACATTGAGTGTTAAACCCATTCATATGTTATTAGTATTGTAAAGTACATGATCATTATAATAAACACACACACACTCGCGCGAACTCAGTAACTTTCATTTAGAAGCAAACACACAGACACACAACACAACACACACACATACACACACACAGACACAACACACACACACACACACACACACACACACACACACACACACACAATACACACACATACGTATAGACAGACAGACAGACAGACACACTAAATTTCACTTAGAAGCACACACAGTCAAAACACACACACACACACACACACACACACACACACACACACACACACACACACACACACACACACATTTGGTCTCTCACTAGCTTTTACCTAGAACCAGACACCCAGATACGAGCGCGCGCGCACTCACACACATCACCCACATGTACATATACACGCACGCGTGTGTGCATAAGCGCGCCCGAGCTGCATTCAGTAAATGACTCTTGGATGCCCTTCTGCTGTTTCCATTTCAAACTAATAAACTAAACACTGACAAAGGTAATCTCCCTTTTGAAAAGAAACAGGTGTTTGTCTCTACAAATGAACGCATGTACACAGAGATGCACAGTCACGAACGCCAGGTTATCAAAGAGCATATCCCTACACTCCCCTTTCCCCTCCTCCCCCACCCCTCCACAAAAATAACAACAAATAAACAAGCAAAACAAACAAACAAACAAACAACAAACAAAAACAATGACACCAACTTCTTCACACACGAAGGAAACATCTATTCAGTTTACCAAATCCAAGAACCAGGAAAAAAAAAACACACGAACATAGAATCAGAACGCGTACTTAATACAACCAGACAAGACAAGACAGGCGCAAATTTTCAGCCAACAAGCCTTTGTCAAGCGCAAACGTAAGATCACAAACGAACACACGACTAATACAAAAGTTCTGAGAGAAAGACTGAAACTTCCCAGCTGCTTTGTCCAGTGGGAGAAAAAGATTACAACGAAAATTTGCGCCTATCTTGTCTTGTTGTACTAAATACGCGTTCTGATTCTATTCTCATGTTTTTCTGATTCCTGTTTACTTGAACACGGGCCGTCGCACTTGTTTTGGATTTTTTTAGCAAATCCAGGAACTGATTTTTTTTTCAAGTCCAGCCTTTCGTTTCATGGTGTTTGTCTTTACAATGAGCTACCCATTGTACACAACCACTCCCGACAAAATCCTTTTAGAAATATGTGCATAATTTTCTGTGAGGTGAAATTCTATAACGAAATCCTCATCTTCGTTAGTTGCTGGTAGCTTCTTTGTGCACATGCGGCCACACATAAATTAAACATGGTGCGTGTGTGTGTGTGTGTGTGTGTGTGTGTGTGTGTGTGTGTGTGTGTGTGTGTGTGTGTGTGTGTGTGTGTTGTGTGTGTGTGTGTGGTGCGTGTGTGTGTGTTTTCAGAATCATCGCACTCACAAAGGGTACATTTGTGTTCATATTGTTTGTCCCATTTCCTACACCACCTTAATGGCTACAGAAGCTGGCATAGTTTTTATGTATGTGAACAGTACGAAAGACAACATTGCACCGCATACAAGTAACCTTGTGTCTAATACGCCATTGAACGGGAAGCCAATGCCTTATGGTAGTGACTATGCGGGTTTTCTTATTTGTTCTTGTTCTTTTTCATATTCATCACTCTTTATTTTTTTTAGAATTCATCTTTAACAAATAGATCTTAGCAACAGCAGTCATGGAAGATTGACCAAATTACTGTTGAATGGTGTCATTGTCTTTATCGTTGGAAAATAAAGTTCACTCACTCACTCACTCACTCACTCACTCACTCACTCACTCACTCACTCACTACTTATTCACTCACTCACCCACTCACTCACTCACTCACTAACACTCACTCATTTCACTAACTCACTCATTCACCCACTCACTCGCTCACTCACTCACTCACTCACTCTCTCACACAGTCTGTCAGTCAATCAATTAATCAATCAGAAGTGTACGATCCAAGAAAGACTGCAAACAAAACACCATGGATTCAGTACCTATTTATCTCACTGTTATTACACCATAACTGAAAATATGTCATCAGAAGACTTTGAAACATTTTATTACCAGTGTTCTTCAACGAGATAAAGATTGCTTTTTATGGAAGTTATACCATCTCAAACGTTTCACATTCAGTATGGTATCAATCCACTTGGGATCAAATTGGATAAAACAAGTCCATGAACAAGAATGTGCAGTTCCGGTTAGCCCAGAATAATCAAAACTTTACAATAATATCACCATGGCAACACCACAATCAGTTACAACACCAATATCACCACCACCACCACCACCACCCCTACTAGATCAATCACCACCACCTACAACAACAACAAAATTCATACCAGAGCAACCATCATCTCCTCCAATAACAACAAACAACAACAAATATCTTACCAGAACAAACCATACAACCATCCAATAACAACCAAAACAAACAACACAAAATCCTTACCAGAAACAACACCACCAATAACAACAAACAACAACAAAATCCTTACCAGAGCAACCATCACCACCACCAATAACAACAAACAACAACAAAATCCTTACCAGAGCAACCATCACCACTCCAATAACAACAAACAACAACAAAATCCTTACTAGAACAACCAACACCACCTCCAACAACAACAACAACCAACAACAAAATTCTTACCAGAACAACCACCATCACCACCACCACCACCACAAACAACAACAACAATTTTACCAGAACAACCACCCCACCATCTCAAACAACAACAACCAACAACAACAAAAATCCTTACCAGCGACCAGCAGAGCGAGGACGAAGACAGTCTTCATGGTTCAACAGGTGAGCAGGGTGGTCAAGCTGGAGGAACTGTGGTAGACGAAGTGACTTCAGGTTCAAACCTCAGCGTGGAAGACGATGATGCTGGAGACTCTGACGGCTTCCCTTTTTATACAGTTTGGAGCCGTGATGATTAACACTGAGGTGACCGATCAGAAAAGGTTAATTTCGGCGATGGAACAATTACAACAATCGCCTTAATTGCGTCGTTAGCGTCAGTCTTACGGAGGTCGATTTGTTAATGACTGGTAAGGTGACTTTCGTTTTATGTTCGTATTTATGTATGCATTTGATTCTGGGAGGGAAGTGGGCGAGAGAGAGAGAGAGAGAGAGAAAGAAAGAGAGAGAGAGACAGAGAGAGACACACACAGAGAGAGATGTATACATTTGATTAGGGGAGAAAGGTGAGAGAGAGAGAGAGCGAGAGAGAGAGAGAGCGAGAGAGAGAGAGAGACAGAGAGAGAGAGAGAGTAATGGAGGTGGCTACGTGTTGGGTGGGCGTGGGGTAGGGAGGTACACTTAGGGTGCGACCACACTACGAGCTATGAGCTGCGCTGTAGCGGCGCGACGAGAAAGATGACACCGATTACTGTACAGGCGGCCACACCATGGGCGATAACCGCGCGGATAGTGCTGGCGGCGAGCGACGATAATGTCCCGGGCATTTGTCGTCGCTCGCCGCTCGTGCGGTGTTTTTGTCGGTGGTTTTCCCAGGTCATGACCGGATGTTTATGGAACTGGCGCGATAAGCAAAGTGGGGTCAGCGGCTGGCATGGTAGAAAGTGCAGCAGACGCTGTTTGTAGAATCTCAGGGAAAGTGTTCTAATTCTTCAGAAAAAGACAAAACGTTGGAATTTATTGCTTTGGCAAAAAGAACATCGTGACTTTATGAACAGAGACGTTCGTACCAAACTTTTCCAAGAACTAGCTGAGATGTGTGGATTGTCAGGTTATATGCTGATATTTTTTTTATATAAATACTTGTGTGTGTGCGTGCGTGCGTGCGTAAGCGTGCGTGCGTGTGTTCGTGCGTGCTTGTATGCGTACATGCGTGCTTGTGTGTGTGCTTGTACGCGCGTATGTGTGCAATCGTCTAATTGAATGGATGTGTGTGAGTGTGTGTGTGCGTGCGCGCGCGCGGCGCGTGTGTGTGTGTGTGTGTGTGTGTGTGTGTGTGTGTGTGTGTGTGTGTGTGTGTGTGTGTGTGCCGTTCCCATTGAATGTGTGTGTCCTGGTTCCAATGAATGGCCATATGAATGTGTTCATTTTTTCACGCACGCACGTTTAATATGTACCTGAAATGGCCTATTCATTCAGATGATTTAATTTTTTTTTATAAGGAGCTAAACAGATTTCAAGTACATCATTAAAGTAGGTAGCAACAAAGATGTGTCTGTCTGTCTCTTTGTGTTCACTGTTGTTTTTGTTAACTTGTCTTCACATGATAAAGATTTATTGAGCACTTAGACGACCAAGTCATTGGATTAAAACAAAACAAGACAAAAACGAAAACAGAAGAGGAAAATGTAGTCGGATGGAGAGGGTTTTATTTTTTGAAGTCTAAAAAGAATTATGCCATCTCTCTCTCTCTCTCTCTCTCTCTCTCTCTCTCTCTCTCTCTCTCTCTCTCTCTATTTCTCTCTCTCTCTCTCTCTCTTGTGTGTGGTGTGTGTGTGTGTGTGTGTACTTTTCGTTCTGTTTAATTTTCAATTTTCAGTAGGCCCATCTTAAGTGTGCTTGCAAACAGAAAATACGGCAAACCAATAAGGTGACATGGGGAAGAGAAGGAAGGGGAGAGAGACAGACAGACAGACGACAGACAGACAGAAATGAGAGAGAGAGACAGACAGACAGACAGACAGAGTGAGACAGACAGACAGACAGACAGACAGAGTGAGAGAGAGAGAGACAGACAGACAGACAGAGTGAGACAGACAGACAGACAGACAGAGTGAGAGGAGAGAGAGAAGCAGACGAGTGAGCAGACAGACAGACGAGACAGACAGGACAGACAGACAGAGGAGAAGGACAGACAGAGTGAGCAGACGAGAGACAGAGTGAGAGGAGAGAGAGTGAGAGGGAGAGGAGAGGAGAGAGAGAGAGAGAGGAGAGAGAGAGAGAGAGGAGGGAGAGAGAGAGAGGGAGAGAGAGAGAGGGAGTGGTTTCTATGACAGGTGTATTGCTTTACCATGCCAAAGATTTTTGTTTTGTTTTGTTTTGCTTTTCGTTTCGGTTTTGTTTTTTCTCTTTCTTTCATGCAAATAATTACAAATAGTCGAGTTAAACTTATGTCCCAGTCCCCTTTCCCTTCCTTCTCCAGAAACGTTAAAAATGTACACGCTCGCACATGTGCCACACACGCACAGATGTTCGCTCGTATGCACGCATGCACACAAAGACATGTATAGTACGTACACACTTGCACATCCTG
>JAPXFY010000030.1:38453943-38456443 GCA_030674185.1 Monoplex corrugatus | reverse complement strand
TCCCTGGGTCTACCTGGTGTTCTCTTTCCCTCCAGCTTTGCTGATGTGGCCAGGTGCTCTAATTCCCCTTTCCTCATAAAATGGCCTATACATATATTTTCCTAATGTTCTTTATTAATTATCTTCCTGTGTCTGCATCCTTCAAGATTGTCTCGTTTGTTTTCTTTGCTGTCCATGGAATTCTCAACATTCTTCTCAGAAACCACATTTCAATTGCCTCTACTTTGTTCTGTCTTTGCGTGTTGACTGTCCACGCCTCACAACCGTACAACAGTATCGGTTTTATGTAACATTCAAGAACTGTCTTCCTGATGTTAATTGATAGACATTTGTTGGTAAGAACGCTTTTCATCTTCTTGAATGCTGTTTTGGCTTGGCCAATTCTGCCGACTACTTCTGAAGTGCATCTGCTATCTGGTGAGATGACCGTTCCCAGATATTTAAACTTATCAACCTGTCACAAAGTTGTGCCATTGGCTGTTATTTTGCATAAGGGGATTTCTCATTTTCTTACTGATTACCATGATTTCAGTCCTCTTGTTATTTGGGGGTCTTTCATCTGTTCTGCGTTGTTAAAAATATGCTTGTGACTTGAGCACATGGCTGTTGCCAACTTACTCAGTAGCGTGTAGTGTCTTCCCAGCTGGTAATGGTGTTGCTACAACTGATAAGGTTGGCCTTAAGAGTGTCCTTGTATCGCTGTAGGTATCTTCTTCAGTCACAGAATCTTTGCTTCAGTTCTCAACACATGTACATAAAGCATCTTTGAGATGCGGTTGTCTTCCTGTGGGCAACGTATTCTGCTTAACATGGAAACATCTGGTGAGTGGAGAGAAGTTAACACCAAGTCATCTTCTTTCTTGCAATAGCATAAAACGATATATTCCTTTACTTTCTATGAACACATTTTCTGACGTTAAAATTAACGTACTTAATACATGAATTTTTTGTCAGTCTGTCAAAAAGTCCAATAGCTGAATATTTCTAATTTGTTATAATTTGTGTTCATCGTCACAGTTTGCTAATGTAATGTGTAAACAGTTAGTTATGGTAAATTACTTCATTTGTTAGCTTTTGCTTGCCCTCATCCAACTGCCTTTTCCTTCCTTTCTTTTCTCAAAACTGACTATAAATGAGTATCTCTATTTGCCCTTCCTCCGCACACACCCCTATACACCCCCTGTTTGTGTAAAATCACTGGGTCCTATCCGCACCCTCGTGGTGTTTCTTGTTAACTTCGGCGTGAGACTTAGCCGCTGACTTCAGGGAATCTGGCCTGATGACCACAGGAAAACACCTGCTGGCTGTTCGGAGGGAGGGCAAACTTGAGATTTCGTTCGGGGCATGTCACACCTTGCTGAACAGCGGGATGGGCTGCGTCTGGAGCATCATGCCTGACCACTTTCAGGGCCGTTCAAACAACCACTGTGGTTGAAGTAAGGCAACACTTGGAGCTTCTGATTGCTAACTGTTGAGACTATAGTAAGTGGGAAGGAGTCGGCAGCTATGCGAGTTGGTGGCAGGATGGTCTGCTCGAAAGAGAAATGAAGACCAGAACGGGGCAAGAGAGGGGTCTTCCATTTTCTCTTCCTCTGGAGACTGGGCCAGACCCGGTTGGTGGGCGTTGAGTGGCTGTGTCCCAGGGTTTGTCATATCCCCACCTTGCCATTTGGTTTGTGAATGAGGTGACTGATGACTGGGTCCGAGTGGGTCATGCAATGCATGGACAGCCCCCCCCCCCCCCTTTGCTTGATGAAATGGCTATCGGGTGGCTTCGGGAGCTTGGGAGGGGATTGTACAGAGAGTGGTGGAACACTGGTGCTCTGTGTCCCATCCACACCCTCGTAGTGTTTATTTCAATTGTCCCATGCCTCATTGTTCACTCTGTCAGACCCACTTCCGCCTTCTTGATCTTGCTCTTGATCTTGATGATGTACATTGTACAAACGGCGATTGGCAGAAGTGCTCTCTGTACACATGAAGTAATATCTCGAGTTCAGTTTCATTTCGTAATGTAAAACCAGGCTTGTTCATCAGAACGATTAGATTGGAGCATCACAATAGTCAGATAACGCCAGTAACACATATCACCCATGAATTATTCCAATGATATGCTGATACAACACCAGTATAGAATATAGACTAGTAAAACGTAGGCTAGGTAGCAGTCAGGACCTGGCCAGCTCATGGGTTTATGTGCAGGCTTAAGGCTTGTGCCGTGATCACCATACACATGGCGCCTGTGACGTCAGTGCATATGGAATTCGTTGTGAGAGCGGAGACGTCTTGAGAAACTGAAACTGAAACTGAAATTGAAACCTATTTTTTGGACGTGCAACCTTAACCAATCTTACATTAACCCTTTGACACCTGCATCCTAACCATCAACTGCAAAAACTTAACTATTTGCTTTGCTAGCATGGTTGGCAATACAGTATGCTGGTAAACAGGGTGCGGGAATCAAAGGGTTAAGAAAAATAAACAAGAAATTAAGAAGAGA
>JAPXFY010000030.1:38441749-38446343 GCA_030674185.1 Monoplex corrugatus | reverse complement strand
GGGAGAGGGGGGGCGGGGGGGGGGGGGGGGCGCTTTCTGTCATGTAAACGAACCTTACAAATATCTGTTTGCTGTGATTCGCCCCTTTTGGGAAAATAAGCCCCAAATTCATTTAAATTTACTGAAACCAAGTTTTATTCCAGTGACAGGCTAAAAAAATACAGTAAAAAAAATACGACTAGGTAAACAAAAGCCAGGTAGGGCCTCGGGACCTGGCCAGCTCATGGTTTTTTGCGGCTTAAGGGCTTTGCCATGATCACCTACACATGGCCCCTGTGACATCAGGCAAATAATTCGTTCTGGCATGGAGACATCATTTTGAAAACTGAAATTGAAATGAATTTTTTTTGGGGCTTACGGGAATACAAACAGATCCTGCGCACATGTTGGTTCCACTTCGTTGGGGGAAAGTGTTTCTGGGGCCCTTTGGGTTTTCTGCTTTGCTTCACTCTTTTTTTGAATCCACTGTTCTCTCATCTCATGTCCAGCCGCATGGCTTTTGGCGATCATGGCCCCTCCATAGAATCTATCCCTTGTCGATGCATTATCCTCCCCCCTCTCACCCTTTAGCCATCCTGCGAGCTGTCCATTTTTCTCCGGGGTTCCCCTGGTTTTTCTCTTTCCCTCCACTTTGCTGAGGGGCCAGGTGCTCAAATTTCCCCCTTTTCCTAATAAAATGGCCTATACAATTTTTTCCCCTAATGTTCTTTTTTTTTAATTATCTTCCTGTGTCTAACCTTCAAGATTGTCCCGTTTTTTTTTTTGTGTCCAGGGAAATTCCAACATTCTTCCAAAAACCACTTTAATCCCTCACTTTGCGTCTTTTGCGTGTTGCGTCCACCCTCACAACCGTACAACAGTTTGGGTTTTATGTAACATCAAGAACTTCTTCCTGATTTTTAATTGATAACATTTTTTGGTAAGAACCTTTTCATTTCTTGAATGCTGTTTTGGCTTGGCCAATTCTCCCGACTATTCGAAGTGCACGCATCGGGTGAGAGGGACGTTCCCAGAATTTAAACTTATAAACCTGTACAAAAGTTGTGCCATTGGGCGTTATTTTGATGGGGGTTTTCTCATTTTTTTACTGATTACCAGATTCAGCCTCTTGTTATTTGGGGGTTTTCATCGTTCTGCGTTGTTAAAAAAAGCTTGTGACTTGGCACATGGCTGTTGCCAACTTACTCAGTAGCGTGTAGTGTCTTCCCACGGGAAATGGTGTTGTAAACTGAAAGTTGGGCCCTTTAAGAGGTCCTTGTATCGCGTGGTTCCTTCGGCACAGAATTTTTGCTTCATTCTCAACACATGTCAAAAGCACTTGAGATGCGGTTTGTCCCTGGGGCACGTTTGTTTAAAGGAAACATTGGGAGTGGAGAAATTTAACCCACCAAAAGTCATTTCTTCTTGCAATAGTTTTAAAACGATTTTTTCCTTTTTTTTCATAAAATTCGACTTTAAAAATTAACGTATTTAATACATGAATTTTTGTCATCTTAAAAAAAAGTCCAATAGCTGAATTTTTCAAATTTGTTTTTTTGGTTTCATCTCACAGGTAATGTAATGTTAAAAGTTTTTTGGTAAATATTCATTTGTTGCTTTTGCTTCCCCTCACCAACTGTTTTTTCCCTTCCTTTCTTTTCTAAAAACGCTAAAAAGAGTACCTATTTCCCCCTTCCTCCGAAAACACACACTATACCCCCCCGTTTGGTAAAATCACGGGGGTCCATCCCCCCCTCGGGGGTTTTTGTTAACTTCGGCGTGAGATTTAGCCGCTGACTTCGGGGAAAATCGGGCCTAGCCACAGGAAAACCCTGCTGGCTTTTGGGAGGAGGGCAAACTTGAGTTTCGTTGGGGGGCATTCCCCCTTCGAACAGCGGATGGGCTGCGTTGGAGCTCATCCGACCACTTTCGGGGCCCGTTCAAACAACCACTGTTTTGAATAAGGCAACACTTGAGTTTTCTGTTTCTAACTGTTGAGACATAGTAAGGGGGAAGGATGGGCAGCTATGCGATTTGGGTGGCAGGATGGTTGCTCGAAAGAGAAATGAAAAACCAGAAGGGGCAAAGAGGGGTTTTCCCATTTTCTCCCCCGGGAAGGGGGCCAAACCCCCGGGTTGGTGGGCGTTGAGGGCTGTTCCCGGGGTTTTCTTTCCCCCCCTTGCCATTTGGTTTGTGAATGGGGTGACGATAGGGGCCCAGTGGGTCATGCAATGCAGGACACCCCCCCCCCCCCCCCCCCCTTTTGCTTAAATGAAAGGGCTTGGGGTGGCTTGGGGAGCTTGGGGGGGGATTGTACAGAGATGGGGGAAAACACTGGTCCTTGTCCCATCCACCCCTCGAGTGTTTATTTCTTTTGTCCCATGCCTCTTTGTTCACTCTGTCAACCCCACCCCCCGCCTTTTTGCTTCCCCGATCTTGAGAGTACATTGTAAAACGCGTTTGGGCAGAAGTCCTCTAACATAAGAAATTCTCGATTCTTTTCTTTTCGTAATGTAAAACCAGGCTTGTTCATCAGAACGATTAGTTTTGGAGCACACTGTCAAAACGCCGAAAACCAACACCCTTTTTTCCAATATTCAAACAACCCCATTAAATATAAACTATAAAACGTGGGCTAGGTACAGTCAGGCCCTGGCCATATGGGTTTATGTGCGGTTTAAGGCTTGTGCCGTGATCACCATACACTGGCCCCCTGGACGTCAGTGCATTGGGAAATTTCGTTGGAGGGGGAAGTCTGGAACTGAAATAAAACTAAAATTTAAACCTTTTTTTTTGGAGGCAACCTAACCAATTTACATTAACCCTTTACACCGCATCCTAACCATCACTGCAAAAACTTAACTTTTTGTTTTGCTACCCGGGTTTGGCAATCATATGCGGTAAACAGGGTGCGGAATAAAAGGGGTTAAAAAAATAAACAAAAATTAAGAAGAGAGAGAAAAAAAATGCTACCCATTCTAACAATCCCCTTTTGTTCAAATTTTCTTTTTTTTAAAGGGAAAACCGTTTTTTTCTCAAAACTGCTGCAGTTTAGCCCAAAGTAAAACAAAAAATTTTTAACCCAAACAGTGTTGCACTACTATAACACAATAAAACGTAAGCTTTTTCCCAAAAAAACCCAATGTTTTAACATTACCCAATAATAATGTTATAGGGGGGAAATGGGAAGACTGTCAAGCCCCATGCGAGGAAAAAGGGTTTTTTCCCTTGCAAAAGTGAAACAAACAACAACAAAGAGAGAGGAGAAAAAAAAAAAAGGCTTTCACTTGACAAAATAAACTGTCCAGTCTGAAATGTAAAGTAAAAGGGATATACATTTTTTAAACCTGGGGAAACAGTGTTATTGGGTTCAAATTTCCGGGTTCACCCCCTAAATAATTTAAAAGACCCCCCCCGCGAAGTCAAATAAAGCACTTGGAAGAAGATATAAAAAAAATGTATTCCGTTAATCTAGGTAAAACAGTTTCAGTGTTGTTTAAAATTTCCGGGCATTTTTTTATGCAACTTTCGTTTTTTAACACCCAACTGAAATTGTGGGTTCAAACCCGCACACCCCTCAAAAATGAAATTTTTGTGGGGTTTTTTTGGCTCTAAGCGTCCTACCCAATTGGACGGTATGTCTCTTGGGAAAGACTGGCCAACACACTCGATTCACCCATTCACGGTACGTCATTGGGGGTTTGCCTAAAATTTCTGCCCAGCCCGCAGTGTTGTATCGGGGGGCCTGGTTGACGCCAGGATATATTAGATAGTAAGGTAGGGACAACCCTGTCACCAGTCTCATGCAGATGGAGCCCCATAGCTATGAGTATCCCTCACTGAATCATCATCATCATCGATTTTACGAAAAACAAAAAAAAAAAAAAAGAAAAACAAAAAAACGATGCCCTTCTTACCATTAAGGTGACGTAAAAAAATGGGAGGCAAGAAATTTGGCCCAAAAAGGGTAACCCCATGAGTGTATGATCCTTAACAAAAAAAGAAAACTTTTCCTTCCAGGTGTAGGTTAAACTTCAGGTTCCCTAGTAGCAGAAAACACAAAGGATCGAGCAAAACTCTATACAACTCACATCACTAGTCTGTTGTATGTTTTCAAAAAAATGTTTTTTCGTTTAATTCATACATTTTTTATTTTTTATTTGTTGCGTTTGTTTGTTTGCTTGCTATTTTTTTGATTGTTGTAAATTTATTTGTATTCTTTTTCAGCAAAATTTAATGATAAACGCATTGGGAAAAGAAGATATTTGTGCAACTTAAATTTAAAAAAATACACGCAAATCGTCTACATCTTCAGCAACACACACCCCAACCATATCCACTCACACACACAAAAAACCACACCGCACACACCCAACACCACACACCACACCAACATACACAAAAACACTACACACAACACGCATACCACATACAACACTTACACACCTTACAACACCAAACACTCCCACACACAAAAATAAAAAAAACATTTCCACACACACGCACGCACCACACACTACACACACACCACACAGACACAGCAGCAACAATACGGAATTCCCATCCTTTATTAAATTGCTTATCACAGTTTCAACAACGTTTTCGCAGCCAGACA
>JAPXFY010000030.1:38424249-38436749 GCA_030674185.1 Monoplex corrugatus | reverse complement strand
CTAATAAACTAAACACTGACAAAGGTAATCTCCCTTTTGAAAGAAACAGGTGTTTGTCTCTAACAAATGAACGCATGTACACAGAGATGCACAGTCACGAACGCCAGGTTATCAAAGAGCACATCCCCTACACTCCCCTTTCCCCTCCTCCCCCACCCCTCCACAAAAATAACAACAAATAAACAAGCAAAACAAACAAACAAACAAACAAACAAACAAAAACAATGACACCAACTTCTTCACACACGAAGGAAACATCTATTCAGTTTACCAAATCCAAGAACCAGGAAAAAAAAAACACACGAACATAGAATCAGAACGCGTACTTAATACAACCAGACAAGACAAGACAGGCGCAAATTTTCAGCCAACAAGCCTTTGTCAAGCGCAAACGTAAGATCACAAACGAACACACGACTAATACAAAAGTTCTGAGAGAAAGACTGAAACTTCCCAGCTGCTTTGTCCAGTGGGAGAAAAAAGATTACAACGAAAATTTGCGCCTATCTTGTCTTGTTGTACTAAATACGCGTTCTGATTCTATTCTCATGTTTTTCTGATTCCTGTTTACTTGAACACGGGCCGTCGCACTTGTTTTGGATTTTTTTTAGCAAATCCAGGAACTGATTTTTTTTTCAAGTCCAGCCTTTCGTTTTCATGGTGTTTGTCTTTACAATGAGCTACCCATTGTACACAACCACTCCCGACAAAATCCTTTTAGAAATATGTGCATAATTTTCTGTGAGGTGAAATTCTATAACGAAATCCTCATCTTCGTTAGTTGCTGGTAGCTTCTTTGTGCACATGCGGCCACACATAAATTAAACATGGTGCGTGTGTGTGTGTGTGTGTGTTGTTGTGTGTGGTGTGTGTGTGTGTGTGTGTGTGTGTGTGTGTGTGTGTGTGTGTGTGTGTGTGTGTGTGGTTTGCGTGTGTGTGTGTTTTTCAGAATCATCGCACTCACAAAGGGTACATTTGTGTTCATATTGTTTGTCCCATTTCCTACACCACCTTAATGGCTACAGAAGCTGGCATAGTTTTTATGTATGTGAACAGTACGAAAGACAATATTGCACCGCATACAAGTAACCTTGTGTCTAATACGCCATGAACGGGAAGCCAATGCCTTATGGTAGTGACTATGCGGGTTTTCTTATTTGTTCTTGTTCTTTTTCATATTCATCACTCTTTATTTTTTTTAGAATTCATCTTTAACAAATAGATCTTAGCAACAGCAGTCATGGAAGATTGACCAAATTACTGTTGAATGGTGTCATTGTCTTTATCGTTGGAAAATAAAGTTCACTCATCATTCACTCACACTCACTCACTCACTCACTCACTCACTCACTCACTCACCTCACTTATTCACTCACTCACCCACTCACTCACTCACTCACTAACTCACTCACTCACTCACTCACTAACTCACTCATTCACCCACTCACTCGCTCACTCACTCACTCACTCACTCTCTCACACAGTCTGTCAGTCAATCAATTAATCAATCAGAAGTGTACGATCCAAGAAAGACTGCAAACAAAACACCATGGATTCAGTACCTATTTATCTCACTGTTATTACACCATAACTGAAAATATGTCATCAGAAGACTTTGAAACATTTTATTACCAGTGTTCTTCAACGAGATAAAGATTGCTTTTTATGGAAGTTATACCATCTCAAACGTTTCACATTCAGTATGGTATCAATCCACTTGGGATCAAATTGGATAAAACAAGTCCATGAACAAGAAATGTGCAGTTCCGGTTAGCCCAGAATAATCAAAACTTTACAATAATATCACCATGGCAACACCACAATCAGTTACAACACCAATATCACCACCACCACCACCACCACCCCTACTAGATCAATCACCACCACCTACAACAACAACAAAATTCATACCAGAACAACCATCATCTCCTCCAATAACAACAAACAACAACAAATATCTTACCAGAACAACCATCACCTCCAATAACAACAAACAACAACAAAATCCTTACCAGAACAACCACCAATAACAACAAACAACAACAAAATCCTTACCAGAGCAACCACACCACCACCAATAACAACAAACAACAACAAAATCCTTACCAGAGCAACCATCACCACCTCCAATAACAACAAACAACAACAAAATCCTTACTAGAACAACCAACACCACCTCCAACAACAACAACAACAACCAACAACAAAATTCTTACCAGAACAACCACCATCACCACCACCACCAACAACAACAACAATTTTACCAGAACAACCACCCCACCATCTCAAACAACAACAACCAACAACAACAAAAATCCTTACCAGCGACCAGCAGAGCGAGGACGAAGACAGTCTTCATGGTTCAACAGGTGAGCAGGGTGGTCAAGCTGGAGGAACTGTGGTAGCGAAGTGACTTCAGGTTCAAACCTCAGCGTGGAAGACGATGATGCTGGAGACTCTGACGGCTTCCCTTTTTATACAGTTTGGAGCCGTGATGATTAACACTGAGGTGACCGATCAGAAAAGGTTAATTTCGGCGATGGAACAATTACAACAATCGCCTTAATTGCGTCGTTAGCGTCAGTCTTACGGAGGTCGATTTGTTAATGACTGGTAAGGTGACTTTCGTTTTATGTTCGTATTTATGTATGCATTTGATTCTGGGAGGGAAGTGGGCGAGAGAGAGAGAGAGAGAGAGAAAGAAAGAGAGAGAGAGACAGAGAGAGACACACACAGAGAGAGATGTATACATTTGATTAGGGGAGAAAGGTGAGAGAGAGAGAGAGCGAGAGAGAGAGAGAGCGAGAGAGAGAGAGAGAGACAGAGAGAGAGAGAGAGTAATGGAGGTGGCTACGTGTTGGGTGGGCGTGGGGTAGGGAGGTACACTTAGGGTGCGACCACACTACGAGCTATGAGCTGCGCTGTAGCGGCGCGACGAGAAAGATGACACCGATTACTGTACAGGCGGCCACACCATGGGCGATAACCGCGCGGATAGTGCTGGCGGCGAGCGACGATAATGTCCCGGGCATTTGTCGTCGCTCGCCGCTCGTGCGGTGTTTTTGTCGGTGGTTTTCCCAGGTCATGACCGGATGTTTATGGAACTGGCGCGATAAGCAAAGTGGGGTCAGCGGCTGGCATGGTAGAAAGTGCAGCAGACGCTGTTTGTAGAATCTCAGGGAAAGTGTTCTAATTCTTCAGAAAAAGACAAAACGTTGGAATTTATTGCTTTGGCAAAAAGAACATCGTGACTTTATGAACAGAGACGTTCGTACCAAACTTTTCCAAGAACTAGCTGAGATGTGTGGATTGTCAGGTTATATGCTGATATTTTTTTTATATAAATACTTGTGTGTGTGCGTGCGTGCGTGCGTAAGCGTGCGTGCGTGTGTTCGTGCGTGCTTGTATGCGTACATGCGTGCTTGTGTGTGTGCTTGTACGCGCGTATGTGTGCAATCGTCTAATTGAATGGATGTGTGTGAGTGTGTGTGTGCGTGCGCGCGCGCGGTGTGTGTGTGTGTGTGTGTGTGTGTGTGTGTGTGTGTGTGTGTGTGTGTGTGTGTGTGTGTGCCGTTCCCATTGAATGTGTGTGTCCTGGTTCCAATGAATGGCCATATGAATGTGTTCATTTTTTCACGCACGCACGTTTAATGTGTACCTGAAATGGCCTATTCATTCAGATGATTTAATTTTTTTTTATAAGGAGCTAAACAGATTTCAAGTACATCATTAAAGTAGGTAGCAACAAAGATGTGTCTGTCTGTCTCTTTGTGTTCACTGTTGTTTTTGTTAACTTGTCTTCACATGATAAAGATTTATTGAGCACTTAGACGACCAAGTCATTGGATTAAAACAAAACAAGACAAAAACGAAAACAGAAGAGGAAAATGTAGTCGGATGGAGAGGGTTTTATTTTTTGAAGTCTAAAAAGAATTATGCCATCTCTCTCTCTCTCTCTCTCTCTCTCTCTCTCTCTCTCTCTCTCTCTCTCTATTTCTCTCTCTCTCTCTCTCTCTCTGTTGTGTGTGTGTGTGTACTTTTCGTTCTGTTTAATTTTCAATTTTCAGTAGGCCCATCTTAAGTGTGCTTGCAAACAGAAAATACGGCAAACCAATAAGGTGACATGGGGAAGAGAAGGAAGGGGAGAGAGACAGACAGACAGAGACAGACAGACAGAGTGAGAGAGAGACAGACAGACAGACAGACAGAGTGAGACAGACAGACAGACAGACAGACAGAGTGAGAGAGAGAGAGAGACAGACAGACAGACAGAGTGAGACAGACAGACAGACAGACAGAGTGAGAGGGAGAGAGAGACAGACAGACAGAGTGAAGACAGAGAAGACGAGTGAGACAGACAGACAGACAGAGTGAGACAGACAGACAGACAGACAGAGTGAGAGGGAGAGAGAGCAGACAGACAGAGAGTGAGAGACAGAAGAGAAGAGTGAGAGACAGAGAGAAGAGAGAGAGGAGAGAGGAGAGGGAGAGGAGAGAGGAGAGAGGAGAGGAGAGAGAGAGAGAGAGAGAGAGAGAGAGAGAGAGAGGGAGTGGTTTCTATGACAGGTGTATTGCTTTACCATGCCAAAGATTTTTGTTTTGTTTTGTTTTGCTTTTCGTTTCGGTTTTGTTTTTTCTCTTTCTTTCATGCAAATAATTACAAATAGTCGAGTTAAACTTATGTCCCAGTCCCCTTTCCCTTCCTTCTCCAGAAACGTTAAAAATGTACACGCTCGCACATGTGCCACACACGCACAGATGTTCGCTCGTATGCACGCATGCACACAAAGACATGTATAGTACGTACACACTTGCACATCCTGAGGTAGGATTGAAATCTTTCTTCATGCTGTTTAAGGTTCGATACCAAAATTAATGATGATATTCACCATCCATATCCATTTCTCTGTTGATTAATGGGATGGACCCAGTACTGTCTTTCATCAATAAGAATTTCTTGTCGAAGAAATGGCGATGACTCTGATAACTCATGAAGCACAAGATACCTGCTCACCAACATTCTGAAACCAATTGTGTGAACGACAGCTAGCAGCACACCAGCGCACAACCAGCCCCTAGCAGCTTGTAGTGTGGCCACTTCAGCGGTCACCGAGCTTGTAGCCAGCAGTAGGCAAGCTAACCACAAGCTGTCACGCTTTTGGTGTGGCCACCCACCGCTCACAGCTCAAAGCTCACCTACTGCTACACCGCAGCCGCTTCAAAGCGCCGCTCGTAGTGTGGCCGAGGGCTTAGTGAGTGGTTTGGGTCGTGGTGAGTTCAGAGTAGAGGAAAATGTGAGAGGTGATGATAGAATAAGGTGTGTGTGGGTGTGTGTGTGTGTGTGTGTGTGTGTGTGTGTGTGTGTGTGTGTTGTGTGTGTGTGTTTGTGTTGTGTGTGTGTGTGTTTGTGTGTGTGGTTGTGTGGTGTGTGTTGTGTGTTGTGTGTGTGTGTGTGTGGTGTGTGTGTGTGTTGTGTGTGTGTGTTGTGGTGGTGTATGTGTGTGTTGTGTGTGTTGTGTGTGTGTGTGTGTGTGTGTTTTGTGTGTTATTGTGTGTGTGTGTTATGTGTGTGACGTGTGTGCGTATTGTGTGTGTGTGTTGTGTGTTGTGTGTGTGGACGTGCCTGCGTATGTGTGTGTGTGTGTGTGTTTCGTATGTGTTTGTGTGTGTGTGTGTGTGTTGTTTGTTTGTTGTGTGTGTGTTGTGTGTGTGGTGTATGTGAGTGAGTGTGTGTCTCTATGTGTGTGTATGTCCATGTGTGTGTGTGTTTATCTGTGTGTGTGTGTGTCTGTGTGTGTGTCTGTGTGTGTGTCTCTGTGTGTGTGCCTGCGTGTGTGTGTGTGTGTGTGTGTGTTCGTGTGTGTTGATGTATGAGTGTGTGTGTGTGTGTGTGTGTGTGTGTGTGTGTGTGTGTGTGTGTGTGTGTGTAGATATGTGTATGTGTTTAAGGGTATGAATATAAGTCTGATATGAAATGTAGTATACATAGTGCTGGATATGTTTTCAAGATAGTGCGCGTACACATGCGCGCGAGCACAACACACACAACACACACACACACACAACACACACACACACACACACACACACACACTTTCTCTCTCTCTCTCTCTCTCTCTCTCTCTCTCTCTCAGCCAATGTTATTCACCAGCGGACATGAAGCAGTGGTTGCCATAAAGGACTTGAGTGATTTTTGTTGTTGATGGTGTTCATTTTTCCTGTCTTTCATGATGCTTCAGTTACTGCAGAGTTTAGGACAATATTTCACAATGGTAAGGCGATAAATACGAATAGGGAATGATAATATACATACATATCACAGCGTTCCAGTCTTGATTGAGACTGTGTGGCCAACCTGTACACTGATGAGATGAACATTCCTCATTACACAGCTGTTTTTCCATCTGGTTGTTTTGAGTGTTGCGCCATCTGCTGTGGATAGGGTGCTGAATGATGTGTATAACTGTGATCATTGGATTGATGATTTACTGTATTATTTCATTCTTATTTATTCCTGTATTATTTATTCATCTATTTACGTATATATTACTTCCTTCTTACGTACATCCATCCATCCATCCATGCATACATACATACATACATATATACATACATAATAATACATACATACATACATACATATGTTACTTACTATTACTTACTTACTTACTTACTCACTTACTTACTCACTTACTTACATACCTATCTATTTCCCCTTTTCTTTCCTCGGAAAGTAACGACAGACTGGCTAGACTATTATTAAAAACTATCGTCTTCACCTAGTTGATAGACAGTTGAGGCTTTGTGCAATGACTGGAGAGGGGGGCGGGGGGGGGGGGGGGCGCTTTCTGTCATGTAAGACGAACCTATACAGAATATCTTGTTGTGCTGTGATTCAGACCTTTTCGGAAAATAAGACGCACATGTCATTTAAATTTTACATGAAACCAAGATTATTCCAGTGACAGGCTGATAAAATACCAGTATAAATAAATACAGAATAGGTAAACATAAGCCAGGTAGGGCCTCAGGACCTGGCCAGCTCATGGGTTTTTGTGCAGGCTTAAGGCTTGTGCCATGATCACCATACACATGGCACCTGTGACATCAGTGCATATGGAATTCGTTCTGAGCATGGAGACATCATCTTGAGAAACTGAAATTGAAACTGAATTTTTTTTGGGTCTTCATCTGGAATACAAGACAGATCCTGCAGGCACATGTTGGTTCCACATTCGTTGCAGGAGAAGTGTTTCTGCGGCCTTGGGTTCTGCTTATGCCTTCACTCTTTTGTTGAATACCATCTGTTCTCATCATCATCATGTACCCTGCCGCATGGCGTTGGCGATCATGGCCCTCCATACGAATCTATCCCTTGTCGATGCAAGTATATCTCTCACCCTCTCTATCCTTAGCCGTCCTGCGAGTCTGTCCAGTATTTTCTCCCTGGGTCTACCCGGTGTTCTCTTTCCCTCCAGCTTTGCTGATGTGGCCAGGTGCTCTAATTCCCCTTTCCTCATAAAATGGCCTATACATATATTTTCCTAATGTTCTTTATTAATTATCTTCCTGTGTCTGCATCCTTCAAGATTGTCTCGTTTGTTTTCTTTGCTGTCCATGGAATTCTCAACATTCTTCTCAGAAACCACATTTCAATTGCCTCTACTTTGTTCTGTCTTTGCGTGTTGACTGTCCACGCCTCACAACCGTACAACAGTATCGGTTTTATGTAACATTCAAGAACTGTCTTCCTGATGTTAATTGATAGACATTTGTTGGTAAGAACGCTTTTCATCTTCTTGAATGCTGTTTTGGCTTGGCCAATTCTGCCGACTACTTCTGAAGTGCATCTGCTATCTGGTGAGATGACCGTTCCCAGATATTTAAACTTATCAACCTGTCACAAAGTTGTGCCATTGGCTGTTATTTTGCATAAGGGGATTTCTCATTTTCTTACTGATTACCATGATTTCAGTCCTCTTGTTATTTGGGGGTCTTTCATCTGTTCTGCGTTGTTAAAAATATGCTTGTGACTTGAGCACATGGCTGTTGCCAACTTACTCAGTAGCGTGTAGTGTCTTCCCAGCTGGTAATGGTGTTGCTACAACTGATAAGGTTGGCCTTAAGAGTGTCCTTGTATCGCTGTAGGTATCTTCTTCAGTCACAGAATCTTTGCTTCAGTTCTCAACACATGTACATAAAGCATCTTTGAGATGCGGTTGTCTTCCTGTGGGCAACGTATTCTGCTTAACATGGAAACATCTGGTGAGTGGAGAGAAGTTAACACCAAGTCATCTTCTTTCTTGCAATAGCATAAAACGATATATTCCTTTACTTTCTATGAACACATTTTCTGACGTTAAAATTAACGTACTTAATACATGAATTTTTTGTCAGTCTGTCAAAAAGTCCAATAGCTGAATATTTCTAATTTGTTATAATTTGTGTTCATCGTCACAGTTTGCTAATGTAATGTGTAAACAGTTAGTTATGGTAAATTACTTCATTTGTTAGCTTTTGCTTGCCCTCATCCAACTGCCTTTTCCTTCCTTTCTTTTCTCAAAACTGACTATAAATGAGTATCTCTATTTGCCCTTCCTCCGCACACACACTATACACCCCCTGTTTGTGTAAAATCACTGGGTCCTATCCGCACCCTCGTGGTGTTTCTTGTTAACTTCGGCGTGAGACTTAGCCGCTGACTTCAGGGAATCTGGCCTGATGACCACAGGAAAACACCTGCTGGCTGTTCGGAGGGAGGGCAAACTTGAGATTTCGTTCGGGGCATGTCACACCTTGCTGAACAGCGGGATGGGCTGCGTCTGGAGCATCATGCCTGACCACTTTCAGGGCCGTTCAAACAACCACTGTGGTTGAAGTAAGGCAACACTGGGAGCTTCTGATTGCTAACTGTTGAGACTATAGTAAGTGGGAAGGAGTCGGCAGCTATGCGAGTTGGTGGCAGGATGGTCTGCTCGAAAGAGAAATGAAGACCAGAACGGGGCAAGAGAGGGGTCTTCCATTTTCTCTTCCTCTGGAGACTGGGCCAGACCCGGTTGGTGGGCGTTGAGTGGCTGTGTCCCAGGGTTTGTCATATCCCCACCTTGCCATTTGGTTTGTGAATGAGGTGACTGATGACTGGGTCCGAGTGGGTCATGCAATGCATGGACAGCCCCCCCCCCCCCTTTGCTTGATGAAATGGCTATCGGGTGGCTTCGGGAGCTTGGGAGGGGATTGTACAGAGAGTGGTGGAACACTGGTGCTCTGTGTCCCATCCACACCCTCGTAGTGTTTATTTCAATTGTCCCATGCCTCATTGTTCACTCTGTCAGACCCACTTCCGCCTTCTTGATCTTGCTCTTGATCTTGATGATGTACATTGTACAAACGGCGATTGGCAGAAGTGCTCTCTGTACACATGAAGTAATATCTCGAGTTCAGTTTCATTTCGTAATGTAAAACCAGGCTTGTTCATCAGAACGATTAGATTGGAGCATCACAATAGTCAGATAACGCCAGTAACACATATCACCCATGAATTATTCCAATGATATGCTGATACAACACCAGTATAGAATATAGACTAGTAAAACGTAGGCTAGGTAGCAGTCAGGACCTGGCCAGCTCATGGGTTTATGTGCAGGCTTAAGGCTTGTGCCGTGATCACCATACACATGGCGCCTGTGACGTCAGTGCATATGGAATTCGTTGTGAGAGCGGAGACGTCTTGAGAAACTGAAACTGAAACTGAAATTGAAACCTATTTTTTGGACGTGCAACCTTAACCAATTTTACATTAACCCTTTGACACCTGCATCCTAACCATCAACTGCAAAAACTTAACTATTTGCTTTGCTAGCATGGTTGGCAATACAGTATGCTGGTAAACAGGGTGCGGGAATCAAAGGGTTAAGAAAAATAAACAAGAAATTAAGAAGAGAGAGAAACCAAGATGCCTAGCCATTCTAACAATCTCCCTTTTGTTCAAATTTGTCTTTTTGTTAAGGAAAACACGCTGTTGTTACTCAAAACTGACTGCAGTTTAGACCAAAGTAAAACAGTAAAACATTTTAACCAACAGTGTTGCACTACTATTAACACAATATAATCGTACAGCTTATTTCCCGAACAAACCTACAAATGTTTAACATTACGCCAATGGAATAATGTTATAGGTAAGGCGAAATGAGGATAGACTGTCATAGCCCCATGCGAAGGAAAGAAGGGTTGTTTCCCTTGCAAAAGTGAAGACAAACAACAACAAAGAGAGAGAGAGAGAGAAAAAAAAGGCGTTTCACTTGACAGAATAAACTGTCCAGTCTGAAATGTAAAGTATAAGGATAATACATTCTCTTAACCTAGGGAAACAGTGTTATTAGGTTCAGAATTCCTGGTTCACCGCCTAAATAACTTAAAGAGCACCCAGCGAATGTCAAATAAAGCACTTGGAAGAAGAGTATAAAGAAAATGTATTCCGTTAATCTAGGTAAAACAGTTTCAGTGTGTGATTAAATATTCCTGGCAGTCTTAATGCAACTCTTTCGTTCTTTCTACAGCCAACTCGGAAGATTGTAGGTTCAAATCCGCATCAGTCCCTTCAAAAATGTATTATTGTGAGGTTTTTTGGCTCTAAGCGACTCCTACCCAGAGTTGGACGTGCTATGTGCTCATTGGAAAGACTGGGACCAACACACTCGAGTCTCATCCACTTCACGGATACGTCATTGAGGGTGTTGCTCAAATCTTCTGACCAGCACCGCAGGTGTCTGTATCTCGCGGGCCTGGTTGACGCCAGGATATATTATGATAGTAAGCGTAGAGGACAACCCTGTCACGCAGTCTCAGTGCTAGATGGAGCTCCATAGCATCATGAGTATCATCCTCACTGACATCATCATCATCATCGATTTGTACGAAAAACAAAACAAAAACAAAAAGCAAAACAAAAAAACGATGCCAGCTTCTGTAGCCATTAAGGTGACGTAGAAAATGGGATGACAAGAAAAGTTGAGCACAAAGGTAACCTCCATGAGTGTGATGATCCTTAACAAAAAAAAGAAAACTTTTCCTTCCAGCGTAGTAGGTTAAACTTCAGGTTCCCTAGGTAGCAGAAAACACTGAATGGATCGAGCAAAACTCATATACATACGTCACATCTACTAGTCTGTTGTATGTTTTCAAAACAATGTAAATTTCGTTTAATTCATACAGTTTTTTATATTTTAGTTGTTGCTGTTTGTTTGTTTGCTTGCTAGTTTGTTTGATTGTTGTAAATTTATTTGTATTCGTTTTCAGCAAAATTTAATGATAAACGCATTAGGAAAGCAAGATCATTTGTGTCAGACTTAAAGTTTAAAAGTTTAAAATACACGCAAATCGTCTACATCTTCAGCACACACACACACCAACACATATACACACATGCACACACACATACACATACACACACGCACACACACAAACACACACACACACACACCAACACATACACATAAACACATACACACACACACGCATACGCACATACACACACATACACACATACACCACACACACACACACACACACACACAAACAAACAAACACTTTCCACACACACGCATCAGCACACACACACATACACACACACACACACAGAGCAGCAGCAGCACACATATACTGGTAATTACCATCCTTTATTCAATTGCTTATCACAGTGTTCAACAACGATTTCGCAGCCAGACACTGCAACAGTCAAATGTCACTGGACAAACAATACTGTTATTCTGGGTCGATCTAATCTCACTGGACATGGAATCCAGATCAATCAAATCCCACGGGACAAGGAATCCAGATCAATCAAATCCTATTGGACAAAGAATCTGGGTCAATCAAATCCCATTGGACAAAGAATCTGGGTCAATCAAATCTCATTGGACAAAGAATCTGGGTCAATCAAATCCCATTGGACAAAGAATCCCGGTCGATGAAATTCAACCAGACAAAGAGTCTGGTTCAATTAGACGGTCTGTTGCGAGGAGCAGTCGGGATAAGCCTGCTTGCTGCATCTTTTCTGGGTGCCAATGGCTACTTTCAGCTGTTTACTGTTTTAACACATACAACATGTATTTTGTATTACACGTTGTATTGTATGACATACTGTACATCTGTATGTTTTATAGCTCATTGACACATACAATATACATGCATTTTGTATTACACGTTATATTGTATAACATACTGCACATTTGTATGTTTTATAGCTCATTAACACATACAATATACATGCATTTTGTATTGCACGTTATATTGTATGACATACTGCACATCTATATGTTCTATAGCTCATTAACACATACAATATACATGTATTTTGTATTACACGTTATATTGTATGACATACTGCACATCTATATGTTCTATAGCTCATTAACACATACAATATACATGTATTTTGTATTACACGTTATATTGTATAACATACTGCACATCTATATGTTCTATAGCTCATTAACACATAC
>JAPXFY010000030.1:38411749-38419249 GCA_030674185.1 Monoplex corrugatus | reverse complement strand
CAAATCTCCATGACTTGCTGGTGCATTCAAATCTCAGCAAACCAGTTAGCCAACCTCCAGGAACCTCTCCATGCAACAAACCTAAATGCAAGACTTGTCCTTTCTTGTGCTCAGCCACCACAGTCAAAGGCCCCAAATCTCATATGAGAATTACAAAACATTTCAACTGTCAAACTTATAACATTGTCTACTTGATCAGCTGCTCTAAATGTTCCCAACTGTATATTGGTGAAACTGGACGCACCCTTGACACACGTTTCAAAGAACACTTGGCTGATATCCACCACCAAAGGGATAAAACTATCCCCAATCACTTCAACCAATCAGACCACTCAATCAATGACATTCGAGTGAAAGGTCTATGGCTTCTATACAATAACAGCACCATAGACAGGAAAGACAGAGAATCCCACTTCATAAATAAACTTGGAACACGCAAACCATATGGTCTTAATGACAAACCATAAGTAATCCATTGCGCAACAGAATTCAGACATGCCGTTTCATGTTTCTTCCTGTTCCCAGGCCTACCAGATTCATGGCACTGGGCACAATCTACTCCCTTACCTCTTGGCTCTTGCCCTGTGCCTTCTTCAGAACAGGGCTATACCGATATAGCATGGCCACTTCTCAAAATTGCAGAACTCATCTCACTTCCCTTTCGACATCATAGTTGCCTCCCCTCTCCCCACTTCTCATGACGACATGGGCATTCCATTTCTTACCCACTGGACGAGGCGGCAGGGAAGTTTTTAGTCCCGTTTTTATTATCCATTGTTTGGTGTTTGTGATCTGTCTGTGACCGTGTGTTCGCGCTTGACAAAGGCTAGTTGGCCGAAAATTTGCGCTTGTTTTGTTTTGTCTCGTTGGATACGCGCTTATATTAGTTTTCTTGTTCTTCTGGTTCATGTTTGCTTGGGCGCAGGCAGTCACACTTGTTTTGGATCTTGATATTAATAATAATAATAATGATAAAAATAATAACAGTAATACTAATAATAACAATAACAGCAACAATAATAATGATAATAATATACTACTACTCCTACTACTACTGCTACTACTACTATAATGATAATGATAATAATAATAATAATAATGATAATGATAATAATAATAATAGTAATAGTAATAACAATAATAACAATAATAATAATAATGATGATAATACATGTAATAATAAAAAAAATAAAAAAAAATAATTACAGAATTTAATCGGCATCAAATCTTGACAATTCAAATCAAAGCACAGTCACGCACCAGGCATACGCATACAATCGACAAAGACCACCTTACAATATTCAATACACAGACTGAGGGAAATATGTAGTGGTAGAATTCATTGTTGGGAAAAGAGGTGGGTTTTTAAATTGAATTTTATAAGCAAAAAGGGTAGATGTTAGGCGACGTAGGATAGCATATAGTGGGCATCATTCACACATTTGGAGGAATAATAGAAAAAAAAAAGAAAGAAAGAAAGAAAAAGAAAGAAAAGAAAAAAAAAAAAAGAAAAGACAAAATACCAATGCCAACAAAAATTATGACATGAAGACACTGAGTGTTAAACCCATTCATATGTTACTAGTATTGTAAAGTACATGATCATTATAATAAACACACACACTCGCGCGAACTCAATAACTTTCATTTAGAAGCAAACACACACACACACACACACACACACACACACACACACACACACACACACACACACACACACACACACACACACATACGTATAGACAGACAGACAGACAGACACACTAAGTTTCACTTAGAAGCACACACAGTCACACACACACACACACACACACACACACACACACACACACACACACACACACACACACACATTTTGTCTCTCACTAGCTTTCACCTAGAATCACTCACACACACACACACACACACACACACACACACACACACACACACACACACACACCCGAGACACGCACACACACACACTCACTAGCTTTTACCTAGAACCAGACACCCAGATACGAGCGCGCGCGCAATCACACACATACACCTACATGTACATATACACGCACGCGTGTGTGCATAAGCGCGCGCCGAGTTGCATTCAGTTCATGACTCCTGGATGCCCTTCTGCTGCTTCCATTTCAAACTAATAAACTAAACACTGACAAAAGTAATCTCCCTTTTGAAAAGAAACAGGTGTTTGTATCTAACAAATGAACGCATGTACACAGAGATGCACACTCACGAGTACCAGGTTATCAAAGAGCACATCCCTACACTCACCTTTCCCTCCTCCCCCACCCCTTCACAAAAATAACAAACAAACAAACAAACAAACAAACAAACAAACAAACAAACAAAAACACCAACTTCTTCACACACGAAGGAAACATCTATTCAGTTTACCAAATCCAAGAACCAGAAAAAAAACCCACACGAACATAGAATCAGAACGCGTACTTAATACAACAAGACAGGCGCAAATTTTCAGCCAACAAGCCTTTGTCTAGCGCAAACGTAAGATCACAAACGAACACACAACTAATACAAAAGTTCTGAGAGAAAGACTGAAACTTCCCTGCTGCTTTGTCCAGTGGGAGAAACGGATTAAAACGAAAATTTGCGCCTGTCTTGTCTGGTTGTACTAAATACGCGTTCTGATTCTATTTTCGTGTTTTTCTGGTTCCTGTTTACTTGAACACGGGCCGTCGCACTTGTTTCGGATTTTTGTTAGCAAATCCAGGAACTGATTTTTTTTCAAGTCCAGCCTTTCGTTTCATGGTGTTTGTCTTTACAATGAGCTACCCATTGTACACAACCACTCCCGACAAAATCCTTTGAGAAATATGTGCATAATTTTCTGTGAGGTGAAATTCTATAACGAAACCCTCATCTTCGTTAGTTGCTGGTAGCTTCTTTGTGCACATGCGTCCACACATAAATTGAACATGGTGTGTGTGTGTGTGTGTGTGTGTGTGTGTGTGTGTGTGTGTTGTGAGTGGGTATGTGTGTGTGTGTGTGTGTGTGTGTGTGTGTGTGTGTGTGTGTGTGTGTGTGTGTGTGTGGTGCACGCGTGTCTGTGAACGTGTGAATCTTATTCCATGTGACATGTTGCGTTAGTGAAGTGCTGACTGTGTGCGAGTGTATACATCCTTAGTGCACATGTGTTAAGGAATTATTGTTACGTGAAATGTTTGTGCTTATTAAGTAGATTGTGCTTAGTAGCTAGCTTCTTGTTATTTTTGGAATAAATATTCATTTAATGATGATGATGATGATGATGATGATGATGATAATGATAACAATAATAATAATGATAATCATATATACTACTACCACAGCTACTACTACTACTGCTGCTGCTGCTGCTGGTACTACTATTAATGCATGTAACAGCAACAACAACAGCAGTAGCAACAACAACAGCAGCAACAACAACAATAATGATAATAATAACAATAATGTACATCTACGGTACGCCTTTCAGTGCTCTAGGCGTTTAGAATTGTACTACACAAAAATAAATGCAGTAAACATTAACACACATTCACTAATTTTATCCATTAACATCATGCACACACCCTCAATAACATCCATATACAAGGCACTAAAAGCAGTAAAACAGGATGGGATAGGGTCAGTATAACAAAGTAGGGTCAGTATAACAACGTGACCTTAAACAGAAGGATTCACGGACAAGAAGAGATTTAAGTTGGGTCTTAAAAGACAGTAAGGCAAATGTCTCATATCAAAGGGCAGATTATTCCACAGAAAAGATCCACAACGTGCAAAAAATCGGAAAACTTCAGTCTTACATCTGTATGGAGGGAATTTGAACAGTCGAGTATTCTATAGAATAAGAGCAAAGGATATGAGGAGAATAAGCATGTAGCAATTCATATACATGTATATAGATATACATACATATATACATATATATTGTTTGGCATCCGTCTGTCTCTTAGCAACTGCCCAACCAGCAGTGCGGAAGAGAGATGGAAACACATCCGTGATGCCACATACAAGTCTGCTGTTGGCGCTTTTGGAAAGAAAGAGCAGAGAAATCCCGACTGGTTTGAAGCCGAAACTGTGGACCTTGAGCCAGCCATCTCATTCAAGAGAATTGCCTTACTCAACTACAAACAAGACCCCTGTGAAAAGACACTTGCCGCCCTTAGGAGGGCTAGAAGCGACGCCCAACGGATCGCTAGACAGTGCGCCAACAACTACTGGCAGAACCTATGTCAAAGCATCCAACTGTCCGCCGACTGCGGCAACATTCGAGGCATGTACGAGGGTATGAAAAAGGCCTTTGGCCCATGCGCCATCAAGATCGTCCGCTGAAATCCGCCACTGGCGAAATCATCACCGACCGTGCAAAGCAAATGGAGAGATGGGCAGAACACTACCAAGAGCTATACTCGAGGGAGACCATTGTTACAGACTCAGCGGTGGAAAACACGAGCCTCCTGCCAGTCATGGAAGAGCTCGACGATCCACCCACCACCAAGGAGCTCAGCATGGCCATCGACTCTGTAGCCAGTGGCAAAGCCCCAGGAAACGATGGCATCCTCCCCGAGGTCATCATAGCAGGCAAAGATACCAGCCTCCTCGATCACCTCCACGACCTCCTGCTACAGTGCTGGGAGGAAGGAACTGTGCCTCAGGACATGCGAGATGCCAACATCATCACGCTCTACAAGAACAAAGGCGATAGCAGCGATTGTAACAACTATCGCGGAATATCTCTCGTAAGCATTGTCGGGAAGACCTTCGCCCGCGTCATACTGAACAGACTGCAGTCGCTTGCAGAACGCGTCTATCCAGAGGCGCAGCGCGGGTTTAGAACTTAGAGATCAACGATCAACATGATATTCTCTCTGAGGCAGCTGCAAGAGAAGTGTCGCGAGCAGATACGCCCTCTGTACATCGCCTTCATAGACCTGACCAAGGCGTTTGATTTGGTCAGCAGGACAGGCCTGTTTACACTACTGCAGAGAATTGGATGTCCACCCAAGCTCCTGAGGATGATCATATCCTTTCATGAGGACATGAAAGGCACCGTCCAGTACGTTGGCTCCTCCTCGGACCCCTTCCCCATCAAAAGCGGAGTCAAACAGGGGTGTGTCCTCGCCCGGACATTTTTGGCATCCTGTTCTCCCTTCTGCTGCGCTATGCCTTCAGTCAATCCGAAGAAGGCGTCTACCTTCACATCGGGAGCAACAGCAGCCTGTTCAACCTCGCACGCCTCCGTGCAAAGACGAAAGTGCGAAAAGTCCCCATTCGAGAGATGCTGTTTGCTGACGATGCCGCCTTGACGACACATACCGAAGCTGCCCTCCAAGCCGTTTCCCTCATGCCTGCAAAGAATTTGGCCTCACGATCAGCATAAAGAAGACCAACGTCCTGGGTCAAGATGTCAGCTCGGGTCCTCGAATTTCCATTGGTGACTGCATTCTCGATGTGGTGGAAGACTTCACATACCTTGGTTCCACTATCTCCAGCAGTCTCAACCTGGACACCGAGCTGAACTCAAGGATCGGCAAGGCATCTGCAGCAATGGCCCGCCTGTCAAAGAGAGTGTGGGAAAACTCCATGCTGACCGTCAAGACAAAGACTAAAGTGTACCAAGCTTGCGTGCTGAGCACACTGTTGTATGGGTGCGAGACCTGGACTCTATACTCCCGTCAAGAACGCAGGCTCAACATCTTTCACCTACGCTGCCTCAGAAGGATTCTTGGCATTTCATGGCAGGACCACGTCCCCAACAAGGACGTCCTAGCACATGCAGAAACTCTCAGCATGTTTGCCCTGCTCACAAAGAGACGCTTGCACTGGCTTGGCCATGTTACCCGCATGCAAGATGGCAGAATACCCAAAGACATTTTGTATGGCGAGCTTGCTACTGGCTCCAGACCCACGGGAAGGCCCATACTCCGCTACAAAGATGTGTGCAAGCGGGACCTCAAGGCGGGTGGCATTGCACCAGCAGGCTTCGAAGTGGTAGCAGCAGACCGCAGCAACTGGAAACTTGCCATCAGTTCGGCCATCAAGACATCCGAGCAGAGGAGAGAGGAGCAGTGGAAAGTAAGAAGAGCACGCAGATGCCAGAGAGCAGGGTCAGCGCCTTTGGACGACACCATCTTCACGCGCAGCAACTGCAACAGGACCTGCCGTTCAAGGATCGGGCTCTACAGCCACAGCCGGCGCTGCAGTTCCACCACAGAATGACTTCCGAGGCGCAATCTCCATTGTCTCCCGAGACAGACGGATGCCAATACAATATATATGTATATATATATATATATATATATATAATAAAATATATATATATATATATATATATATATATATAATATATATATATAATATATGTGTGTGTGTGTGTGTGTGTGACCTCCCACCACGAAATCAGACTTAAGTCGCAGTCAGTCGAACAGCACCAGGAGCTGAAAAGGTGACTGAGGGTCTATCTGGGGTGTTTTGACTTTTTCTCAAAATTGATTTCTGTAGACTATAATCTATCCCCCACAGAATTTTTTTTTCTTGAAAAAATATTATTAATCAATTTAAAATGGTATTTCAATGCACTGATCGCAGCAGAAAGAACGCAATTTCCGACCAAAAATATCTATTTTTGTCTCTTATTATAAACCGTAACCTGTACAGTACCCGCACATGCAATATACTGACGGAAAGCTCTTTGGTGCACCTTTCAGATAATGACAGCTAAAATTATAAACAAGCTGGGTCAAAGCCACCAAATAAAGAAATTTAAGGAAAATGTGTAGGAGAGCACACAAAAACTTTAGAGGCCGGTTTCTCAAAACGGCCGTCATACAACTTAATGACTATATACATACATAACTTCTACATTTTTTTTGAGTACAAGCTTTATTCAAGCACCAAAATAATCAGCAGAATGTACTCTTTCCAGTGATATGTATATCTCAAAATACCCAAAATGCTAGTTAAGACTGATTTCGTGGTGGGAGGTCCACACACACACACACACACACACACACACACACACACACACACACACACACACACAATATACAATATAATATACAATATTTTATATAGCGCAAAATCTTGATAAAATCAAATCTAAGCGCTAAAACAGACACACACGCACGCACACACACACACACACACACACGCACGCACGCACGCACGCACGCACGCACGCACGCACCACACACACACACACACGCACACGCACACGCACACGCACACGCACACGCACACGCACACGCACATGGACACGGCTATAAATGGGGAGAAAGAATAAAAGCAATGGAAAATTATAGAGAGCATATTATATACAATTATATATTACAATGTGATTCCCCTCCGAACGGAGACAGGCTGCAGAGGGGATTGAGTGAGGTCAGGATTTTATGCAGAGGAGAAAAGGTGAGTTTTGAGAGCGGACTTGAAGGAGACAAAAGTAGGTTGCTGACGGACTGAGAGAGGAAGTTTGTTCCAGGAAAGTGGACCAGAAACAGAGAAGGC
>JAPXFY010000030.1:38396749-38406749 GCA_030674185.1 Monoplex corrugatus | reverse complement strand
TGCTGACTAGGTCAAAGGCCTTGGTGAGGTCAATGAATGCCACATACAGGGGCATCCGCTGCTCTCTGCACTTCTGGATTTGGCGAAGGGAGAAGACCATGTCTACCGTGGATCTCTCTGCTCGAAAACCACACTGTGATTCCGGGTAGACGCGTTCAGCCAGTTTCTGCAGGCGGATTAGGAGGACCCGAGCATAGACTTTGCCAACAATGCTGAGGAGCGAGATACCTCTGTAGTTGTTGCAGTCGCTCCTTTCGCCCTTGTTTTTGTACAGGGTGACGATCTTGACGTCCCTCGTGTCCTGTGGTACAGCTCCCTCATTCCAACACTGACAGAGAACTGCGTGCAAAGGGTGCAGAAGAGAAGTCTTGCAGTGCTTGATGAGGTCTGGGGGAATTCCGTTGTTGCCAGGTGCCTTCCCTGATGCCAGGCTATCAATGGCCTTGCTGAGTTCGTCCGCAGTTGGCTCTGCGTCAAGTTCTTCCATTACCGGCATGCACTCGATGGCATCGAGGGCTAAGGGGGACACCATGTTCTGTGTGGAGTAGAGGTCGGAGTAGTGTTCCGCCCATCTTTCCATCTGTTGGCTAGGATTGCTGATTACTTCCCCAGTGGAGGATTTGAGGGAGGCGATCTTGCTCTGTGTTGGTCCCAGTGCCTTCTTGATGCCATCATACATTCCTCGGATGTTGCCTCTTTCAGCAGCACTCTGTATCTCTTCGCTGAGCTCTGTCCAGTACTCGTTTGCGCAGTGCCTGGCGTTAAGCTGAACCTTACTTCTGGCAGCCCTGAGGATTTGCAGGTTCTTCTCACTGGGTGACCGCTTATACTTGGTGAGTGCGGCACGCTTGGCCTCAACAGTGGGAGTCATCTCTGATGATTTGGCCTCAAACCAGTCGTGGGACTTCACAGTTTTCTTCCCAAAGGTGGCCATAGCAATGCGGTGCATGGTGTCTCGTACCGTTTCCCATCTCTCAGTGGCAGAGTCTCTGGGCTGCAATGCATTGTATTCTCTCTGAAAGGCCTCTGCGAACTGTTCTACAAGATCTGGCTGAGACATCTTGCTGACGTCAATGCGAGGGTTCCCTTGTTTCTTTGAGCAGTGGAACTTCTTTGGTTGTAGCCTGATCTTGCAACATACCAGAGAGTGGTCTGTGTCGCAGTCTGCGCTGTGATAAGAGCGAGTGTGGAGAACGTTTTTGATAGCGGCACGTCTTACTAGGATCAAATCCAGTTGGTGCCAATATTTTGAGCGGGGATGCCTCCAGGAGACTTTGTGCTGAGGCTTCGTCTTGAAGAAGGAGTTGGCGATGCACAGTTCATGGCAGGCGCAAAACTCAAGCAGTCGCTGTCCATTCTCATTCATTTTCCCCACTCCAAAGGAACCGAGGCAGAAGGGCCATGAGTCATTGTCTGCACCCACTCTGGCGTTGAAGTCGCCCAGGAGAACAAGTTGTTCTGTCCTGGGGATGTTCCTTATGGTTGATGCAAGATTTTCGTAGAACTCATCCTTGGTGTCTGGAGAGGCGGACAGAGTTGGGGCATAAACGCTGATGAGAGTGACATAGCCTTCGGTGGTGTTGAGGCGGAGAGTCAAGAGTCGTTCTGAACCGCCACTGCCTGGTTCAATCATGTTCAGCAGGCTGTTCCTTACTGCAAAGCCTACTCCGTGCTCTCTTGGGGCATCAGAACTCTTTCCTTGCCAGAAGAAGGTGTAGTCCCTTTCCTTTAGTGTTCCTGAGTTAGCCAGCCGTGTTTCCTGCAGAATGGCAATGTCCACATTGAGCCTTTTTAGTTCGCTGTTTATGACGGCGGTTTTTCTGGCGTCGCTGATATCTTGCAGATCTTGGGAGAGCCCAGGCATCATTGTTCGGACATTCCAACAGCCCAGTTTCACTGCTGATCCTTTTCCTGATCCGTTTCTTGAATTTGAATTTTTCTTTTTGTTTGGTGCGGTAATTAACGACCTGCTTGTCAGATTTTCTCCTAATCTTCATGCACCCAATGAAGAAGGCAGGTCGTGGCGGGACAGCACCTAACTGGCTGGGGGCTGCCCAGCTTAGGTGGGCGGTAGCTGTCCAGTAAGACACGAAGGTCTCTCCCACCGTCAAAAGCAACCCCTGGCGTCAGCTCTACGCCAGTTGAGCAATGACTTATCACCGGTATCTGTTGCTTCCCGTGTTGTGTCGACACTAGTGTTAGTAGCGAGGCTGGAGTGTCCTCTCCAGGTCGTAGGTGCAGAGTGTTTGTGGATGAATGGACGGATGTAAGCCTTGGCAGTGTAATATGGAAGACAGGCTGTTGCCCATGCAACTTTCCCCCCTCTCCACCTCGCTGACAGATCCAAAGGAACAGCAGGGCTGTTACGTTTTGTTGCCAACGCGGCACCAGGAGCTGCCGGAAAGTGACAAAGTTTGCCATCCAACCGCCTTAGGGGCCCCACACCGAATTTACTGTCAGGGTTTACTCCCTTAGCTAGATGGCCGTGGGTAGCTCTCCAGAGCTGGCGCCCTTTGATGGATCTAATTTATTTCCACCAGGGTTTCTAGCCACCCTCCTCACCATCCTCCTGAGAGGACTGGTGTGGTTGCTGGTTTAGTCGCCAGCAATTCGACCCTGTGACAGGTAGTACTGGGTTCCATGTTACCAGTAGCGGATACATCTATCCGACCTGACCTGATTGACTACATCCTGATCAACAAAAGACGTAGAAATTCTTTACTGTCAGCAAAAACACTACCAGGCGCAGACTGCAGCAGTGACCACAATCCTGCAGTGGGAAGATTTAGACTGAAATTGAGGAAAAGGAAACAGACCAAAAACAACATCAAATTAAACCTTGGACTCTTAAAGACAGATGAAGTGATACGTAAAAATTTAATGTACATGTTCAAAACAAATTCAGTGCACTGGAAGACGCTGGTGACAGTGAGGAGCAATGGACAAAGTTGAGGAATTCGATAAATGAAGCTTGTGAGGAAATCCCTAAGGCAAATAGAAAAGCAAGAAAGAACTGGATGACTAATGAAATTTTGGGCTTGATGGAGGAAAGGAGGAAGGCAAAGAGAAATGAGGAGATCTACAGGAAGATAAACAAGGAGATCAGGAATAGGTGCAATGAAGCTAAGGAAGCTTGGCTGAAAACAAAATGCAAAGAAATGGAAGACCGACACAAAACGGATCCTCAGGGTATGTAGGCCTACAGACAAATTGAAGAAATTGTCCACAGAAAAAAAAAATACATGCACATCAACTGGTTGCTTGAAATCGAAAGATGGCACGCTTATCATGGAAAAAGACAAAATATTATACAGATGGGGAGAGAATATTAAAGACCTTTTTGAGGATGACAGAAACGACGAACACATTATAAAAAGAACTTTGAAGGACCACCCATAATGAAAGATAAAGTTAGAGTGGCACTGAAAAAGATGAAACCGGGAAAAGCCCCAGGACCAGACAACATTATACAGAGATGATTGAAGCCCTGGATGAATTTGGCATAGAAAAAATAACAGTCCTCCTAAATGAAATTTACGACACTGGAAAAATCCCCAAAGATATGTCAAAATCAATTTTCATTGTACTTCCAAAGAAGACAGGGGCTATAGAATGCGAACTCCATCGCACAATCAGTTTGATGAGTAATGTAACAAAAATCCTGTTAAGAATAATCATGATGAGGACAAGGAATAGAATCAAAAGAGACATAGCAGAAGAACAGTGTGGATTTGTGGAAGGGAAAGGAACTATTAATGCCATATACATCCTAAGAACTATCATAGAGAGGTCAAATGAGATGAATAAAGATTGTGGTATTTATGCTTTGTTGACTACACCAAGGCTTTCAATCGGGTAAGACATGATGAATTGATCAACCAACTGGAGAGACTCAATGTTGATGGAAAAATCTACGAATAATCAGAAATATGTACTGGGAACAAACAGCTGCAATGAGAATAGAAAACAATGTAAGCTCTTTCCAAAATATCAAAAGAGGAGTCAGACAGGTTTGTGTTTTGTCACCGGATCTGTTTTCACTTTACAACGAAAACATCATGAGAAACCTAGAAGAAGACCCTGGATTAAAGGTTGGAGGGAAAATGATAAACAACATTCGATGCGCAGATGACACCGTGCTAATTGCAGAAAGTGAAAGAGACCTACAAAACCTTGTGAATATACTAGAAATAGAAAGCAAAGGAAAGGGGCTAGAACTAAAACAGCAGGAAGTCTGAAGTCATGGTGATCAGTAAAAAACAAGAAATCCCCTCATGCAAAATAACAGCAAATGGCACAACCTTGACACAGGTTGATAAATTCAAATACCTGGGAACGATCATTTCATCAGACGGCAGATGCACATCAGAAATAGCCGGCAGAATCGACCAAGCCAAAACAGCATTCAAGAAGATGACAAGCATTCTTACCAACAAATGCGTATCAATTAACATCAGGAAGAGAGTTCTTGAATGTTATATAGAACCAGTACTGTTGTACGGATGCGAGGCGTGGACAGTCAACAAACAAAGCCAGAACAAGATTGAGGCAGCCGAGATGTGGTTTCTAAGAAGAATGTTGAGAGTTCCATGGACAGCAAAGAAAACAAACGAGACAGTCTTGATGGAGGCAGACACAAGTAGATCACTGATAAAGAAGATTAGGAAAAGGCAGGCAACATTTATAGGCCATTTTATGAGGAAGGGGGGTTTGGAACACCTGGTCACAATGGGAAATCTGGAGGGAGAGCACCAGGTAGACCCAGGGAGAAAATGCTGGACAGACTTGCAGAGTGGCTGGGGACGAGGAGGGTGGGGGAGATGCTAGGGGCAACGAGAGATAGAGATAGATGGAAGTCCATGATCGCCAACGCCATGCGGCAGGGCACCTGATGATGATGAAGGCGATAAATACGAATAGGGAATGATAATATACATATTACAGCGTTCCAGTCTTGATTGAGACTGTGTGGCTAATCTGTACACTGATGTCATGGATACTTTCCGTCTGTCTGACGGATGAAGAAGTATACTAGTCCTTATTGCTGTTGTTGTTGTTGCTTCTGCTGCTGTTGTTGCTGTTGTTGTCGGCCATCATGCTGTATGGATATGGATGTGTATGTATGAATGTATGTGTGTAAATCTGTGTGCCGGCATTTGGGTATATGCATGTGCTTACTGTTATTTGTTATTTTCATTTCTTACCTGTTTATTTTTCCATCTTTTTTGGAGCATTGGTCACAACGGGAAGGCTGGAGGGAAAGAGAGCACCAGGTAGACCCAGGGAGAAAATGCTGGACGGACTTGCGGAGTGGCTGAAGATGAGGAGGGTGGAGGAGATGCTTGGGGCAACAGCAAGAGATAGAGGACAGATGGAATTCATGATCGCAACGCATGCGCAGGCCACTGATGATGATGATGATGATGATGATGATGACCTGTTTATGTATCTACACGCTCCTTTATTTTGTATTTATTCATTCACCTATTTACGTATATACTTACTTACTTACTTATTTATTTGCGACCTCCCACCACGAAATCAGTCTTAACTCGCAGACAGTCGAACAGCACTAGGAGCTGAAAAGGTGACTGAGGGTCTATCTGGGGTGTTTTGACTTTTTACTCAAAATTGATTTCTGTACACTATAATCTATCCCCCACAGAACTTTTTTTCTTGAAAAAATATTATTAATCAATTTAAAATGGTATTTTAATGCGCTGATCGCGGCAGAAGGAACGCAATTTCCTACCAAAAATACCTATTTCTGTTTCTTATTATGAACCGTAACCTGTACAGTACTCCAACAAGTAATAGACTGACAGAAAGCTCTTTGGTGCACCTTTCAGATAATGACAGTTAAAATTAGAAACAAACTGGGTCAAAGCAACCAAATAAATTTTTTTTAAGGAAAATGTGTAGGAGAGTACACAAAAACTTTAGAGGCCGTTTTCTCAAAATGGCCGTCATGCAACTGAATGACTTTAAGCATACATAACTTCTACATTTTTTTGAGTACAAGCTTTATTCAATACCAAAATAATCAGCAGAATGTACACCTTCCAGTGATATGTATATCTCAAAATGCCCAAAATGCTAGTTATGACTGATTTCGTGCTGGCAGATCACATTTATTACTTATTTACTTACTTACTTACTTACTTACCTACTTACTTACTTACTTACTTACTTACTTACCTACTTACTTACTTACTTACTTACTTACTTACTCACTTACATAACTATCTATTTCCTCTTTTCTTTCCTCGGAAGTGAACGACAGACTGGCTAGGTTATTATTAAGAAATATTGTCTTCCTCTAGTTGATAGACAGCTGAGGCTTTGTGCATTGACTGGAGGGGGGGAATCTTTCTGTCATGTCAGACGAATCTATGCAGAATACCTAGTTGTGTTGTGATTCAGACCTTTAATTATTTATTTATTTACTTTATATTCATGTTTCTTTTTGTGAAAATAAGATACACATGTCATTTCCATGAAACCAAGATTATTCCAGTGATAGGCTGATACAATACTTGTAAAATATATATAGACTTGGTAAAACATAAGTCAGGTAGGGCTCATGGGTTCATGTGCAGGCCTAAGGATTATGGCCATGATCACCATACAAATGGCATCTGTGACGTTAGTGCATGTGGAATTCGTTCTGAGTGCGGAGACGTCGTCTTGAGAAACTGAAACTGAAACTGAAACTTAAAGTATGGGTCTTCATCTGGAATACAAGGATTTCTGCGGTCTTGGGTTCTGCCTATGCCGTCTCTCTTCCGTTCAGTACCATCCGTTCTCATCATCATCTTCACAATCATCACCTTCATCATCATCATCATCATCATCATCATCATCATCACCACCACCACCATCATTATCACTACCACCACTACCATTATCATCTTCACTGTTCACACATTTCCCTCAAGAAATGTTTTTGTTCATCCTCCTCCTCCTCCTCCTCCTCCTCATCATCATCATCATCATCATCATCAGCATCAGCATCATCAATTGTATTATTATCATTATTATCATTATTATCAATATTGTTATTGTTATTGTTATTATTATTATTATTATCATTATTATTATTGTTATCATCATCATCATCATCATCATCATCATCATCATCATCATCATCATCATCATCATCATCATCATCATTGTTATTATTTGTGCATTTGCCACTGACTTCCAAGTGAGTGCATTCCTAACTCCTCAATGACTTTCACCTTTTTCTTCTGTTAAGAGGGAGACTGAAAATGAAAAGTAATGTTAGGTGCGCTTGTCAAGGATATAGACATATCAAAAACAAACAAACAAACAAACAAACAAACAAACAAACAAACAAACAAAAACAATGATATCCACACAATGACATTAGTGAAACAAAGAAAAAAATCATGAATTATGTGAAAAGCGGATCAATCTGATCTGTGGCTAGATGAACAGCAAATTACAAACTAATAGATAGACAAATAACTAGCTAGCTAGATAGAGAGATAGACATACAGACACACAGACAGACAGACAGACAGATAGATAGATAGATAGACAGACAGACAGACAGATAGATAGCTTGATAGATAGATAGATAGATAGATAGATAGATAGATAGATAGACAGATAGAGAGATATATAGAGAGATAGATTGATAGATAAATAGGTAGATAGATAGATAAATAGATATTTAGATAGATAGATAGATAGATAGACAGGTAGATAGATAGATAGATCGATAGATAATAGATAGATAGATAGATAGATAGATGGATTGACTGATTGATTGATTGATAGATTGATAGATAGATAAGTAGATAGGGAGATAAGTAGATAGGTAGATAAACAGATAGGTAGATAGGTAGGTAGGTAGATAGATAGATAGATAGATAGATAGATAGATAGATAGATAGATAGATAGATAGATAGATAGATAAATAGATAATATATAAATATTAAACAGAACAACCAAATAAATAAACAAATGAATAAATGAATATTTTTTCAAAGTCTATGAAAATTTAAGTAAATGAATAATAATAATAAAAAAGATAAAAGTCTGAATTACAACATAACTAGCTACTCTGTATAAACTCGTCTCACATGACAGACCCCCCTCGCCCGCCCCACCCCCCTCCCCAAAGTCAATGCACAAAGCCTCACATGTCTATCAACTAGGTGAAGACAATGTTTTCTTAATCATAGCCCCGCCCGTCTGTCATTCACTTCCGAGGAAAGAAAAGAGGAAATAGATGGCATGTAAGTAAGCGAGTAAGTAAGGATGTAGGTAAGTAAGTAAGTGAGGTAGTAGATAAGTATGCAAGTAAGTACAAAAAAGTAAGTAAATAAGTGAGTGAGTAAGTGAGTATGTAAGTAAGTTTTTTTTCAACTGTATAAAGAGTTTGAAAGAGTTTGACCAATCTCTGTTGTGTAGTGATTAGTGTAACGGATTGCCGACTGGAAGGCTGTGGGTTCGAATCAGTCCTTTCAAAATCATTGTGGGATTTTTTCAGCCTCAACTGGCTTCCGGAACTGAGTGTGCTATGGGCTCATTGGGAAGACTGGGACCACACAAATCAAATCTTATCCACTTCACGGATTTGTCATTGACAGTGTTGCTCAAATCTCCTGACCAACACCGCAGGTGCCTGTTGTCTTTCGGGCCTGGTTTACACCAGAGTACGTTATAGTAGTAAGCGTGGAATGCAACACTGTCACGCAATCTCAGTCCTAGATGGATCTCTGTAGCATAATGGTCGTCCGCAATGCCATCTCTGTAGCATAATGGTCGTCCTCAATGCCATCTCTGTAGCATAATGGTCGTCCTCAATGCCATCTCTGTAGCATAATGGTCGTCCTCAATGCCATCTCTGTAGCATAATGGTCGTCCTCAATGCCATCTCTGTAGCATAATGGTTGTCCTCAATGCCATCACTGTAGCATAATGGTTGTCCTCAATGCCATCACTGTAGCATAATGGTTGTCCTCATGCCATCACTGTAGCATAATGGTTGTCCTCAATGCCATCACTGTAGCATAATGGTTGTCCTCAATGCCATCACTGTGCATATGGTTGTCCCCAATGCCATCACTGTATCATAATGGTCGTCCTCAATGCCATCTCTGTAGCATAATGGTCGTCCGCAATGCCATCACTGTATCATAATGGTTGTCCTCAATGCCATCACTGTAGCATAATGGTCGTCCTCAATGCCATCACTGTAGCATAATGGTTGTCCTCAATACCATCACTGTAGCATAATGGTTGTCCTCAATGCCATCACTGTAGCATAATGGTTGTCCTCAATGCCATCACTGTAGCATAATGGTTGTCCTCAATGCCATCACTGTAGCATAATGGTCGTCCTCAATACCATCACTGTAGCATAATGGTTGTCCTCAATGCCATCACTGTAGCATAATGGTTGTCCTCAATGCATCACTGTAGCATAATGGTCGTCCTCAATACCATCACTGTAGCATAATGGTTGTCCTCAATGCCATCACTGTAGCATAATGGTCGTCCTCAATGCCATCACTGTAGCATAATGGTCGTCCTCAATGCCATCACCATCACCATACCCTTGTAAAAACTGTCAGTTTCTATGGCCAATAAGATGGCACAGAAAATGGGACCCCAAAATATTTTTTTTTATCTTTACAGTGCCCCCTCCCCCCTCCTTCTCTGTTGGTTGTTAACATGTCATGCTGATAACGCAAGGATCTTGGGTTCGACTCTTAGATGGTTCATGGTTTCTTTGGTATGTTGTTTGTTTGTTAATTTATTTCAAAATGGCCTGAAGTTAGACTTTTAAAATGATTGATCTGGCCAGTCATGATTTATGGCTGCGAAGCTTGGACTCAGAGGAAAACAACTGATTGAAGAAGAATTGATGCAGCAGAGATGTGGTTTTTATCGGAGGCGACTATGTGTCAAATGGACAGATAGAATAACTAATGAAAGTGTCCTGGAAGAACTTGATACCAATTG
>JAPXFY010000030.1:38389249-38391749 GCA_030674185.1 Monoplex corrugatus | reverse complement strand
TGTTCCTAACTTACCAATATAACAGCAGTAAGGGATGTGTTGTTCCTAACTTACAATATAACAGCAGTAAGGATGTGTTGTCCCAAACTTACCAATATAACAGCAGTAAGGATGTGTTGTCCTAACTTACCAATATAACAGCAGTAAGGGATGTGTTGTTCCAAACTTACCAATATAACAGCAGTAAGGGATGTGTTGTTCCAAACTTACCAATATACAGCAGTAAGGGATGTGTTGTTCCAAACTTACCAATATAACAGCAGTAAGGGTGTGTTGTCCAAACACAGCAGTAAGGGATGTGTTGTCCCAAACTTACCATATAACAGCAGTAAGGGATGTGTTGTTCCTAACTACCATATAACAGCAGTAAAAGGGGTGTGTTGTCCCAAACTTACCATATAACAGCAGTAAGGGATGTTTGTTCCTAACTTACCAATATAACAGCAGTAAGGGATGTGTTGTTCCAAACTTACCAATATAACAGCAGTAAGGGATGTGTTGTTCCAAACTTACCAATATAACAGCAGTAAGGGATGTGTTGTTCCAAACTTACCAATATAACAGCAGTAAGGGATGTGTTGTCCAACACAGCAGTAAGGGATGTGTTGTCCCAAACTTACCAATATAACAGCAGTAAGGGATGTGGTGTTCCAAACTTACCAATATAACAGCAGTAAGGGATGTGTTGTCCCAACACAGCAGTAAGGGATGTGGTTTCCAAACTTACCAATATAACAGCAGTAAGGGATGTGTTGTTCCTAACTTACCAATATAAGCAGTAAGGGATGTGCTGTCCCAAACACAGCAGTAAGGGATGTGGTGTTCCAAACTTACTAATATAACAGCAGTAAGGGATGTGTTGTTCCAAACTTACTAATATAACAGCAGTAAGGGATGTGTTGTTCCAAACTTACTAATATAACAGCAGTAAGGATGTGTTGTTCCAAACTTACAATATAACAGCGTAAGGGATGTGTTGTCCCAAACACAGCAGTAAGGGATGTGTTGTTCCAAACGTACCAATATAACAGCAGTAAGGGATGTGTTGTTCCAAACTTACCAATATAACAGCAGTAAGGGATGTGTTGTTCAAACACAGCAGTAACGGATGTGTTGTTCTAACTTACCAATATAACAGCAGTAAGGATGTGTTGTTCCTAACTTACCAATATAACAGCAGTAAGGATGTGTTGTCCCAAACTTACCAATATAACAGCAGTAAGGGATGTGTTGTTCCTAACTTACAATATAACAGCAGTAAGGATGTGTTTCCAAACTTACCATATAACAGCAGTAAGGATGTGTTGTTCCAAACTTACCAATATAACAGCAGTAAGGGATGTGTTGTTCCAAACTTACCAATATAACAGCAGTAAGGGATGTGTTGTTCCAAACTTACCAATATAACAGCAGTAAGGGATGTGTTGTTCCAAACGTACCAATATAACAGCAGTAAGGGATGTGTTGTTCCAAACTTACCAATATAACAGCAGTAAGGGATGTGTTGTCCCAAACACAGCAGTAAGGATGTGGTGTCCAAACTTACTAATATAACAGCAGTAAGGGATGTGTTGTTCCAAACTTACCAATATAACAGCAGTGAGAGATGTGTTGTTCGAAACTTACCAATATGTGACCCGTTTTCACGAAATGAGTCCTAACTCGCAGGCAGCGAAAAGCGTAGAGGCCCGGAAAAGGTGTGATGGGTCGATTTTGTCAATTTTTACTTTTCGTGAAAAATGGAATATTTAATCTTTAGATTACATGTACATGCCCACAGCACTTTATAATTCAATCGGAAAATGTATTTAAAATTCGTTTTAACCAGATAACGGCATGCTTTTTGTGTCAGAAAAAGGTATATATATACTTAAATAACAAGACAATTACAGTAGATTTTCACACCAATTTTTGTGTGCTATTGTGGCATGATGTGTTTTACCATGGTACAAAATGTGGTAAAGATTGATGAAGTACAAATACCTGTTGCTAAGGTAAAGCTTCACTGAAGTGGTGAAAATTTTAAAACTTGATTTTCTCAAAATGGATGTTTGCTATGTTACACACTTCAAACACCCATAACTTCTTTATTTTTAGGAGTAGAATAATAAATTTCAAATGAAAAGAAAGTTAATAATCTGGACATTTTGAAAATCATAATATCCTAAAATCTGATATTTTCACCTTAGGACTCATTTTGTTAAAACGGGTCACATATAGCACGCTCAATTCTGAACAGGAACCAGTCGGAGGAAAAAAGATTTTGACAGATTTAATGGAGATTCGAACCCATTACCTTCCAGTTGAAAGTCTGTTGCGATAAACACTACACCACCGTGACTGGTGTAATTGGACAGTTCCATTCTCCATCCAGTAATGTTGTGTATCCCTTCAATGTGAATAAAACCCTGAGCTCTGACAAGCTGTACAGATGGGAAAGAGAGGACCACACGAATGGAACACTTGGCTGAAGTGACAACAAGGGTTGCAATATTAACAC
>JAPXFY010000030.1:38371749-38379249 GCA_030674185.1 Monoplex corrugatus | reverse complement strand
TTCTCATCGCCTTCCTCCGTTCCTCCATCAAGCCTGGAATTTTTTTTTGTCATCCAGTTCTTTTTAGCTTTTCTGTCTAATCATGGGATTTCTTCACAAGCTTCATTTATCGAGTTTCTCAACTTTGTCCATTGTTCCTCATTGTCACCAACGTCTTGCAGAGCACTGAATTTGTTTTGAACATGTACGTTGAATTTTTTTACATATCGCTTCATCTGTCCAAGATTCAGATTGATTTGGTGTTGGTCTGCTTCCTTTTCCTTAATTTCAGCATAAATTTTCCCATTACAGGACTGTGATCACTGTTGCAGTCTGCGCCTGGTAGTGTTTTTGCTGTCAGCAAAGAATTTCTAAACCTTTTGTTGATCAGGATGTAGTCAATCTGATTTTTGGTATTATCTGCTGGAGACATGGCTTAACCCCCTTGGTCATGAACCTATACATGCTAGCCTCACTCCGAGTGGTTACAGGCTTGCTTCTTTCCATCGCTCATCTCGAGGTGGCGGTATCGCCATCCTCTACAACGACTCACTCCATTCCCGCCTATCTTTCTCGCAGTCTCTGCCTTTCTCCCATCCTTCTTTCGAGCACGTTGAAGTATCCTTCCAATCCACCCCTCACCCCATCACCTTCTCCTGTGTCTATCGACCTCCACCTAGCTCTGCCAACAAACTCACCACATCCACGTTTCTCTCTGACTTTGACCAACTGCTTGACCACTACTGCCTCTTACTTGGAAATCTCATCATTCTAGGTGACATCAATGTCCACTATGACAACACTCACCGTTATGACACAAGACATATCATCAACTCTCTGTCCAATCACAATATGACTCAACACATTTCTGAACCAACCCATCAAAAAGGTCACATTCTTGACTGGATCATTTCTCGTGATCACCACAATTCAGCTACTAACAACTGCTTAGTTCTTTCTACCCGTCTAACTTCAGCCCTTCCATCTGACCACTCTGCAATTCTCTGTTCTCTTTACATTTCTCCTCCTTCCCGTACCACGCGCACAGTGACTCGACGCAATCTCAAATCTATCGACCTCTCCACATTTTCATCTGATGCCTCCCGTCTCCTTTCTGAAAAGTCACATAACCTTGCCGATGAATTCTATACTACTCTCCACCATCTTCTGGACACTCATGCTCCAGCCACAACCCGTCTTTTACCTGACCGCCCCCCTACCCCCTGGCTCACTCATGAGATTGCCTGTGCAAAACGTGCCCGCCGCAGAGCAGAGCGCCGCTGGCGCAAATCCAAACTCACTGTACACAGGCAACTTTTCCAAGCCTCTAAAACAAAAGTATCCACCCTCATTGCATCTGCAAAAACAAGCTATTTCCAAACCAAAATCCTGAATGCCTCTTCTTCAAAAGAACTCTTTACAACCATGAATCATCTCCTTGGCACACGAAAAGACTTACCTCTCCCAACAAAACATACAAATGAAGAACTCCCATCTGTATTCTCTAAGTATTTCACCACCAAAATACAAACTCTTCGTGACAGGCTTGACAGGACACCCTGTCAACCATGTCCACCTGACCCTTCCTTCTCTGGCACACCTCTCACTACTTTTACCCCAGTCTCACAAGAAGAAATTTTCAACACAATCAGATCCATGTCGTTCAAAACCTGCGAACTGGATCCTCTTCCAGGTTCTCTCTACTCCGATTGTCTCCCTACTCTCCTCCCATTCATCACTGACATCATCAACACTTCTTTTCAAACTGGAACTGTCCCAGATTCTTTCAAGTCTGCTATTGTTCACCCTCTCCTCAAGAAACACAATTTAGACCCAAATGAACTGAAAAATTACAGGCCTATCTCTAATCTCTCTTTCTTGTCAAAACTCCTTGAAAAAGTCGTCCTCAACCAGCTGAACTCTCACCTGTCTGCCAACAATCTCCTCAATCCTTTCCAGTCAGCCTACCGCCAGTGCCATAGCACTGAAACTGCCCTACTACACATTCTCAACAATCTCCTCCTTGCAACTGATACTGGCAAAGTCTCTCTCCTCACACTCCTTGATCTGTCTGCAGCTTTCGATACCATTGACCATGGTATTCTCCTTTCTAGACTTCATCATACTTTTGGCATCTCTGACATTGCTCTCTCCTTTTTCACTTCGTATTTATCAAACAGAAAACAAACTGTTCTCATCAATGCCACTTACTCTCAACCTGCATACCTGACCTGTGGTGTTTCACAAGGATCTGTCCTTGGCCCTGTTCTTTTCACTCTTTATACCTCCCCCCTGTCCACCATCATCAACTCCCACTCTATAAAACACCACTTCTATGCTGATGACACCCAACTTCAAGATAGTGACTCACCTGATAATATACAGCGCCTGTTGACTCGCACCACTGAGTGTTACTCGGACATTAAGAACTGGATGACACACAATAGACTTCAGCTTAATGACGACAAGACAGAAGCTATCCTCATTGGCACCCGTGAGAAACTTTCCCAGCTGCCTCCTCTTTCTCTCCCATTATGTAACACATCAGTCCCAATTTCTGATTCAGCTAAAAACCTTGGTGTCTGCATTGACTCTACCCTGTCCATGAACAACTTTGTTTCTCAAACTGCCAGATCTTGCTACTATCATCTCCATCGTATAAGCCTGATCAGGAAGTATCTCAATGTCGAAACAACTGCAAAACTCGTTCTCTCCTTCATAATGTCTCGCATTGACTATTGCAATTCACTCCTGTCTGGTCTTCCTGCCTCCACCATTCACATCCTACAGCGCATTCAAAACAATGCTGTACGCCTTGTACTCAAAAAGAAAAAAGCTGACCACATATCTCCTCTCCTGGCACAACTTCACTGGCTCCCTGTATCAAAGCGCATACAGTACAAACTAGACACCATGTGCTACAAAAGCCTCAATAACGCAGCCCCCGATTACCTGTCAAGCCTACTTGAGATCTATGTTCCCTCACGTACCCTCCGGTCTGCCTCCGATCCTCTGACTTTTCGCTTTCCACGCACTAAGCTCAATACCTATGGTCCACGAGCCTTCTCTGTTTCTGGTCCACTCTCCTGGAACAAACTTCCTCTCTCAGTCCGTCAGCAACCTACTTTTGCCTCCTTCAAGTCCGCTCTCAAAACTCACCTTTTCTCCTCTGCATAAAATCCTAACCTCACTCAACCCCCCTCTGCAGCCTGTCTCCGCTCGGAGGGGAATCACTTTGTTTTAATATATAATTGTATATGATGTGCTCTCTGTGGTTTTCCATTGGTTTTATTCTTGCTTTTATTGCTTTTATTCTTTTCTCCCCATTTGTGGCCATGCATGTGTGTGTGTGTGTGTGTGTGTGTGTGTGTGTGTGTGTGTGTGTGTGTGTGTGTGTGTGTGCGTGCGTGCGTGCGTGCGTGTGTGCGTGTGTGTCTTTTCGGCGCTTGGATTTGATTTTGTCGAGATTTGCGCTATATAAATATTGTAATTATTATGTATGCATGTGCGTACGTATGTATGTATGTATGTATGTATGTATACGCTTAGATTTATGTATGTATGTATGTGTGCATGTATACGCTCAGCTTAGATTTATGTATGTAAGTATGTAAGCATGTATGTATGCATGTATGCGCTCATATGTATGTAGGTATGTATGCATGTATACGCTCAGCGCTTAGATTTGATTTTGTCAAGATTTTGCGCTATATAAATAAAATATATTATTATTATTATGAATCATCCATGTCCATTTTCTTCTATCAGGCTGCTCAAACTAGGTGTTTCCTACTATGAACTCATTCATCTGTGCCCATTCTACAAGTTTCCCTCCCCTTTCATTTTGTGTACCAAGGCCATGAGGTCCAACTATATCCTCCACCCTATCCTGTCCCACTTTAACATTAAAATCTCCCATTATTATTGTAACTTCTTGTGATTTACATTGAGCCTTAGCCATCTCTTATACTTCGTAGAAGTTGTCAATTTCGTTCTCAATACTTGCGGATGTTGGTGCAAACACCTGAATGATGTTGATATCATATGATTTTGCCATCCAATTTTACCAGCAAAACTCTGTCAGACACAGCCCAGTATCCCTTAACTGCTTTTGATTTGTCCCTGTCAATTATGATGCCTACTCCACTTTCATGTGAGTTTCCACCAGAATATATTATTGTATGCTCTCCTGATGGTATCTTGTCTGTCCCCTTCCATCTCACTTCTCCTAATCCTAAGTACTAATGATAAGCCTTTCCATTCTCCATTTTGACATTCTCTAATTTTCCCTTTTACAGCAATGTCCTCACATTCCATGTTACGATTTTGTTTGTTTGTTTGTTTTTAGATTTAACGCAGTAGCTTGCTGACGGTCTAGTGTCACCTGCACGGCATGACGGTCCCTACTGGACGAAAGTGCTCCAAAAGAGCCCCTATTTACGTCGTCATCCTCATTCTGCTTGTTTTGTCTGGGCTTGGTACCAACAGTCAATTAACTACAGGTGATTCATCCACTCACTAATCAACTGGTTACCCCTCTGTGGAAAAAGGGTTGTGAACGACGTGGAAGTTGCAAGTTAATGATCAATGACATATTCTTTTAATTGATTAGTACAGAACCAAAGGGTGCTGGATGGAAATTTGGGCCAGAAGAGTAGGTTACATTACATCCTCTTCGTTCCATGGGAAACTACAGTAATTTGAATATCGTTTGGTGCTGTGGGTTTGCTCCCTTGTTAGGACTTGTACCGCCCCATACAGTTACATACTGCCCTTGTCTTATGCCATTCATCTGTGGGACACCAGACAGCGCCGAAGATTTTCCGTCTCTGTCTATTTTGAGCCAGTCTCTGTATAACATCCAACGTGTGTTTCAGGACCTTAAAGTCTATTATTGTTCGTCACCAGATGTTCTTGGGTTGTCTTCCCTTTTGTTGTTTTTCTGATGTCTGATGAAGGGCAGTCTGGGTGATGTGTTCAGTGAAGGGCAGCCCGGGTTATGTGCCCAATGAAGGGCAGCCCGGGTTATGTGCCCAATGAAGGGCAGTCTGGGTTATGTGCCCAATGAAGGGCAGTCTGGGTGATGTGCCCAATGCACCCAATGAAGGGCATTCCGTGTGATGTGCCCAATGTACCCCATGAAGGGCAGTCCGAGTGATGTGACCAATGTACCCCATGAAGGGCAGTCTGAGTGATGTGCCCAATGTACCCCATGAAGGGCAGTCCGAGTGATGTGCCCAATGTACCCCATGAAGGGCATTCCGAATGATGTGCCCAATGTACCCCATGAAGGGCAGTCTGAGTGATGTGCCCAATGTACCCCATGAAGGGCAGTCTGAGTGATGTACCCAATGTACCCCATGAAGGGCATTCCGAATGATGTGCCCAATGTACCCAATGCAGGGCATTCCGAGTGATGTGCCCAATGTACCCAATGCAGGTCATTCCGAGTGATGTACCCAATGAAGGGCAGTCCAAGTGATGTACCCAATGAAGGGCAGTCCAAGTGATGTACGCAATGAAGGGCAGTCCAGGTGATGTACGCAATGAAGGGCAGTCCAAGTGATGTGCACAATGAAGGGCAGTCCAAGTGATGTACCCAATGAAGGGCAGTCCAAGTGATGTACCCAATGAAGGGCAGTCCAAGTGATGTACGCAATGAAGGGCAGTCCAGGTGATGTGCCTAATGAAGGGCAGTCCAAGTGATGTGCCCAATGAAGGGCAGTCCAAGTGATGTACCCAATGAAGGGCAGTCCAAGTGATGTGCCCAATGAAGGGCAGTCCAAGTGATGTGCCCAATGAAGGGCAGTCCAAGTGATGTGCCCAATGAAGGGCAGTCCAAGTGATGTGCCCAATGAAGGGCAGTCAAAGTGATGTGCCCAATGAAGGGCAGTCCAGGTGATGTGCCCAATGAAGGGCAGTCCAGGTGATGTGCCCAATGAAGGGTAGTCAAAGTGATGTGCCGAATGAAGTGCAGTCCAGGTGATGTGTCCAGTAAAGGGCTGTCCTTGTAATATGCTCAATCATTCTTCACCGTCTGTTCATGATGATAGTGCCAATACTCTCTCGATTTTTTGCGTTGTGCGTGCATTTGCTGGTTCGAGATTGTCTTATGCGACAAGAATTATATAATTCTTCTGAGGCTCTATGTGTAGTATGTTTATAGAATGTTGAGATCGCTTTCTGCCATTCTCCAGTATTCTGAGCCGTCAAGTAGAGTGAAAAAAGCCATCATGTAGAGTGAAAAAAACCGTCAATTAGAGTGGAAAAGCCGTCATATAGAGTGGAAAAGACGTCATGTAGAGTGAAAAAGCTGTCATATAGAATGGAAAAGCCGTCATTAGAGTGGAAAAGACGTCATGTAGAGTGGAAAAGCCGTCATGTGGAGTGGAAAAGCCGTCATGTAGAGTGGAAAAGCCGTCATATAGAGTGGGAAAGCCGTCATGTAGAGTGGAAAAAGCCGTCATGTAGAATGGAAAAGCCGTCATTAGAGTGGAAAGCCGTCATGTAGAGTGGAAAAAGCCGTCATGTAGAATGGAAAAGACGTCATGCAGAGTGGAAAAGCCGTCATGTAGAGTGGTAAAGCTGTCATGTAGAATGGAAAAGACGTCAAGTAGGGGAAAAGCCGTCGTGTAGAGTGGAAAAGCCGTCAAGTAGAGTGGAAAAGACGTCATATAGAGTGGAAAAGCCGTCATGTAGAGTGGAAAAGACGTCATATAGAGTGGAAAAGCCGTCAATTAGAGTGGAAAAGCCGTCATATAGAATGGAAAAGCCGTCATGTAGAGTGGAAAAGCTGTCATGTAGAGTGGAAAAGCCGTCATGTAGAGTGGAAAAGACGTCATATAGAGTGGAAAAAGACGTCATATAGAGTGGAAAAGACGTCATATAGAGTGGAAAAAACGTCATGTAGAGTGGAAAAGCCGTCATATAGAATGGAAAAGACATCATATAGAGTGGAAATGACGTCATATAGAATGGAAAAGACGTCATATAGAGTGGAAAAGCCGTCATATAGAGTGGAAAAGCTGTCATGTAGAGTGGAAAAAGCTGTCATGTAGAGTGGAAAAGCCGTCATGTAGAGTGGAAAAGACGTCATATAGAGTGGAAAAGACGTCATATAGAGTGGAAAAGCTGTCATGTAGAGTGGAAAAGCTGTCATAGTAGAGTGGAAAAGACGTCATATAGAGTGGAAAAGACGTCATATAGAGTGGAAAAGACGTCATATAGAGTGGAAAAGACGTCATATAGAGTGGAAAAGACGTCATATAGAGTGGAAAGCGTATATAGAATGGAAAGCGTCATATAGAGTGGAAAAGACGTCATATAGAGTGAAAAGACGTCATATAGAGTGGAAAAGACGTCATATAGAGTGGAAAAGGTAAAGGAACGTCAATAGAGTGGAAAAAGCTGTCATATAGAGTGGAAAAGCCGTCATGTAGAGTGGAAAAGCCGTCATATAGATGGAAAAGGACATATAATAGATGGAAAAGACGTCATATAGAGTTGAAAAGCGTCATATAG
>JAPXFY010000030.1:38334249-38369249 GCA_030674185.1 Monoplex corrugatus | reverse complement strand
GAAGTCAGTCGGTAATTCAAAATGCCAACACACGTGATTTATGACACAGGTGAGATAGGATTTATAGCAGAGAAGTGTTGATGTCAACGTGTTGGTTCTGATATTCCTTTTCACATCTATGTCAACTGTCTGGGGGTGAAGATCGACAAAGTAATCTCTGCCGGCACTGGTGTTGAGTTCAGAAAAGTTAGTTCCATCAGACCACGCTTCCCTGCAAGTGTCTGTGAAAGACCTGTGTCTGTGTTACAACTCCCATCACATCATATAAACTTGTCGACAGGTGTTTGTAAAGACTTGTTTTTGTTGTGATAACTGTCTCCATGTCAATGCGTTATTGTCATCAAGTATCTGTTAATGTATCTTTGTTATTATGCGTTTTACCATTCATTTAGAGCTATACAAAATGGTCTCTCAAAGGTCTTTCAAAGTTTGCGTTGCTCGTGGTAATTTCTATCACTGGATTGGATTGGATTCAGCGTTTTGTCAAAACTGTCAAATAAAAAGATCAATGTCGGTTCACCTGAACTGCTTGTTAATGAAAACTCAGAGATTTGTGTCTCTTGCTGCGTCCATCATATTCACGACCAGGCTGGGCACGGAAATTTAAAAAAAAACGAAAATGAAAATAAGATAGTATTGCTATATTGTTTCCTGTAGTGGCTTTAGTACCCAATACTGGTTGTACATTGATGCAAACAAATCCTAATAACGTGAGCAGGTCTTCCAGTAATGGAGAACTTTCCTGCGATGATGCACGGGGACGTGCAAGGCCAGTCTTGTATAGATTTCTTTCACTTCAACACAATTGCCTTCTTCTTTTGTTCTTATATACACGTACAGGAAAGCTAGAGAGAAAAAAGAGCACCAGGTAGACCCAGAGACAAAAATCGATGGACGTTCAGATTGACTGAGGACAGAGAGGGTGTGAGATGTACTTGCAGCGACAAGGGATATATTCGTATGGAGGGCCATGATCGCCAACGCCATGCGGCAGGACACATGATGATGAGATGATGATATACAGCACAATCGTTGGGTGGCGTGGGTGGAGATGGAGGGACTCGTTGGATGCAGCAACAGAGAGCAACCGCTATCGCTGTCTCTGGAATGCAGCAACAAATAGTTCAGGCATAATAAAATCGATCCAGTCTTTAGAGATTTTGCCATCCAGCTTTTCCTCTATCAATCAGCAATGGCTCTGTTTAGTTATAGTGAAAATGGGTCTTCAACAGGTGATAGACCAGAGAATGCAAACATGCATCCTTTCACAATTGACAGAAATTGTTCCTGTAGTCCCACTAAGTGTTCATCTCGTTACGTGTATTATTCACTGATCCTATGTTTGAGTATGTTTGTCTCAAAGGTCTGAATGCTCTTCTGTGGATCAGTAAGAAAAAGCCAAGTTTCACATTTGCAAAAGACAGTCGTAAGAAACCCCTGTCAAGCAAGTGTTTCAGCCCTTAACTCCTGACACTCTAAGGGGACCGGGCCGACATCCAGGTCATGACACCTGGATGTCCTTCTGCTGTCGTCTTTTTTTTAAATAGAACTTTTGTCCTCCACCTGGATTTAAACTTGCGCATCCAAGGTGGTCAGATGTCTCAAGACCAAGTCACCCTTGCAACAATGTCTTAACCACTTAGCTATCGGGCACCAGCAACATATAGTGAATTTAAAGTCTTATGAAATTCACTTTTGTTCCTTCTTGACCAGACCCAGACTGAACTCTTTCCAGCTGCTTGTGCCATTGCCTTTAGTGCTCCGGTCTTCTCTCACAACAATCGACAGCTGTTTCATGAGGTCATGGGTTGATGTGTCTATCAACATCCTTTCTCCAACCTCTATGACGAGGACTTTCGCTAAAAAGCCAGATTTCCTCAAGTGGCTGGCTAGGCTGGTATACTTTTCACTCATAGATGAGGGCTTTCTCCAGCCCATTTCAGACAGATTGAATCTACGAGTAACTTGTAGTATGTAGGCCTACTCGATGGTGGAGTAGCAGTTTGCTAAAACTCTCAGTGTAAAACATCTATGACATCTGCTCAAAGATACTGAAATATCTCACCAGTGCAGTTATCAATGCTCAGTTGCCCAAATGAGGCTTCCAATTGTATTTGCCACAGCGTGACGTGACTTGTTATTGTGGTGCTTGTTGATGTTCATCCACACGTGACTTTTGTCCGCATTCTGACTTCACTGACCAAAGCCAAAATCCAAAACTGGATAGGCAAAGCAAACTACCCGGGAATAACAACAACCAAAAGATTGTACATTGATCGATGGGAGAACTATCATGTATGTACACACCACACACACACATACACACACACACACACACACACACACACACACACACACACACACACACGCACACATACACACACACCACACACACACACACACACCACACACACACACACACACACACATACACACACACACACGCACGCACACACACACACACTCCTATGGAGCACCTTCGTCCGGTAGGGACCGTCATGCTCCGCAGGTGACACCTGACCGTCAGAAAGCTACTGCGATCAACCTCAGAAAATATACCAAGTCGCAACATGGAACGTTAGAACATTGTTGCAAAGTGGTAAATTAGCCAATCATCAAAATGGAAATGGAAAGGCTTAACATTAGTATTTTAGGACTAAGGGAAGTGAGATGGAAGGGTGCAGGCATGATAGCATCAGGAGAGTAGACAGTGATATATTCTGGTGGAAACTCACATGAAAGAGGAGTAGGCATCGTAATTGACAGGGACAAATCAAAAGCAGTTAGGGGATATTGGGCTGTGTCCGACAGAGTTTTGTTGGATAAATTGGGTGGCAGGCCATTTGATACCAACATCATTCAGGTGTATTCACCAATACCCGCAAGTACTCAGGAAGACATCGACAACTTCTACGAAGTATTAGAAATGGCCAAGGCCCAATGTAAATCACAAGAAGTTACAGTCATAATGGGAGATTTTAATGCTAAAGTGGGACAGGATAGGGTGGAGGACATAGTTGGACTTCATGGCCTTGGTACACAAAATGAAAGGGGAGGGAAACTTGTAGAATGGGCACAAATGAATGAGTTCATAGTAGGAGACACCTAGTTTGAGCAGCCTAACAGAAGAAAATGGACTTGGATTAGTCCAGAAAATAATACCAAAACTCAGATTGACTACATCCTGATAAATAAAAGATTAAGAAATTCTTGATTGTCTGCAAAACACTACCAGGCGCAGACTGCAACAGTGAACACAGTCCTGTAATGGGAAGGTTTAGGCTGAAATTAAGGAAAAGGAAACAGACCAAAAGCTACATCAAACTAAATCTTGGACTCTTAAAGACAGATGTAGTGATACGTAAAATATTTAACGTACATGTTCAAAACAAATTCAGTGCTCTGGAAGACCTTGGTGACAGTGAGGAACAATGGACAAAGTTGAGAAATTCGATAAATGAAGTTTATTAATAAATCCCTAAAGTAGATCATCATCATCATCATCATCATCAGGTGCCCTGCCCTAAAGAAAAGCAAAAAAGAACTGGATGATAAAAGACATTTTGGACATGATGGAGGAATGGAGGAATTCAGAGAGAAACGAGGAGATATACAGGAAGATAAATAAAGAAATCAGCAATAGGTGCAATGAAGCTAAGGAAGTCTGGCTGAAAACAAAATGCAAAGAAATAGAAGACCGACACAAAACGGATCCTCAGGGTATGTACAGACGAATTGAAGAAATTGTCCACAGGTAAAATACATGTACATCAACTGGTTGCTTAAAATGGAAAGATGGTATGCTTATCATCATTAAGGCCATATACATCTTAAGAACTCTATCAGAAAGATAACTGAGTTGAATAAGGATTTATATTTGTGACCTCCCACCACGAAATCAGTCTTAACTAGCATTTTGGGCATTTTGAGATATACATATCACTGGAAAATGTACATTCTGCTGATTATTTTGGTACTTGAATAAAACTTGTACTAAAACAAAATGTAGAAGTTATGTATGTTTAAAGTCATTAAGTTGTATGGCGGTCATTTTGAAAAAACGGCCTGTAAAGTTTTTGTGTGCTGTCCTACACATTTTCCTTATTTTTTCTTATTTGGTGGCTTTGGCCCAGTTTGTTTCTATTTTTTTGCTGTCATTATCTGAAAGGTGCACCAAAGAGCTTTCCATCAGTACATGTATATTACATGTGCCGGTACTGTACAGGTTACAGTTCATAATAAGAGACAAAATTGGTACTTTTGGTGGGTAATTGCGTTCTTTCTGCTGCGATCAGTACATTAAAATACCGATTTAAAATTGATTAATAATATTTTTCAAGAAAAACATTTCTGTGGGGCATAGATTATATAATCTACAGAAATCAATTTTGAGAAAACGTCAAAACACCCCAGATAGACCATCAGTCACCTTTTCAGCTCCGAGTGCTGTTCGATGACTGCGAGTTAAGACTGATTTCGTAGTGGGAGGTCACATTTATGGTTTGTGGATTATACCAAGGCTTTTGTTCAGGAAAGGCACGAATAATTGATCAACCAACTAGAAAGGCTCACTGTTGATGGAAAGGATTTAAGAATAATAAGGAATATGTATTGGGAACAAACAGTAACAACGAGAACAGAAAACGCTGAAGGCTTTTTCCGAAATGTGAGAAGCAGGGTTAGGCAGAGATGTGTTTTGTCACCAGATTTGTTTTCATTTTACAGGGAAGCCATCATGAGGAACCTGGAGGAATGCCCTGGGATAAAGGTTGGAGGAACTTTTTTAAACAGTCTTCGTTATGCAGATGATACGGTGCTACATGTAATTGCAGAAAATTAAAAAGACCTACAAAATCTTCATATTTCTGCGAAAGAACAAGTGTTCATCTTTCTGCAACAATTAAACCTTGGGAAGATTTCAAAAATAAATACCACATCACATAAAGTCGTCATCTTTTGGCAGCAATGAAACCTTCAAAAATTCCAAAACTAAATATCACATTAAGTGTTCAGCTTTCAGCAACAATAAAACCTTCAGGGGATTTCAAATCTAAATACCGTTTATCGTTTTCATCGTTCTGCAAAACTTAACCATTCAAAACATCAGGTCACAAGTAAACTGTATACTACAACTAGTTTGATTCAAAGGCTGATGGTTCTACATGGTCTTCCTTATTGTTTATGATGCCAGCAACACTTAGCGTTTATATGGTCACGAGATATGTTGCATCTTCCTGGACTCTTACAATAAGGTTGTGGAACATCAGGGTTAATTGTTTATCTAAGGAAAAGTGTTTTAGAATTGAGAAAGCTAGGGATAACATAATGGGAAGAATAGGAGTAATTAACATAAGTTTCAGATACAAAAACAATGAAATTCACTTTATCCGTGTGTCCAGGAAAACAGGGACAAAACACAAGCAAGAAAAGTTTAAATCTTTGGGACTTCTACGAACAAGTGAACAAACCAACTGGCAAAATTAGATAGAGTATTACTCACTGTTGATAGTAACAGAATCTGGAGAAGTAGCACCATGTGTCTCACAGCCAAAGTACACACTGTACAAGTCACTCGTTGTTTCCATCCTCCTCTGGTGGTGTGAAATGTGCACGCTTCCTGGCTGACTGAGAAAAGACAGTTCAAACTTTTATGACCAAGTGCCCCAGGGAACCTCTTTGCATGTCTCATTTTGAAGATAAGACTAATGAGTACACATAAACAAAAATCAACATCTTGGATTCAATTCAATTTAATAGTCTTTTATCAATCTATTTGGAAACTTAGAAACGCATACTTCATTTCTTTGTGTGCTGTGACCCATTGTTTTCTGTTTAAGAAAAAGTTGTGGTGAATGTTCAACCAGTTTTAATTCTCTCTCTCTCTCTCTCTCGCTCTCTCTCTCTCTCTCTCTCTCTCTCTATCTATCTATCTATCTATCTATCTATCTATCTATCTATCTATCTATCTATCTATCTATCTATCTATCTATCTATCTATCTCTTTCTCTTTTTTGTTGTTGAAATAATTTGTTTTAATGTTAAACCTGAAAAAAAATTGCAAGCTGACAAAAGCGATGAATTAGTGTCCGTCTAAAATGAAAAGAAAACTTTGTGTCAAAATCTCAAACAAAGCATCTTCATTTCAGGAACAAAGCCTTCATAGCATTATGAGAATAGATTTGTTATTACATTGGTAACCACTGACAAACAATTTTAGCTGTCAAATATCAAGTCAGTGAAAATAGCACTTCTTCAGTAAAACAAGGAATGCTGGAGGGAAAGAAAGCACCAGGTAGACCCAGGGAGAAAATATTGGACGGACTTGGCTGAGGACAGAGAGGGTGGAAGATGTGTTTGCGGCGACAAGGGATAGATGCATATGGAGGGCCATGATCGCCAACGCCATGCAGCAGGGCATATGGTGATTAATGTTAAATCATTTTTGGAAAATGAGTCTCTCATCTTGACGTTGCTTCTGCCTGAAAAGACCTTCGTTCTGTGTAGCTGAAAAAAAGTCTTCTTAAAAGTATGCTATACTTATTTCAGCTTTCACACTTTCAGGGTTTAACAGACATGGAAAACGAAGCACAGTAAACATTTACTCTTTTTATTTTATTTGTTGTTCTTGTCGATGTTCTACATACTTGTGCTTCCAGCTGTAAAACAACAACAAAAACAAAGAAAAACATTTCACTACCAGAACGATTACCAGACAACAACTAGTAGAAGCACATACAACAATACAACATAGTGATTCTAGATAATGTTTACATATACACTTACCAGACATTCACACTTACACATGAAATATTGAATTCAACTTGAAAACTATTGTAGAGAGACTTTCATAGAACGATCTTTCTTATAGCACTCAAGTACACATCAAACCATTTTTCAAATGCTGTAGTAGCAATCAGGGTATTTTAAACTATAAAAGACACAACAAAAAATTCATTGACACTTATTACTGCATATACAGTCAGAGCGCACCAAACGGAGGTAACAGTGTGAGAAGCAATGCATTTCTGGTTTTTCCAATCTTTCAACTTGTAGTTTGAACGAACCTACGAGTTTTTGTCAAGCGTAGAAGAACGGCTACACGTACATCTATGTTCACAGCGCCGAAATAAAGACAAACACAATTCAGACAGAACAATATCCAAAACAAGTGTGACTGCCCACGTTCAAGCAAACAGGAACTAAAAATAAAACACGAAAATAGAATCCGAACGCGTATCTAATACAGGAGGGTGCAAAAGTAGGTATACAGTAAGTATCACACCATTATCATAATGCTTAATTCATTAAAATTATTAGTACATTAAGTTAGTTGGCCTTATTTTCGATATTTTCAGTGTCATTAATTATATCTTATCGTAACTAATAAATATGTATGCATTTTTATTCTAACTTTTAATTTTTTTATATTTTTTGCAGGTAAAGCGGCAATCTAATTTAGATCTAAGCGGCAATTTAATTTAACCATGGCTGGTAATTTGACAGACGAGGAGCGCAAATGGATTTTAAAACAATCGAGTAGTGTGGGGCAAAACGGCGAGGTGGGGTAAAACGCCCTCCCTGTGTTCTCAGCACACTCGTTGTGTAACCTTCCCAGAAAGCTTTGCGCATGACAAGGCAAGTGGCAGTCGTTGTTGATAGGAAGTTGTAGCTCTCTCAAGCTTGTGGTAAGTAAACTGTCAAATTTTCTTTGATTTTAGCCAAATACTTGTAAATTTAGGGTGTTAGTTTATTTAGTGCCTGTAGGCTAAACACAGACACATCAAATCAATGTCTACATTTTGTGTTACAAGGATGAAGTGTGCAAACAGTGATACATGTTTGACTGGGTGATTTCCCTTGAATGGCATTGCAAAACAATGTGCTTGTATGGTGGGTAGTGTGGGGCTAAACGCCACTGCACTGATGGGGCCAAATGCCCATACCGGGCATTTAGCCCCACTCAAGGGCGTTTAGCCCCATCACTAAAATTTTTGCTTTATTGACTGTCTGTTTACTTTTAAATGACATTAAATCGAGTTTTTCTGTTATTAAAAGTTTGTTTATTCGTTCTTATCAACAGATAATGGTGCGAGTGTACAAAAGGAAGACTGACAGAGGCAGCTATGGTGCAACAAACTTGGCTGATGCTTTGCAGGCCATTAACAACGGACTTTCGATTAACTGTGCAAGTGAAGAGTTTGGTGTTCCTCAGAGGACTTTGAGAAGACACAGGGACAAACAAGTTGTTCATCCAGGGAAGCAAATTTTCGGACGAGGCAAATCATTTCTGCCGCTTGAAATTGAACTTCACTTGAAAGAACATGTGATCAATATGCAGAGGCGTTTTTATGGTTTGCGATTTCACGACCTCAGACACCTGGCCTTTGATTTGTGTGAGAAGGCTAAAATTAGTCACCCCTTCAACAAGAAAACCAAAATGGCAGGAAAGGACTGGGTGAGGAACTTTATAGCTCGCCATAATCTTACTGTGCGGCAGCCTGTATCTACAAGTATAGCACGCTTTTCTGGTTTCAATAGGAACCAAGTTGAACGCTTCTTTGAAATATTCAAGGAAAGCTTGACATCCAAAGCCTACACTCCAGCAAGACTTTGGAACATGGATGAAACAGGTCTGTCCACTGTCCAAAAACCAGGAAAGATTTTGGCAGCAAAGGGGGCAAGACAGGTGGGCAAAGCTACAAGTGATGAAAGGGGTACACTTGTGACTCTTGTATGCGCCTGCAGTGCGGCCGGTGTCTTCTTGCCGCCAATGTTCATCTTCCCTCGCAAGAGGATGGTAGAGTCTCTGATGAATGGTGCTTCTCCACAATCTGTCGGGTATGCAAGTCAAAGTGGCTGGACTGATGCACAGCTGTTCATGAAGTGGCTTGCACACTTTCCGGACTTCACAAATGCCTCTCCAGACAACCCGCAGCTGATTTTACTGGATGGTCACCACAGCCATAAAACTTTGGAAGCAGTAGAATTTTGCCGCGAAAAAGGCATTGAACTGATATCGTTTCCTCCACACTGTACCCACAAAATTCAGCCCCTTGACCGGACATACTTCAAAGCCTTGAAAGCCAGTTTCAATGTGGAAGCAGACAACTGGATGGTTTCCAACCCAGGTCAGCGGATCACTGTGCACAACATGGCTGCCCTTTCAGGGAAAACTTTCCTAAGGACAGCCCTTCCTGAGAAAGCTGTGAATGGCTTTAAGACATGCGGTCTGGAACCCTTTGATCCAAACGTGTTCACGGACACTGACTTTGAAGGGGTTCTAGAGACAGATGAACCGAGAGACGTAGATCTTCTGACCACCACTGATGGGATGCCTGCAAGAAATGCAGGAGCTCCAAATGTCAGAGAGGAAACCCTGCAAGAAGAAACAGAAGTTCACCAAGCGCAAAATGAACTCACGCCATCCTGCATACCGCCCCTTATTGATTCGTCAGATCAACGTCAACCTACGACATGCTTGACAACATTGGAAGAACCAGCATCCCCCATGCCATCTTCAACAGCTGCAGAATGCATGTCTGAAATGAGAGTCATTAAGACATCTGGGGATGGCAGATGTTTCTTCAGGAGCCTTGTCACTGGTTTTGATGTAAACCTCCAAAGTGCAGCGCGGGATGAGCATGGGGAGCTCACATCAGTGGTCATGAAGCTCAAGGAAACAAGCCAGGCTGATGGGCTTCGGGCGCAGGTCGTCACCTACATGTGTAATCACTTCAGTGATTACGCAGATCTAGATGAACACATGTTGAATGCAGATCTGCCACCATGGATCCACTTCCCGACAGTTGAGAAACGAATTGAAGCAATGGCAGATCCGAAGTCTCTGCCAGGCGAGCTAGAAATCTGTGCCACTAGCAAGGTTCTTGACAAACAGATCATTGTGATCAACAGCAACAATGTAGTGATCCAGCGCTATGGCCAAGGAGAGGACAGTCCCTTAATCGTGCGATTTACAAGTGTCAGTGATGATGTTGGTCATTATGACTGTATTATTAAAAACACTGCACCTACTGAGACTAGCAGCACAACCTCCAATCCCAATGAGAGCATCAGGGAGATGATCAATAATCTGTCTCCTATTCCAAAGATGCAGCCTAAAAGAAAATCAGCTGGAAGAAAGAGAGAGGTGACAGAAGTGCTGACCTCATCACCTTACAAGGCCAAACTTGTGGAAAGACAAACCAAGAAAAAAGCAGCAGAAGAAAAGAAAGAAAAGAAAAAAAGGGCACAAACAAACAAGAAAGATGCAGAATCAAGAAGCAAATCCAAAGCCAGAATAGGCAAAAGGCGACGTCCAGAATCTGACGAGGAGTCAAGTGATGAAGATGAAGAATGGCCGTGTATTGTTTGTGGCGAACTATTCTGCAACTCCAGATCTCGTGAGACATGGGTCCAGTGTCAAATGTGTTTACTCTGGGCTCATGACGAGTGCACCCCAGGGCTTCCCTAACTTCATCTGCCCTAATTGTGAATCTGAGGCAGAGTCGGAATAGACATGCCTAAAATTACACCAATCCGCCTTTCCCAAAATAAACCTTGAACAGTCAGAATGGACATTGATTATTCCGAATGTTTATATACAGAAAGCTTCTTTTTTTGTGTTTTTGTTTTTGTTTTCTAACTTTTCCAGGTCATGGGGCAAAACGCCTGTCAAGGTGGGGTAAAACGCCCAGTCTCGGCATTAGCCCTACCCCCCAAGGCGTTTGACCCCCCAGGTGGGGCAAAACGGCCAATAATTTTTTTTCTTTCTTTTATTTACTGTGTTTGTAATTTCATCATTATCAGTAAGAATGTTTGTGTGTACAAACCTTTACTACATCCCAAGCTATAAACGCATTTGTGGCTCTTCAGTGCTTGTTTCAGAAGATAGAGAGCATTTCATGCTAAAGGGGGGCGTTTAGCCCCACGCTACTATACTGGAAGACAGATGGACTTCTCTTTTGGGGGATATGTAAAGGAAAGGGTTTTCGCACGGAAGCCGCGCACTGTTAATGACATGATTCAGTTCATCTTGCAGGCTTGTCAAGAAATTGATGCTGGTAAAGATCTTTGTGCTAGGGTGTGCATGAATGTCCGCTCTCGATTAGAGGAGTGTGTGAATACCGACGGCAAGCAGTTTGAGTATCGGAGGGATTAAGGCTGTGCTTGTTACTACATGTATATGCAATATTCATTTGTTTGTATAATAAATGCAATGAGTATTTTCATAACTGTTTACCTACTTTTGCACCCCCCCTGTATAACCAGACAAGACAGGCGCAAATTTTAGGCCAACTGGTCTTTGTCAAGCATGAAGTAAGATCACAAACAAACACCAAATACAAAAACAGCAGAAAAGGACTGACACTTAAGTTTCAGTGTTTATCTTCTATTGTTTGTAAAGCCTTTTTCTCTCACTGGACGAAGCAACAGGGAAGTTTCAGTCGTTTTGTCTTAATTTTTGTATTTGGTGTTTGTTTGTTTGTGAATTTACGTGTCTTAATTTTTGTATTTGGTGTTTGTTTATTTGTGAATTTACGTGTCTTAATTTTTGTATTTGGTGTTTGTTTGTTTGTGATCTTACGTGTCTTAATTTTTGTATTTGGTGTTTGTTTATTTGTGATCTTACGTGTCTTAATTTTTGTATTTGGTGTTTGTTTATTTGTGATCTTACGTGTCTTAATTTTTGTATTTGGTGTTTGTTTATTTGTGATCTTACGTGTCTTAATTTTTGTATTTGGTGTTTGTTTATTTGTGATCTTACGTGTCTTAATTTTTGTATTTGGTGTTTGTTTGTTTGTGATCTTACGTGTCTTAATTTTTGTATTTGGTGTTTGTTTATTTATGATCTTACGTGTCTTAATTTTTGTATTTGGTGTTTGTTTATTTATGATCTTACGTGTCTTAATTTTTATATTTGGTGTTTGTTTATTTGTGATCTTACGTGTCTTAATTTTTGTATTTGGTGTTTGTTTGTTTGTGATCTTACGTGTCTTAATTTTTGTATTTGGTGTTTGTTTGTTTGTGATCTTACGTGTCTTAATTTTTGTATTTGGTGTTTGTTTATTTGTGATCTTACGTGTCTTAATTTTTGTATTTGGTGTTTGTTTGTTTGTGATCTTACGTGTCTTAATTTTTGTATTTGGTGTTTGTTTGTTTGTGAATTTACGTTTGCGCCTGACAAGGCCAGTTGGCCGAAAATTTGCGCCTGTCATGTCTGGTTGTATTAAATACGCGTTCTGATTCTATTTTCGTGTTTTTATGGTTCCTTTCAGACAGAACAAGTCACAAAGTGAACATTGTATCATCCTTTAGTCATCCATTCTCCCACTGTGATACCTCTGCATACCTGTCCACCACCCTCTGTTATCACTCACTAGTCCCTCCATTCTCCAGCACACACACACACACACACACAAACTCTCTCTCTCTCTCACTCTCTCTCTGTCTCTGTCTTTCTCTCTCACACACACATGCACACACACACACACACAAACAATCACACACACTCGCAAGCACATACACACACACACAAACAATCACACACACACACATACACACACACATACACACACACACACACATACACACACACACACACATACACACACGGAGGCACACACACACACACACACACACACACACACACACACACACACACATACACACACACACATACACGCCCACATAACACTCGGAGACATATCACTTTAGGGCATTATCACAGTGGCATCAACACTTTCTTATTTTTGTGATGATTCTTTTTTGCAATTAAAATTGCGCGATATGTTGGACTCTTAAAGACAGATGAAGTGATACATAAAAAAAAATAATGTACATGTTCAAAACAAATTCAGTGCTCTGGAAGATGTTGGCGACAGTGACGAACAATGGACAAAGTTGAGAAATTCGATAAACGAAGCTTGTGAAGAAATCCTTGAAGCAGATAGGAAAACAAAAAAGAACTGGATGTCAAAAGAAATTTTAGGCTTGATGGAGGAAAGGAGGAAGGCAAAGAGAAACGAGGAGATGTACAGGAAGATAAACAAAGAAATCAGGAATAGGTACAATGAAGCTAAGGAAGCTTGGCTGAAAACAAAATGCAAAGAGACAGAAGACCGACACAAAACGGATCCTCAGGGTATGTACAGACGAACTGAAGAAATTGTCCACAGGAAAAATACATGCACATCAACTGGTTGCTTAAAATCGAAAGATGGCACGCTTATCATGGAAAAAGACAAAATTTTAGACAGATGGGGAGAGTACATTAAAGACCTTTTTGAGGATGACAGAAACGAAGAACACATTATAAAAAAGAACTTTGAAGGACATCCCATAATGAAAGATGAAGTTAGAGCAGCACTGAAAAAGATGAAACCAGGAAAAGCCCCAGAACCAGGCAACATTACTACAGAGATGATTGAAGCCCTGGAGGAATTTGGCACAGAAAAAATAACAGTCCTCCTAAATGAAATTTACGACACTGGAAAAATCCCCAAAGATATGTCAAAATCAATTTTCATTGCACTTCCAAAGAAGACAGGGGTTATAGAATGCGAACTCCATCGCACAATCAGTTTGATGAGTCATGTAGCAAAAATCCTGTTAAGAATAATCATGATGAAGACAAGGAATAGAATCAAAAGAGAAATAGCAGAAGAACAGTGTGGATTTGTGGAAGGGAAAGGAACTATTAATACCATATACATCCTAAGAACTATCATAGAGAGGTCAATCGAGATGAATAAAGATTTGATTTTATGCTTTGTTGATTATACCAAGGCTTTCGATCGGGTAAGGCATGAAGAATTGATCAACCAACTGGAGAGACTCAATGTTGATGGAAAAGATCTACGAATAATCAGAAATATGTACTGGGAGCAAACAGCTGCAATGAGAATAGAAAACGATACAAGCTCTTTCCAAAACATCAAAAGAGGAGTCAGACAGGGTTGTGTTTTGTCACCAGATCTGTTTTCACTTTACAGCGAAAACATCATGAGAAACCTGGAAGAAGACCCTGGATTAAAGGTTGGAGGGAAAATGATAAACAACATCTGATACGCAGATGACACCATGCTAATTGCAGAAAGTGAAAGGGACCTACAAAACCTTGTGAATATACTAGAAATAGAAAGCAAAGGTAAGGGGTTGGAACTAAACAGCAAGAAGACTGAAGTAATGGTGATCAATAAAAAGCATGAAATCCACTCATGCAAAATAACAGCAAACGGCACGACCTTGAGACAGGTTGATAAGTTTAAATACCTGGGAACGATCATTTCATCAGACGGCAGATGCACATCAGAAATAGCCAAGCCAAAACTGCATTCAAGAAGGTGACAAGCATTCTTACCAACAAATCCCTATCAATTAACATCAGGAAGAGAGTTCTTCAATGTTATATAGAACCAATACTGTTGTACGGATGTGAGGCGAGGACAGTCAACAAGCAAAGCCAGAACAAGATTGAGGCAGCCGAGATGTGGTTTCTAAGAAGAATGTTGAGAGTTCCATGGATGCAAAAAAAACAAACGAAACAGTCTTGAAGGAGGCAGACACAGGTAGATCATTCATAAAGAAGATTAGGAAAAGACAGGCAACATTTATAGGCCATTTTGTGAGGAAAGGGTATTTGGAGCACCTGGTCACAACGGGAAAGCTGGAGGGAAAGTGAGCACCAGGTAGACCCAGGGAGAAAATACTGGACGGACTTGCAGTGGCTGAGGACATGGAGGGTGGAAGAGATGCTTGAGGCAACAAGAGATAGAGACAGATGGAGGTCCATGATCGCCAACGCCATGCGGCAGGGCACCTGATAATGATGATGATGATATGTTGGACTAATGAAAATAGTTGCTGTAAGTGCTACAAACGATGTCTTAGCTTGAGGATCATAGTGACTAACTTAGTGGTTTATTGGCTCAGAGGTTGTGGATGTCTAGTTTTCCTTTTTTGTCTTCTATACTTCAGTTCTTGATTATTATTTTAGCCATATGTGCTGTCAGAATTCATAAGGAATGATGGCCTCTGCCTAAAGATCAGGTTGGAGGACAGGTGGGGAATAGTTCTTCCTCGTGTAAAATGTCTGCTTCGTTGTTTTCATGCTGTGAGTGGTTTGAATTGTGTTTGATCAGTAACTTGAAGTTTGTTGTTCTGTTGAAGATTTCACGGCAGAGCCTGGTGTTTTTGAGTTGAACTGTTCAGTCCAATGTCAAGTGCTATCGGAAAGTAAAACAAAATGGCCATGCAATCGGCAACACCAACACAACACTAAAGACAACAGTTCTACCAGGGAAAAGTTGAGACCAGAAGAAATCCAGGCAGACCACCCAACTCTTGTATGAACATCACCACTAACGTCAGCTGTTGGAGGGTCTGTGAAGTAGCACAGAGTCGTCTAACCCGGCGTGAATGGAGGAGAGTAGTTGTGACGTCTACTGCAGTGGCTACCATCGAACTCGGTGATGAAGATCGGTGACAAGGGACAGGTATTGTACCGTCTGTATATGTATGTATGTCTTGATGGAGGCAGACACAAGAAGATCAAGAAGATTAGGAGACAAGCAATATTTGTAGGCCATACAGGAAAGCTGGAGGGAAAGAGAACACAGATAGACCCAGGGAGAAAATATTGGACGGACTTGAAGGGTGGCTGAAGACAGAGAGGGTGGGAGACGTGCTTGCGGCGACAAGGGATAGATGCTTATGGGGGACCATGATCGCCAACGCCATGCGGCGGGGCACATGATGATGATGATAATGTACGGATATAAGGTTGGTCAGTGTTTTAATTCGACATTTTTAACCCTTTGACTCTCGCGCCCTATCCACCAACTTAACCCTTTGATTCCCTTACCCTACCAAGCAGCTTTCTGTAGGAAGTTGGTGGATAGGGTGAAGGAATCAAAGGGTTAAGTTTTTGCTCTGCAAGTGTGGTTGGAAATGCAGGATACTGGTTGACAGGGTGCGGGAATCAAAGGGTTAAACTGGCAACTGTATATCCACTGTCCTGTGATGATGCATGGCTGGGGAACGTTCTGCTAAGACTCACATTGGCTGAGACCCTGAATGGGATGAGATGTCCAATGTCTGTATGTGTTGTGAAGGCCCGGATGTTGCGCCGTTGGAAAATTGGTCTTCTGTGCACATCTCCAGCGCCTCCATGACATTTCTGTATATGCAGTTTTGTGAATTGATAGGAGATGGGTGCATGTCATGAGTTGGAGTGAAGCGCTTAGGGCGCTGAACATTTACATTTACCAACTTTGTTAAAATATTTTATTGTTGTCATCGTTGTAACTGTCTTATTTTTGTTTTGGTCGTTTTCTGTTGTTGTTGTGCCTTTGTTAGTGCATAGTCATTTTTTTCCTTTTTCGTTTTTTTCTTATTGGGCGGGTGGGGGGGGGGAGGGACAAGGGCGTGATACTCGCTTGAATGGGGTTATTGCTGTGGTGTTCGAGATGTGGAGCTCCAACTTCATTCGAAACTGAAAGTAATCGAATGAGGGATATGAGTGTTGAGGCTATGTGTGTATGTGTGTGCGCTCGCGCGTGCGCGCGCGTGGGAAGAGAGAGAGAGAGAGAGAGGAGAACGATGGAGAGGGGAAAGACTCAGAAGACTCAGAATTTTTTTTAATGTACATCGGCCTTAGGCCATAATACAATAGTCGGGGGGGGGGGGGGGGAGACAGGGTTTTGTGGATTACATCCAATATTGCAATGCGTATGATTGCATCGTCGAACATTGACACTTTCCGCGCTTTCCTCAGTTGATACTTCGTCGGTGTAACAGTCAACAGATCTTTCTTTTGCTGACCAGATCTAACATTTAATGAAGTAATACACTAAACAGTACTTGACTATAATCAAGCTTCATCAGTGCATTAAAGCATCAAACAAGTCATAAAGATATTTATATACATATACATATATCGTTCCATTCCTCCATCTACTGGTGAAGCAATTAGGAGAGAGAGAGAGAGAGAGAGAGAGAGAGAGAGAGAGAGAGAGAGAGATACAGAGACAGAGAGACGGAGACAGAGGGAGAGAGAGACAGACAGACAGACAGACAGATGGAGACGGAGACAGAGAGAGAGAGAGAGAGAGAGAGCGAGAGAGAGAGCGAGAGAGAGAGCGAGAGAGACAGAGAGGGAGATAGATAGATATATATATAGAGAGAGAGAGACAGAGAGAGAGAGAAACAGATAGACAGAGAATAGTATTTATTGAGCAAATATTTTATCTTAATTTTGTTTTGTAATAAGAAATCTTAAAATGACTGCGAGTGTTCAAGCAAATGGGAATCAGAAATACTCAAAAGTGAATGAAAATGAGTATTTGATCTAACAAGACAATTAAAACAAGACAATCAAGTCAGGACAAAACAAGACAATCAAGTCACGACAAAACAAGACAAGACAAGACAATCGAGTGAAGACAAAACAAGACAAAACAAGACAATGAAGTCAAGACAATACTAGACTGGACAATCAAGTCAAGTCAAGGCAAGACAAGACAATACAGTCAAGACAAGACGATACAAGACAAGACGAGACAAGACAATCGAGACAAGACAAGAAAATCGAAACAAGACAAGACAGGACAAGACAAGCTCAGATTTTCGGCCAAATGGCATTTGTCATGTGTGAACAAACGACGAAAAATGAAACGCACAAAATGTAAATAGAAAAACCAGCACTAAACATGCCTGGTGTTATGTTTATCAAAGCTAAAATAGAGATACAAAACGAGAATGAAGACTCGATATAAAAACGCAATACCATAAGAAAGCGACGTTATACTACGTAATGCAAAACTAAAATTAACTAGCTATCTTTGGGGATCAGAAACGAGTCATTATGTCAGTAAACAAACAAATGATTAAGCATAATGACGCCAATGGAAACATCTTGGCAAACATAAGGACAACTCGAAGAATTTTATAAAAAAAGATAATAGGAGCTGAAAGCTGTAGAAGAATACAAACAAGCAAATGCAGTTGATGAGATTCCAAAATTGACATGACAGATGATATATCGGAAACATTAAGAGATATAAGTTTTTTATGAGCTGCCGTGGCGTTCAAAAGCGTGAAAAATAACAAAAAGCATGGGTTTGTGATGGATTCACCTGTGAATTCTTAAAATTCTTCAGGAAAGATATTGGCGTGTTTATGATAAGATCATTGAATGGAGGCTTATAAAAAACATATCCTACATTCAAGAAGAAGGAATCATTGTTTGCATACCAAAGGAGGCAAACCTACAGAATCAATAAAGAACTAGAAACCAATCACCTTATTGAATGTGGTTTACGAAATAGGATCAGAGTCCGTTACCAATAGAATAAAATCAGTTCTTCCATATTTAATTGATGAACACCAAACGAGGTTACTGCCTGGTAGATATTTAAGAGATAACATTACCTTTGATGTAATGTAGTCTTTCAAAAAGCATCATCTTCCTATGTTATTTTATGTGTCTTGACTTTGACAAGGCATTTGACACTATTGATTGCATATTTTCCTAAAGCTTTTGGATTTGGAAATACCACTTTGACGGGATAACTACGATGTACAAGAATACCACATCCACAGTAAACGTTAATGGACAAACGTTTGACTGGTTCCAGATTCACCGAGGATGCAAGTAAGGAGATCCCATATTCCCCTTCTTATTTCTTTCATGTATAGAAATTATCATAATAGAAAATGAAAATATTATGGGCACTTTCACAAAAAAGTCTCAACATAAAATAGCTGAGTTTGCTTATGATACACAGTTATTAAAAAAATGATCAGGAATCTTTTCAGGAAACTTTAATGTTTTAGTTGGTGAAAAAGATCAGCATTGAACATAAATTGTGTTCAAAATCCTGGTACATACTTTACAAAATTGTGTGAACACGAAATAATCGCAAAGTTACAGAATTAACAAAACTTGTCTCAAGTATTGGTTAAAAACTTCTTACGACGTTAAGTAGAGTAGCTGTTTTCAAATCATTAATTTTGGTCAAGCTTGTGTAGTTACAACTTCTACCTAATCTCCCAGAAATATTCATTTAGAATATGCAGAGACTTTGTTTTAAATTTATTTGGAGCAATAAACAAGACAGAATAAGTAGAAAGACCACTAACAAGAGTGAAAGTAATTGTAGTATTGGAATAACAGAATTAAACATTTTTGCACTGGCATCAAAGACAAACTTAAAGGATGATCTGAGTATGCAGGGAGGTTCATACTGGTGAACAAGTTCAGTAAGATAAGAAGCTTTCCCAGAACCGACTGGCAAACCCGAGAGAAGACTTATAATGATCAAGCTTTGTCGGTATCAGTGAGACTGGTATCGTATCAGGGATATCTCCCAACTGCATCGAGTTGTTAATTAAGATGTACATGGAGATGACTGGCATGGACAATGAAAGTAAACTAACATATATCTGACCCTTTGAGTAAGGGCAGAACTTTGTTACCGTTGGAGGCTCTTCAGTGAACAAAGACATCAGTCTATGCTGTATTAGAAGTTTATGTTTTGTTGTAATCGCATAAATTAGCTAGTTAATCATTGCAAATTAATGTCCCTCAGTGACGAGAGGAGTAACATAATCATTAGTGCTTAACTTTCCATGGTACAGATACACCGTGCTAAGATAAGTTGTAATCACCTGCGTCCAAGAAGCATATTTTGATTTTAAAATAAAAACAGAAGGCCCATAAATGGTGTGGCAATTTCAAGATGTAACCTGGATGACTTAGCAGCTTCAAAATACACTGTGGATGATATAGCAACTTCAAGACATTGTGTGGATGAAATAGCAAAGTCAAGACAATGTTTGGATGAAATAGCAACTTCAAGACAATTTTTGGATGAACTAGCAAATTCAAGACATTGTGTGGATGAAAAATCAACTCCAACGCAATCTATGGATGATATAACAATTTCAAGACATACCAGAACACGTGTTCAGAATGCTAAGTACTGTTTGTTTTTGTGGGGATGTGTTTTGATGAACTGGGTTTCTGTGGTCTGTGCTGACTCTATCCCACATCATTCGAACAGAACAAACGTAAACATCTACACCACTGGTAGTCCACTGCAGATCACTGACACCTGTCCAGGTGTGGAATATCTCATGGACAACAACACGACAGATGTGGAACTGAAACAGCTCAATGCGTCAGACTGCAACAGTGATTTATCACAATCCACAGAAAGCGCGACAGCAAAGCATGCGATGTGTGGTAATATCTCTACTTTCTGCCATCTCCATATAGATGCACCAAAGGGTATGTTTGTACGTGTTCACATTCAACGGTTATCATTCTGGTGTGAACCTGGTCATTGGAAAACAGTGATACTTGATTCTGATTACATTCCAGTTTTCACGATTAAATGTGAATATGGCGCTTATGAAGATAAATTCATCATGTCATCTGCCAACCGTATTGTTATTTTACATAAAAACAATCCTTCAGTAAGAATTTGGGCTGAAGCAGTCAAAGAGTATAATTTTCTCATAGTATATGAATCCACACTTTCTGGATATGCAGTAATACCACTTCAGAGAAAAGCTGCCATCGTTATTACAAATGGACATATATGTAAAGAATTGAAATTACCCCCTAAATATGCCATAATGGTTAATTTTTTCGAATCACATTATTATTGTTATGATTATATACAGTTAGTGTATGAAGGATCTAATGAAAACACCCAAAGTGTCGCACGTGTGTGTAACAGAGAGAACATTCCACCAGCTGTGTTCCAAACATCATATCTTCAATTCTGTATCAATGAACGGGATCGATATTCGGTATCTGGCTTCAGAAAGATAGTCTTTTCGTTTCATTCTGAAACTGATCAGCCAAATAAACTAGCCAGTGGTTTGTTCAACTGTTCTGTGCAATATTATCCCAGCTTTCAACACCAACTAGATTGTAACATGAGGAAAGAGTGTGGAGATGGACAAGATGAAACAGAACACTGTCCTTTCAGCAGTTCTGGCTGCCAGGGTCTGGTGGCTTCACGTAACAAATGTTTCAAATATATTCAATTAAAATCATTTATTTCTGGTATGTTTGCAATTTATATATGCCAGAGGACTGGAGGGACATTGGCTTCGATAAAGACAAAAACCGAACAAGAGGATCTCCTTCACTTCTTTAAAACAGAAAAAACAATCTGTACTTCTAGGCTATACTTCAGGCTGGTACTCTGTGCCTTTCATGTACAGCAAGTTTCGAAAGTGGTCAGATAACACCTTGATATACAACATGAATCACTTTGCACATAGTCCTAAATACTCTCCTTCAAAGAGTATTTTTCACTGAACCAATTACCAACATGGCATTTATGTTTCCAATCAAGTTAGTAAATTCTGACTCTTGATCTTGTTTGTGAAGTGAGATCACGGTCAGAAGACGATTTTCAGGTCCTAACAGTTGAATTTACCGTATCACATTCACCTCTGTCCATATTCACACAAACACAACAGATCGTTTTTGGTTGTCCAGGTGGTCACGTGACACATTCGTTCTTGTCATGTGATTTTAACAGTCACTGTGGAAAGACAAAATATTTACAGTTCTGTGTGTTCTACAACTTAAACACTAAGAAAAAGAGTACACCGGTTCCTCCTGCAGAAAGCAGTACATATACAACTGCTATGTTCACGTGTGATGACGACGTGACAACAGTATTTACACTCTGGTGTGTGACTTCAGACAGGACTGTCCAGACAATAGTGATGAGTCATTCTGTGAACATTGTTCGTGCAATGGATTTCTATGCACTTGTGATCAATGCATTTTATTCAGCCAACATTGTAATGAACACTCTGACTGTGTGGATGATTCTGATGAAAGGAATTGTTCTGAACATACTGACATTTTAGGCTTTAACAAAGTTCATAAAACCCAGAGACTTTTCATCAACCTGGATGGCACAGGCTACTTTACTCAGAGTTTGATGAAAGCTGATGAGTCTTGTCCTGACACTCATTATCGTTGTACAGCTGACTGGTTGTACTGTCTACCTGTGTACACTCGATGTAACGGATATTCTGACTGCATTTACGGTGAAGATGAGCAGGACTGTGAGACAGTGACGTGCCTTGGTTTCTACCAGTGTCGATCATCCAGCGTGTGTGTGCATGGAATTCATATGTGTGATGGCTGGAGTCAGTGCCCACAACGTGACGATGAATGGTTGTGTGACATGACCTGTCCTGATGGCTGTCTGTGTCAAGGTCACTCATTTGTTTGTTCTGTGTCTTTTCCTGCTGACCTATTTCTTCATCTTCGTTACCTGGATGCCACAGGCTCAAAGATGACACTCAGTGACTTTTAATCAACGATATGTATCTTGTGCATCTCAGTCTCTCCTCTTGTTCCCTCACTAATACATCTAGCGTCAAGCTTCCCAATTTCAGTTTCTTGATCTGTCCAATAATAAACTGACAACTATCAAGATAAATATTTTTTGGGTACTGTTGAATTTGAAGGAACTAATTATAGCAAACAATCCTCTGACATCACTGAAAAGCACTCTTAGTTATGTACATCCATCCCTCAGAAAAATAGATATATCAAGAACACGTCTTGAATTATTTGATATTCAATTGTTTATCTATTTTCCCTCTATGATAATCTGAATATGTCTTTCTCATCCGTTGAAACTATTGGCTCTAGGGGACTGAAAATGTTCCCTTACTTGAAAGAATTGGACATCAGAGGAAATGTAGTCAGTCACTTTCCTTTGGATTTATTATCAAACTTAAACCATTTAGAAATAATCTTATCGTCAAACTACAGACTTTGTTGTAAAAATGTATTTCCAAAACAGTCAAGTAATATAAGATGTTTAGCACCACAAACAGAGTTTTCGATGTGTATAAATCTATTAGAAACTGAACACTACAGGCGTTTGTTTTGGTTCATTAGTGTGCTCGCTATTTTAGGGAACTTGTTTTGTGTGTTTGTTCCATTCATGGTCAGTACAATGTTTAAACGCACGTTTATCATATTCATTACTCATTTGCACTTTGCTAATGTGTGTATGGGAATCTATGTCAGCATTGTTACAATAAGTAACGAAGTATTCCGTGGACAGTTCATCTTCATTGAAAACAAATGGATTAAGAGTGTTGCTTGTAAGGTAGCTGGATTTCTGTTCCTTTTCTCCACTGAAAATTCAGTTCTGATTATCTTGTTCAACACACTGGATCACATCATCCTTATTTGTTTCCCTTTAACCAGATGGAGGCTCAGTAAATGTTCAACAGCTGTAGCATGTGCAGTGACATGGACTGTTGGAACCTTGTTGTCACTGATACCTTTCCTTCCTGGACTGTCACACTGGGGCCTTGATGGACAGTCTGCTCTGTGTCATCTAGCTTTAAATGATAGCTACCAGGCCAAACTACAGTTCAGGTGGTTGAATGTGATTGTGGTGTTCAATTGCGTCTTATGTTTAGTGTTTATCACGGGACAAACCGTTATATACGGACGTGGTTTAAACATCAAATATTTGTTGAATCTTCAAAGAAATCAGTGTATTCTTCAGCCCAGCTGTTGCTGAGAGTAATTTTGACATATGCTATCTGCTGGCTCTCCATTGGTCTGACTAGTCTGTTGGCCTTGGATATGCACAGTGAATTATACAAGATTAATAAGTTCTGATTGTGTTCAGTTTACCTCTCAACTCTGCACTCAGCCCACTCCTGTTCATGTGGACTGTTGGAACACAAAAACGACGACAAACTCAAGAGAAAAGATTACTGCAGGTTTTGAAACACGACTTAGACAAGTGAAATGAAAAGGAAGATAAAATGTCACAATTTAGGGAAATATACAAATGAACTACAGCTTCTTGTGTATGTATTTAGAAAAAGGCAGTGCATTATCTTTATACCTTTGTTAATGTTAGTTATAATGATAATGATAACGATAATGATAATGATGAAAATGGAAATGGTGAGCTAGAAAGGTTTTGTTTGTTAGCTTTGATTACTTGCTTGATTGCTTGTTTTAACTGATTTATTCTTTGTTTTACTTGTTAGACATTCACCATTTAACAATACACCGGTGAGCACTTCAACATCATCTGGGTTCGTCACTGAAATTTACGGTTTTCACAGGAACATCCCCACTGTAAAGAACAGTATATCTGTCCCAGCTGGACATGTCATCATCGTCAGTTTTAAGCGATTTTATCACTTGAAATGGACACCAGACTTTTATGCATGTAGACTACTGAAATTATATGTACATGGCAACAACAGATCAGACATTGTCATACAGTATGATTGCAATAACTGTTTTGACACAACATATGTATACAATATTGCAAGCCTCGTGTTACATCTCACTGTAGAAGAACAATCCTTTGATAAAAAACGAAAATCAAATTATACACGTTGTTTCCAACTCTGTTGTTCTTTCCAACACGAAAGTGAAATACCCCAAGAAGTACCTTCTCGGTTATTCAACTGTTCTGTAGGTTACTATTCCAGCTTTCAGCACCATCTGGACTGTAATCTGCGATCAGAGTGTGAAGATGGACAGGATGAAACAGAACACTGTCCTTTCAGCAGTCCTGACTGTCAGGGTCTGATAGCGTTATGTAGCAGATGCTACAAGTATGTTAGTATACACTCTCTGCACAACGTCCAGAATAAGGAAGGAATACACTATTCAGAAGCTACTCAGTATTGTGATTATTTAGGAGGTATACTCGGGGCACCACTCTGCAAACCTGACTGGTATGAAATAGTCATTAACTCCACCAAACCGTATATGTATATTTTGAATGGTTTTCTTGGCTTATACATTGGTGATATGGCTTTACCTAATATGTACAGAAAAGCCATCACAAACGATGAAAGGACAGTATTCCATCATACATTTCGACCTACGGAATATTTAGGTGAGATTCGTGGAGGGAGATCGTGTTTCATTAGTTCACAAAAAGAGTACTTTGATGTAAGAAATTGTGATAACAAATTATTCCCTTATGGGGCAATTTGTGAATTCACAACGAGCAAAAGTAAATCTGAAGCAGTAACACTCCCAGTCCACAATTTGCCCTGTATGTCAAACACCGATCGTTGACAACGTGTCCAGATGGTCAAATTACACATGCATTTCTTTTGTGTGGCTCACATCAGTATGACCTGTGTGGTCAGGGACAAGCATCTGTTTGTACTCTTTCTGGAAACTTGTCAGAGATATACAGCAGATCTGACCCAACAGACCAACATGCTGTTTATGTCCGTTTATTTGCCTGTGATGATGGCATCACTACTCTGTCATTCACACTGGTATGTGACTTCATACCTGACTGTCAGGACGAGAGTGACGAGTCTTTCTGTAAACATCTGATTGTGTCAACATGTTCACCTGTACTAATGGTCAGTGTGTGTCCTTTGATCAGATGTGTGATCTGTTGTTCGAGTGTCAGGATGATTCAGATGAAGCAGACTGTGATAAGTTCGGAAGTAGGTACCTACAGTGGCCATGGCGTATTCTATCTCCCGTTCTCATCAATTTTGATGGCATCAGCACTTTCACATCAATCCCAATGGTATCTAACGAGTCCTGTCCTGACTCCCACTATCGTTGTAATAGTAAGTACAGAGATTGTCTACCTGCTTACACAAGATGCAATGGAATGATGACTGTGCAGATCATGAGGACGAAGTTGGATGTGAAGACACGGTATGTCCAGGATTTTTCAGGTGCAGAACGTTTTAGAATGTGCGTACATTTCGACCACCTTTGTGATGGCTGGCCTCACTGTCCACTGTATGATGATGAATTTCTGTGCGGTGTGATCTGTCCTATAGAATGCCTGTGTCAAGGTCACGCTTTCTTATGTTCTCAACCTTTCTCTGCATCACCGTTCCCTCATCTTCGTTATTTGGATGCTACATGTTCACACATGACTCTGTCAGATGTGAGTAATCATACATATCTTATTTATTTGATCCTTGCCCAGTGTTCTTTGAGCTTCCTGTCTAACACAGAACTGTTCAATTTAAAGTTTCTTGACCTCAGTGACAACAAACTTGCTTATGTAAACTTGACTCATTTTGTTGGTTTAGAAAATCTGCAGTCACTGTCACTATCCAATAATCCTGTCACCTCACTGTATCTCGACTATATATCTGTTATTCAGCAAAGTAGCCCTCTCAAAAGCATTGACTTGTCATTTACCAAACTGACCATATTTGACACCCAAGTGATGTCCATGTTCTGGCATTTGCAGAAACTGAATTTAACGTTTACAACAATTCATTCCATCAGTGGTGGATTTCAGTTCACACCACAACTATCTGAGCTGTACATGGATGGTAGTCCTGTGAAAACATTTCCATCAGATATATTCAAAGATCTTGCCCACCTTAGTGTAATATCTACACAGAATTACAAACTTTGTTGCGATGAAATACTGCCTGACATATTTGATGAGCGATTCTGCTATGCTCCAAAAGACGAGATTTCATCGTGTGAGGATTTACTGCGATCAGGAATGTACCGAGTGTTTCTCTGGTTGATCAGCTGTCTGTCAGTGACTGGTAACTTTTTCTGTTTTACTGTACGTTTGTGTGCATGGAGAATGACTTCTGCAAGTGGATTTAGTGTGTTTGTCACTAATCTCACAATGGCTGATTTCCTAATGGGTGTTTACATCGCAGTCATTGGTGTGGCTGATGAAATGTTCCGTGGTAGGTATCTCCATTACGATGATACATGGACAAGCAGTGTGGTTTGTAAGATGGCTGGTTTTCTGTCTCTGATGTCCAGTGAAGTATCAGCTCTGGTCATTTGGCTCATTACGCTGGACCGTTACATTGCACTGAGTTTTCCATTTAGCACCTTGCGATTTGAGAAATTATCAGCATCTGTAGCTTGTTTATTGGCTTGGTTATTTGCTCTTTTTCTGGCTTTGTTGCCCTTGCTTCCAATGACAGCACACTGGGAGTTTTATAGTCAGACAGGCATCTGTATCCCGCTACCAGTAACTAGGCAGGAATTCAAAGGCAGATTTTATTCTGTCAGCATCTTGATTGTTTTCAACTTTATTCTATTCCTGATGGTTTCTGCTGGTCAAGCTTCCATCTACTGGTCAGTACAGAAAAATGCCATGACATCCAACACGACCAAAGTGTCACGTGACATAACGATAGCTCGGCGCTTGATCACTGTGGCTGTAACAGACTTCATGTGCTGGTTTCCCATTGGGCTGTGTGGATTTTTGGCATTGGCTGGTGTTTCTATCCCTGGAGAGGTGAATGTGGCCTTGGCCATCTTCGTTCTACCCTTAAACTCCGCTATTAATCCTTTCATGTACACCTTGAATACACTGGCTGAAAATCGAAAAAAATCAAATGAGGCACAATTGTTGAAATGGCTGGAATCACATGCTGACGAACTAAGTAACTAGATGACTGTGCCAAATTGTTGCTCATGGAAGCCAAGGAATCATTGCTGAGCTAAAGTATTAGTACAGAGTGTCAGTTAAAAGAAAAGGAAAAGAAAAGAATGAATGCTGTGTTGTTCACACACATACACACACACACAGACACACACACACACACACACCACACACACACACACACACACACACACACACACACACACACACACACACACACACACACACACACACACACACACACACACACACACACACACACACACACACACACACAAATTTTCTTTATGATGGTAATGAATGACTTATCCAGTAAAAAAAATATCTCAACATCATTATAGATTTATTACTACCTGCTGATGGTCTGCGCATGCGGATGCAAGTAAATACAAAATAGAAAACTGATTGGCACAATATGTACTTTATAAACGAATCAGTTAGACCTCGATAAATAGCACAATATACGAAAGAAAATAGACGGCATCTATATAAAGAGGAAACAAAGAGTTTTTTTCGACAATAGATCATACACAGACAACACGCCTGTTTACAAAGCGGGAGATATTGTTCTTCAGTATATAGTAGGCCTCCCTCGGTCAGGGCTGACCATGGACAAAGTACATCCGTTCTAATATCTAGATGGGCTGTCTGATTGGTCCAAGCAGCGTCGCCTGTGGCTGTAGAGACCAATGCGAGAAAGGCAGTCTCTGTCGCAGCGGTCGCGTGTGTATGCTGATGCTGGTCTGTTGGCTGTCATCCCTTTTCTGCGAACACGCTTTTCTGCTGCAGCAGCTGACAGTTTGTCCTCATCAATCCGCAGCTGTTTCTTGAGAGTGGTTCTCCAGCTGTTGCGGTCGTCTGCGAGGTCCTCCCAGGACTCAGTGTTGATCTCAAGCGCCTTCATGTCACGTTTGCAAACGTCTTTGTATCTCAGTTGTGGCAAGCTCACCATAAAGGATGTCTTCAGTATATATAACCAATCAGTCAAATCCGATAACCAATCATTCAAATCCACAGTAGTTTTACTTAAGGAAATATCTTGGAGTCAACATATCAAATATCTATTAACAACAGCTAAAAAAAACCTGTAAAATTCTTGAAAGTAATTGCCAAACAACCGTGGGGACAAGATCCATCAACATTCATACATTTTTGTAACTCACCCGTAAGATCAAAACTAACGTATGCCCAAGAAAATGTCCTTTAACGTAACAAAGTACCTGTCAAACATCTTGTCCTTTAACGTAACAAAGTACCTGTCAAACATCTTGTCCTTTAACGTAACAAAGTACCTATCAAAAATCTTGTCCGTTAACGTAACAAAGTACCTGTCAAACATCTTGTCCTTTAACATAACAAAGTACCTGTCAAAAATCTTGTCCTTTAACGTAACAAAGTACCTATCAAAAATCTTGTCCTTTAACATAACAAAGTACCTATCAAAAATCTTGTCCTTTAACATAACAAAGTATCTGTCAAAAATCTTGTCCTTTAACGTAACAAAGTACCTATTATAAATCTTGCCATTTAACATAACAAAGTACCTGTCAAAAATCTTGTCCTTTAACATAACAAAGTACCTGTCAAAAATCTTGTCCTTTAACGTAACAAAGTACCTATTAAAAATCTTCAGAGCGCAGAATGTTCCAATCAGTCTGGTGGTATCAGCTCTGCATGTCATAACTTCTGTCCCCCCCCCTCCACATGTCAAGATCTGTCCACAGCATAGTTTTGTGCAGGCTCAAGGAGTCTGCTTAATAAGTACTAGAGCGTGTATGGGATTGTCCAAATGTGATGATTCCGTCTTGACCAATTACAAAATCCTAAGGTCGTAGGAGAATCTGGTGGCAGAAACCTCAACATTTTGGGGGCCAGCATTATAAAGGTGGCGCCCATCCCCCTCTCCCCTCGCTGCTATACCTTTTCCTAACCCCTCCCCCCCCCCCCCTAAAAAAAAAAAAAGTCAGGTACCCATTCACAGCTGAGTAAAACTGGAGGCCACACGTACACAACACAATAAAACTTCTCCAGGTGTACAAACCTGTTCGGGGAGATTTGAAGGCGAGCATTCTGCCCTGTGCCAACGATGTATCAGGTGATACTTGGAACTGGACCAAAAGGGGTTTCTATAGTTGGTGTTGAGAGCAGAATCAGGAAGATGTCAGTCAACAGTTAGACCTGGTCAGCAGATTGATAGTGCTTGTAGTCTGACAACACCTTATCGTGTCTAGTCCAAGAAAAAATCTGCATGCAGACAACAAATCGAGCAACCAGGTGTGAATGGGTGACTGGACCCTGTTCTGGTTGGAAAGGCAATGAAGCGAGTGTGAGGTGTGGGATATCTTCATAAAATGCTGACCCAACAGTCATGATGTCTTTACCAACTAACTACCCTAACAGACACTCATCCTCTCAGCCTTTAGGTTCTCCAGGAAAGTCCAATAACATGTTCTCAAAGAAAGTGACCATTACATTACTCTTTCATCCACCACCAAATTTATCGAGCTGGGTTTCATCTGAAAGTCTGGTCTTCACATAGGGCAGCTATGTCAATCTTACAGTGAGTCAACATCCTGACGATGCAGGCTGTACATGGCTTTGGTCATTGTGTCTGTCCTGTAGGGTTTGGACATTCCATGAATCAAGAGATGGATGTGTATTGTTTTTCCTGTTTTTGTGGGGTTGTTTTTTTCGTTTCTTTCCAGTGAGAAGTTAGATGATTTGGCATCCGCCTAGTACGTCATCATAATCATCATCAGGTGCCCTGCCGCATGGCGTTGGCGACCATGGACTTCCAACCATCTCTATCTCTCGTTGCCCCCAGCATCTCCCCCACCCTCTTCATCCTCAGCCACCCTGCAAGTCCGTCCAGCATTCTCTCCTGGGTCTACCTGGTACTCACTTTCCCTCCAGCTTTCCCGCTGTGACCAGGTGCTCCAAATCCCCCTTCCTCATAAAATGGCCTATAAATGTTGCTTGTCTTTTCCTAATCTTCCTTATGAGTGATCAACTTGTGTCTGCCTCCATCAAGACTGTCTCGTTTGTTTTCTTTGCTGTCCATGGTACTCTCAACATTCTTCTGAGAAACCACATCTCGCTGCCTCGATCCTGCTCTGGCTTTGCTTGCTGACTGTCCACGCCTCGCATCCGTACAACAGTATTGGTTCTATATAACATTCAAGGACTCTCTTTCTGATGTTAATTGATAGGCATTTGTTGGTAAGAATGCTTGTCATCTTCCTGAATGCTGTTTTGGCTTGGCCGATTCTGCCAGCTATTTCCGATGTGCATCTGCCGTCTGATGAAATGACCGTTCCCAGGTATTTGAACTTATTAACCTGTGTCAAGGTTGTGCCATTTGCTGTTATTTTGCATGAGGGGATTTCATGTTTTTACTGATCACATTGACTTCAGTTTTCCTGCTGTTTATTTCCAACCCCTACCTTGCTTTCTATTTCTAGTACATTCACAAGATTTTGTAGGTCCCTTTCACTTTCTGCAATTAGCACGGTGTCATCTGCGTACCGAATGTTGTTTATCATTTTCCCTCCAACCTTTAATCCAGGGTCTTCTTCTAGGTTTCTCATGATGTTTTCGCTATATAGTGAAAACAGATCTGGTGACAAAACACAACCCCGTCTGACTCCTCTTTTGATGTTTTGAAAAGAGCTTATATTGTTTTCTATTCTCATTGCAGCTGTTTGTTCCCAGTACATATTTGGCATAGAAAAAATAGCAGTCCCCCTAAATGAAATTTATGACACTGGAAAAATCTCCAAGATATGTCAAAATCAATTTTCATTGCACTTTCAAAGAAGACAGGGGCTATAGAATGCGAACTCCATCGCACAGTCAGTTTGATGAGTCATGTAACAAAAATCCTGTTAAGAATACTCATGATGAGGACAAGGAATAGAATCAAAAGAGAAATAGCAGAAGAACAGTGTGGATTTGTGGAGGGGAAAGGAACTATTAATGCCATATACATCCTAAGAACTATCATAGAGAGGTCAATTGAGATGAATAAGGATTTGTATTTATGCTTTGTTGACTATACCAAGGCTTTCGATCGGGTACGACATGATGAATTGATCAACCAACTGGAGAGACTCAATGTCGATGGAAAAGATCTACGAATAATCAGGAATATGTACTGGGAACAAATAGCCTAGTACGTATGAAGCAAAAACTTAATCTTTTGATTCCCTCACCCTATCCACCAGCTTCCTCCTGCAGGAAGCTGGTGGATAGGATGAGGGAGTCAAATGTATTAAGTTTGCAGGAAGCCGGTGGATAGTGTAATAAGGGAGTCAAAGAGTTCGGTTTGCAGGAAGCTGGTGGATAGGGTGAGGGAGTCAAAGCTATAGCTTTAAGGAAGCTGGTGGATAGTGTGAGGGAGTCAAATGTATTAAGTTTGCAGGAAGCTGGTGGATAGGGTGAGGGAGTCAAAGATATAGCTTTAAGGAAGCTGGTGGATAGTGTGAGGGAGTCAAAAATATTAAGCTTGTAGGAAACTGATGGATAGTGTGAGGGAGTCAAAGAGTTCAGTTTGTAGGAAACTGATGGATAGTGTGAGGGAGTCAAAAATATTAAGCTTGTAGGAAACTGATGGATAGTGTGAGGGAGTCAAAGAGTTCAGTTTGTAGGAAACTGATGGATAGTGTGAGGGAGTCAAAGATATTAAGCTTGTAGGAAACTGATGGATAGTGTGAGGGAGTCAAAGAGTTCAGTTTGTAGGAAATGAGGATAGTGTGAGGGAGTCAAGAGTTCAGTTTGTAGGAAACTGATGGATAGTGTGAGGGAGTCAAAGAGTTCAGTTGCAGAAGCTGGTGGATAGTGTGAGGGAGTCAAAGAGTTCAGTTTGCAGGAAGCTGGTGGATAGTGTGAGGGAGTCAAAGAGTTCAGTTTGTAGGAAACTGATGGATAGTGTGAGGGAGTCAAAGAGTTCAGTTTGCAGGAAGCTGGTGGATAGTGTGAGGGAGTCAAAGAGTTCAGTTTGTAGGAAACTGATGGATAGTGTGAGGGAGTCAAAGAGTTCAGTTTGTAGGAAACTGATGGATAGTGTGAGGGAGTCAAAGAGTTCAATTTGCAGGAAGCTGGTGGATAGTGTGAGGGAGTCAAAGAGTTCAGTTTGCAGGAAGCTGGTGGATAGTGTGAGGGAGTCAAAGAGTTCAGTTTGTAGGAAACTGATGGATAGTGTGAGGGAGTCAAAGAGTTCAGTTTGCAGGAAGCTGGTGGATAGTGTGAGGGAGTCAAAGAGTTCAGTTTGCAGGAAGCTGGTGGATAGTGTGAGGGAGTCAAAGAGTTCAGTTTGCAGGAAGCTGGTGGATAGTGTGAGGGAGTCAAAGAGTTCAGTTTGCAGGAAGCTGGTGGATAGTGTGAGGGAGTCAAAGAGTTCAGTTTGCAGGAAGCTGGTGGATAGTGTGAGGGAGTCAAAGATATTAAGCTTGCAGGAAGCTGGTGGATAGTGTGAGGGAGTCAAAGATATTAAGCTTGCAGGAAGCTGGTGGATAGTGTAAGGGAGTCAAAGATATTAAGCTTGCAGGAAGCTGGTGGATAGTGTAAGGGAGTCAAAGAGTTCAGTTTGCAGGAAGCTGGTGGATAGGGTGGGGGTGTCAAAGGGTTCAGTTTCTGCTTTGCTCACACAATTGATAATGCAGGATAGTGGTGGACAGGGCGTGGGAGTCAAAGGGTTAACAAAGGAAAACACGTGCTCTTAACTGGTTAACGTTACAGACGATAAAAGAAAAGGGATCAAGCTTTCAAGCTGACTGACTTGGTAAACCTACTTCACACACAGCAAACTGGAATAACAACCCCAGGTTGTCACGAAACAATGCACAGTATCAATAAACTAAATCCCAAGTGGATCTACTGTCCCGATACGCTGGTGTTAAGTGAATGGGCGTTCCGGAAATTTGCAGGTAAGACCACCACAAAAACAAGAATTCTGCATTTTGAAAAGTCCGAAGTCCTCAGAAACCATACCTTTGCAAACAAAATGTGATGAAGCATTATACCATCGGTTGTCTTAAAAGGGAGGATTTAGAGGAAGCAGCCGAAAATCCATAATGATTGAAAAACAAAACAAAGCAAAACAAAACAAAAACATGAAACAACCACCAATCAGAGAAACATTGGTGTTATCTCAAAACTAACACTCTCCAGACCTCTGTAGTATGAAATGAACAGTGTTCGGGCTTTCTCTGAATCAGATATTAAAAAAAACTCTAAGATATCGAAAAGACAGTTAGAAGGATGGTGAAGAAGAATGTGGTGGGTGGAATATAATCGTCGCAGTTCTAGCGTGTGGTTTCCTGTTGCAGTTGTTTTGTTGTTTTTCTATGTTTGTTTTGTCTTTGTCTTAACGAGAAAGTCTTGAAGAAGGCAGACACAAGAAGATCATTAATAAAGAAGATTTGAAAAAAGACAGCGTTTATAGGACATTTCATGAGGAAAGAAAAATCAGAGCACTTGGTCAGAACAGGAAAGCTGGAGAGAAAGAAACACCAGTTGGACCCAGGGAGAAAACATTGGACGGACTTGCAGGGTGGCTGAGGACAGGGAGGGTCGGAGATGTAGGCCTACTTGCAGCGACAAGGGATAGATTCGCATGGAGGGCCATGATCGCCAACGCTATGCGGCAGGGCACATGATGATGATGATGTTTTGTCTTTTGTCGTTGTTGTTGCCGTGGTGTGTTCGTTGTTGTTGTTGTTGTCGTCGTTGTTTTGTTCTTGTTGTTGCTATTTTGATCAGCGACGGAGGATAGGCAGGGACAGTTGAGATGAAGGAGACGATAAATGGTGTTGGTGAGTGGATGGAGGTTAGATGTCGTGTTGTTCAGGGGTTGATTTCTGTGATGTGGTTATATGACATTTGTCCGTCAGTTTACACTGGGTGTGATGTGGCTGGATGTGTTTTCATCCGTTTCCATATTGTTCTTGTTGTTGCTGCTGTTTTTGTTGTTATTGTTGTTCTTGTTGTTGTTTTCTTTAGGTTTTTATCGTAAACTGCAGATGGAGATGAACATATCATTGCAATACAGCTGATTGTAACCTAGAGTCCGTTCTTATATATGGCTCTATCTCTTGGACCCTGACAGCGACATTGAGAGAAGAAGATTGATGGAGCATACACACGAATGCTGCGTGCAGCCCTGAACAAATCCTGGAGAGAACATCCAACTAACAAAGAGTTATATGGCAAGATCCCACCAATCAGTAAATCCATACGTCAACAAAGACTGCGCTTCGCGGGACACTGCTGGCGTAGCAAAGAAGAACTGGTGGGGGAATGTTCTACTATGGAGACTCAGCCATGGCAAACAAAGACCAGGACGCCAAAGAAGATCTTCATCGACCAACTGATGGATGATACGGGCTGTCAGTATGATGAACTACCTACTGCAATGTCTGACAGAGAAGGAGGGAAGAAACGTGTCATGGATAGCCGAGCAAGCTCGACATGATGATGATGTAACCTACGTTGTTAAAGTGACAAACTGCTACAAAGTTAAACATGAAACACATACGCTAGGTAAGACCTCAAGGCTTTGCA
>JAPXFY010000030.1:38321749-38324249 GCA_030674185.1 Monoplex corrugatus | reverse complement strand
ACAATTATTTCGGCAATTGTTATTCATGTATCAATATTACCTAAAAGAAAAGTATAGTTTTACTGCTTTTTATCTTTTGAAACGAGAAAGACTGCTATCGACCGTTGCCAAGAAGGTAAATGAAGTTATATAATATTGTTACAGCCCCATGAGAAGTTGTCTACCCTGCAGTGCTACAGACAGAAAGAGAGATGTAAGCAAACAAAACAGATATTTTGCTCGACAGGATAAACTGTTTGGTTTAAATTACAAAATGAAACAGAAACCACTGAGGAGGAGAGAGAGAGAGAAAAAAAAAACGGCGTGGGGAGAGGGGCTTAGAAGGGGAACAAAGAAAGATTGCTGGGGGGTTGGGGTGGGGGTGGGGGCAGCCTTGGAGTCCCTTCCAGTGCGGTCCATCAGAATTCAGATCCTTCAGTGAGGAAGGTCCTATACATTGCAAAAAAAAAAAAAAAAAAAAAAAAAAAAAAAAGTAACAGAAAAACAACATCTAAACAAATAGTGTACAAATAATATCAATTCTTATATCTAGAAGTTGAATTGCAGAGAATATAGAACTATATAATGCCTATCAATTAACATCAGGAAGAGAGTTCTTGAATGTTATATAGAACCAATACTGTTGTACGGATGTGAGGTATGGACAGTCAACAAACAAAGCCAGAACAAGATTGAGGTAGCCGAGATGTGGTTTCTAAGAAGAATGTTGAGAGTTCCATGGACAGCAAAGAAAACAAATGAGACAATCTTGATGGAGGCAGACACAAGTAGATCACTCATAAGGAAGATTAGGAAAAGACAGGCAACATTTATAGGCATTTTATGAGGAAGGGGGATTTGGAGCACCTGGTCACAACGGGAAAGCTGGAGGGAAAGAGAGCACCGGGTAGACCCAGGGAGAAAATGCTGGACGGACTTGCAGAGTGGCTGGGGACGAGGGGGGTGGGAGAGATGCTAGGGGCAACGAGAGATAGAGACAGATGGAAGTCCATGATCACCAACGCCATGCGGCAGGGCACCTGATGATGATATAACTATGTAAAACAAAGATACAAAAACACCCACACAAAACAGGAGACGTGTCACCTTCTGTGTCTGTAGAACTTATCAGACCCAATTCCTGGGATAGCAAGAGGGGAGACAGTATCCACACATAAAACTTACAGATCAAAAATAATTTATGTACATTTTTATCAGCATCATCAATGTTACTAATCTTCCTTACCCTGTAACAGCATTTTCATACGAAAACAAAATGCAGGTAATGGCAGCCCAGTCAGACTACTGCCATATTTTAAAAAATAAAATTCTTTTTTTTTCTTCTTCTTCTTTCTTTCTTCATGATTATCCTTCCCTTTGGAATACATTATCACAACATTATGGAAAAAAAATCTGAGATTATGTGGCCACCAAATGGTATTGAAAACGGTACAGCCAACAAACAAACGAACAATCTGTCCCTGTCTCTGTCTGTCTGTCTGTCTGTCTGTCTATTTCTCTCTCTCTCTCTCTCTCTCTCTCTCTCTCTCTCTCTCTCTCTTTTTGTGTATGTGTGTGTGTGTGTGTGTGTGTGTGTGTGTGTGTGTGTGTGTGTGTGTGTGTGTGTGTGTGTGTGACTATGTCTTTCTCTGATTCTCTGTCTCTGTCTCTGTCTGTCTGTCTCTCTCTCTTTCTTTCTCTCTCTATCTCCTTCGGTTTCTCTGTCTGTCTGTCTGTCTGTCTCTCTGTCTCTCTGTCTCTGTCTCTCTCTGTATCTCTGTTTATACTTACAGCAAATTTATGATCAGTGATAGACACATACAGAGAGAGAGAGAGAAGAGAGAGAGAGAGAGAGGACACAGAAGCAAGACAGAGACAGACAGAGACAGAGAACAGACAGAGAGAGACAGAGACAGACAGAGAGAGAGAGAGAGAGAATCATTTGTAATAATCACTGATATTGGCAAGAATGAATCATGTGAATTTGAATTTAATAAGATTTGCACAGGAGAGAGAATGAGTGAAAGTGACTGAATGAGAAACATGTCAATAAGTAGTGATGGTGAAGGAAGGACATTTAGAATTTGAAAAAAAAATAGTATTAACAGCAACGAGAAAACAGAAACAACATCAACAGTACGATTATCTATATCATTGTTAACACTATCGCAGAAAGGACTCATGTAGAAACAGGCCCATACATGTACTTCAGCTGACCAAGGCAGACGAACTAGCCTGTAGTGAAAGCTTAGGATTAATCAACGTACAACCCTCAAGTAGAAACAGGCCCTTACGGGTACTTCAGTGTACTCCAGCATCGGGCAGCACAGCCGTTCTCAACTTGTACACTGTAAACAGACAGTTAACCAATAGAGCCATCTGTAAACACAGCTCTGCTGGGACGTTTTCAAAGATCGCCACAGTGAAAGAGAGCGATCCATTGTTTCAGTGGACAGGTCAGGCCTGTGTTTGTCCACGTCCACCCCTCCTTCATGCATTCACTGGTAGAAGAACATTCTAG
>JAPXFY010000030.1:38269249-38316749 GCA_030674185.1 Monoplex corrugatus | reverse complement strand
ATCCCCACGGGTGATATCTATACATTGTAGGTATACAGGCACACACACTTTTAAGGTGTGGCTGTCTGATCTGTATATGAGAAAAACATACATACTAGAAGACAATTTATTCGTCATTCTACAGTAACATACTTATGATGATGAACATATTAATAAAAGGACTTGTAAATAAATTTTGCTGTGACTTTTCTTTGGAAAGGAAGGATGGTATTTGTAACGTTTATAATATTTCCAAGCGTGAAGTTTATAGATCATGATTGTGTATCACAATATCTGCCGAACGCAGGAGTTGGTCTGTCTTCAGCTACTGGCCATGTACCCAAATAAGCATCTGAAGGAAGAGAATATACATAATAAATGATAATATTCACTTCTGTCAGTCACTTCATAAGTTGGCCTGTGTGTATGACTAACAGACAACCTTTTTTGTTTAAAGAATTCAGTAAGAGCTATAATAATAATAATAATAATAATAATTACAATATTTATATAGCGCAAAATCTCGATAAAAATCAAATCTAAGCGCTGAACATACACTTACGCACGCGCGCACACACACGCACACACACACTCACACATGGCTATAAATGGGGAAAAAGAATAAAAGCAATGGAAAATTATAGAGAGCATATTATATACAAATATATATTACAATGTGATTCCCCTCTGAGTGGAGACAGGCTACAGAGGGGGGATGAGTGAGGTCAGGATTTTATGCAGAGGAGAAAAGGTGAGTTTTGAGAGCGGACTTGAAGGAGACAAAAGTAGGTTGCTGACGGACAGAGAGAGGAAGTTTGTCCCAGGAAAGTGGACCAGAAACAGAGAAGGCTCGTGGACCATAGGTATTGAAGCTTAGTGCGTGGAAAGCGAAAAGTCAGAGGATCGGAGGCAGAGCGGAGGGTACGTGAGGGAAGATAGATCTCAAGCAGGCTTGACAGGTAATCGGGGGCTGCGTTATTGAGGCTTTTGTAGCACATGGTGTCTAGTTTGTACTGTATGCGCTTTGATACAGGGAGCCAGTGAAGTTGTCCCAGGAGAGGAGATATGTGGTCAGCTTTTTTATTTTTGAGTACAAGGCGTGCAGCATTGTTTTGAATGCGCTGTAGGATGTGAATGGTGGAGGCAGGAAGACCAGACAGGAGTGAATTGCAATAGTCAATGCGAGACATGAAGGAGAGAACGAGTTTTGCAGTTGTTTCAAGAGAGAGATACTTCCTGATCAGGCTTATACGATGGAAGTGATAGTAGCAAGATCTGGCAGTTTGAGAAACAAAGTTGTTCATGGAGAGGGTAGAGTCAATGCAGACACCAAGGTTTTTAGTTGAATCAGAAATTGGGACTGATGTGTTACATAATGGGAGAGAAAGAGGAGGCAGCTGAGAAAGTTTCTGACGGGTGCCAATGAGGATAGCTTCTGTCTTGTCGTCATTAAGCTGAAGTTTGTTGAACGTCATCCAGTTCTTAATGTCCGAGTAACAATCAGTGGTGCGAGTCAAGAGGCGCTGTATATTGTCTGGTGTGTCACTGTCTAGAAGTTGGGTGTCATCAGCATAGAAGTGGTGTTTTATAGAGTGGGAGTTGATGATGGTGGACAGGGGGGAGGTGTAAAGAGTGAAAAGAACAGGGCCAAGGACAGATCCTTGTGGAACACCACAGGTCAGGATGCAGGTTGAGAGTAAGTGCCATTAATGAGAACAGTTTATTTTCTGTTTGACAGATATGAAGTGAACCAGGAGAGAGCAATGTCAGAGATGCCAAAAGTATGATGAAGTCTAGAAAGGAGAATACCATGATCAATGGTATCAAAGGCTGCAGACAGATCAAGGAGTGTGAGGAGAGAGACTTTGCCAGTATCATGCAAGGAGGAGATTTTTTGAGAATGTGTAGCAGGGCAATTTCAGTGCTATGGCACTGGCGAAGGCTGACTGGAAAGGATTGAGAAGATTGTTGGCAGACAGGTGAGAGTTCAGCTGGTTGAGGACAACATTTTCGATGAGTTTTGACAAGAAAGAGAGATTAGAGATAGGCCGGTAATTTTTCAGTTCATTTGGGTCTAAATTGTATTTCTTGAGGAGAGGGTGAACAATAGCAGACTTGAAAGAATCTGGGACAGTTCCAGTTTGAAGAGAAGTGTTGATGATGTCAGTGATGAATGGGAGGAGAGTAGGGAGACAGTCAGAGTAGAGAGAACCTGGAAGAGGATCCAGTTCGCAGGTTTTGAACGACATGGATCTGATTGTGTTGAGAATTTCTTCTTGTGAGACTGGGGTAAAAGTAGTAAGAGGTGTGCCAGAGAAGGAAGGGTCAGGTGGGCATGGTTGACAGGGTGTCCTGTCAAGCCTGTCACGAAGAGTTTGTATTTTGGTGGTGAAATACTTGGAGAATACAGATGGGAGTTCTTCATTTGTGTGTTTTGTTGGGAGAGGTAAATCTTTTCGTGTGCCAAGGAGATGATTCATGGTTGTAAAGAGTTCTCTTGAAGAAGAGGCATTCAGGATTTTGGTTTGGAAATAGCTTGTTTTTGCAGATGCAATGAGGGTGGATACTTTTGTTTTAGAGGCTTGGAAAAGTTGCCTATGTAAAGTGAGTTTGGATTTGCGCCAGCGGCGCTCTGCTCTGCGGCGGGCACGTTTTGCACAGGCAATCTCATGAGTGAGCCAGGGGGTAGGGGGGCGGTCAGGTAAAAGACGGGTTGTGGCTGGAGCATGAGTGTCCAGAAGATGGTGGAGAGTAGTATAGAATTCATCGGCAAGGTTGTGTGACTTTTCAGAAAGGAGGTGGGAGGCATCAGATGAAAATGTGGAGAGGTCAATAGATTTGAGATTGCGTCGAGTCACTGTGCGCGTGGTACGGGAAGGAGGAGAAATGTCAAGAGAACAGAGAATTGCAGAGTGGTCAGATGGAAGGGCTGAAGTTAGACGGGTAGAAAGAACTAGGCAGTTGTCAGTACCTGAATTGTGGTGATCACGAGAAATGATCCAGTCAAGAATGTGACCTTTTTATGGGTTGGTTCAGAAATATGTTGTGTCATATTGTGATTGGACAGAGAGTTGATGATATGTCTTGTGTCATAACTGGTTGACAGACTGGTTGTAACAATACAAAAAGCTCTGGGAATAGCTGGCAAGCAGAGGGTCTTCTAACCAGAAACAGTCCTCAAGCAAGTGTTCTGACCCTAAATTCATTTCATTCTGAGGGACCAGGCCACATCCGGGTCATATTTCATTGCTACTCTTCTGATGTCACTGTTTCTTTTCTTCCACTCATCAGGAAAGCTGGAGGGAAGGAGAACACCAGGTAGACCCAGGGAGAAAATATTGGATGGACTTGCAGGGTGGCTGAGGACAGAGAGGGTGGGAGATGTACTTTCAGCAACAGGGGATAGATTCGAGTGGCTGGAAGCTGGTGGATAGAGTAAGGGAGTCAAACGGTTCAGTGTTTGCAGTTGGTGGATAGGGTGCGGGAGTCGAAGGATTAAACTGGAGGTTGTTGTAGAGTTTTCTTCATGTGTGTGTTTTTTTTGTTCTGTTGGACAGTGAATCTCCTATCCACATTTGTTATTGGTGACTGAGCCATCTGTGTGTATGAAATCATATTAGTGTCTGAGCCATCCATGTGTATGAAAACCTATTAGTGTCTGAGCCATCCATGTGCATGAAAAACTATTAGTGTCTGAGACATCCGTGTGTGTGAAAAGACATTAGTGTCTGAGCCATCGGTGTATGAAAAGACATTAGTGTCTGAGCCATCCATGCGGTATGAAAACATATTAGTGTCTGAGCCATCCATGCGTATGAAAACATATTAGTGTCTGAGCCATCATGCGTATGAAAACATATTAGTGTCTGAGCCATCCATGCGTATGAAAATATTAGTGTCTGAGCCATCCATGTTATGAAAACATATTAGTGTTGAGCATCGTTTGTACGAAAGATATTTGTTTCTGAGCCCTCTGTTGTTAGAAAACATTATTAGTGTCTGAGCCATCTGTGTGTTAGATAAACATATTAGTGTCTGAGCCTTATCTTTCGTATGAAAAGATATTAGTGTCTGAGCCATCTGTGTGTTAGAAAACATATTAGTGTCTGAGCCATCCATGCGTATGAAAAGATATTAGTGTCTGAGCCATCTGTGTGTTAGAAAACATATTAGTGTCTGAGCCACCCATGCGTGTGAAAAGATATTAGTGTCTGAGCCATCCGTGTATATGAAAACATCCTTGGGGTTGCAGCATGTTTTTCGATGAGTAGTTTGATTTCTACATCTGCTTTACCTTCTGGTCATTCGTGACAGTTCTACCTTAGATTCTAGCCCTGATACGGCTCAAGTAGTCGGCTGGGATATAAGCAATATGAACTGAACTGAGCCTTAGATTCTTTCGTATACTTTTTTGAGCAGGCTTTTTAAACAGTTTGGATATTTTCTCCATTCCTTTGTCCTCTTTTGTCAGTTTACATGCACGCTAAATGGATATTTCTGCCTGACCCAACCATGACTTTTCGTGTCAGAGAGGGCTGCCGGTTGTTTTGACCATCTGGTTAGGCGCACAGCAAGCCAGAATAACAAAGGCATTTAATCATCAGCTATGACCAGTCCCTATGGTAATGGATATGTGGTGATGGGGACAGGTAGAGGATGCTGCCAGAAAATTCCTAGTTATAATTCTACACGTAGACAGCTGTAGAATGGTGGTTGTTCCACTTTAGAATAATACAGATGTGATGTCTGTGTCCACCCACAGTAACAGGACAGCTCGTTTTGCTGACAGCATTGCTCTCTCCAAACGGGTAAGTGGGAGGGGGGGGGGGGGGGCGAAAAAAAAACAAACTCTGAATAAAAACTGCTTCATACGTACCAGGCGGATGCCAAATCATCTAACTTTTCACTTGAAAGAAACGAGAAAAAAAAACCCCACAAAAACAGGAAAAAGAATACACATCCATCTCTTGATTCATGGAATGTCCAAACCCTACAGGACAGACACAATGACCAAAGCCATGTACAGCCTGCATCGTCAGGATGTTGACTCACTGTAAGATTGACATAGCTGCCCTGTGTGAGACCAGACTTTCAGATGAAACCCAGCTTGATAAATTTGGTGGTGGATGAAAGAGTAATGTAATGGTCACTTTCTTTGAGAACATGTTATTGGACTTTCCTTGTGGAGAACCTAAAGGCTGAGAGGATGAGTGTCTGTTAGGGTAGTTAGTTGGTAAAGACATCATGACTGTTGGGTCAGCATTTTATGAAGATATCCCACACCTCACACTCGCTTCATTGCCTTTCCAACCAGAACAGGGTCCAGTCACACCTGGTTGCTCGATTTATTGTCTGTATGCAGAGTTTTTCTTGGACTACACACAATAGGATTTTGTCAGACTACAAGCACTGTCTCTCTGCCGACCAGGTCTAACTGTTGACTGACATCTTCCTGAGTCTGCTCTCAACACCAACTGTAGAAACCCCTTTTGGTCCAGTTCTAAGTATAAGTTGATACCTGGTTAGCGCAGAAGTAGAATGTTCGCCTTCAAATCTCTCTGAACAACTTTCCATGCCTGGAGAATTTTTATCGTGTACATGCGGCCTCCAGTTTACTCAGCTGTGAATGGGTATCTGACTTTGGGAGGGGGGGGGGTTGGAGAAAGATATAGCAGCAAGGGGAGAGGCTGGGGACACTACCTTCATAATGCTGGCCCCGAATATGTTGAAGTTTCTGCCACCTGACTCTCCTACAACCTCAGGATTTTGTAGTTGTTCAAGACGGAAGCATCACATTTGGACAATCCCATACACGCTCTAGTACTTTTTTAGCAGACTCCTTGAGCCTGCACAAAACCCTATACTGTGGACAGATCTTGACATGTCAAGGGGGAGGGATAGCAGCTGTGAAACGCAGAGCTTATACCACCAGAGTGATTGGATCATTCTGTACTCTGAAGATATTTGATAGGTATTTGTTAAAGGAAATTTCTTGGACATATGTTAGTTTTGATCTTATGAGTGAGTTACAAATATGTATGAGTGTTGATGGATCTTGACCTCATGGTTGTTTGGCAACTATTTTCAAATTTTCTCACTTTTTTGACCTTTTGTTAACAAACATTTGATACGCTGATTGCAAGATATTTCCTTAAGTAAGACTGCTGTGGATTTTATTGATTGGTTATCGGATTTGATTGACTGGTTATACTGAAGAACAATATCTCCCTCTTTGTGAGTAGACGTGTGTACGATTTGTTGTCAAACAAAACTTTCTTTGTTTTCTCTGCATATAGATGCTCTCTATTTTCTTTCATATATTGCGCTTTTTATCGAGGTCTAACTGATTCGTTTATAAGATATACATTGTGCAAATCACTTTTTATTTCATATTTACATGCATCCATATGCATAAAAAATCAACATGTTGTACTAAAGCTATAATGATGTTTAGATATTTTTTACTGGATAAGTCATTCATTTCTTTCTTTAAGGAAAGGGGGCCAATTATTGGTTTGTGTGTATGTATGTGCATGTGTGTATGTATGTATGTGTGTGTGTGTGTGTGTGTGTGTGTGTGTGTGTGTGTGTGTGTGTGTGTGTGTGTGTGTGTGTGTGTTTGTGTGAACAACACAGCATTCATTATTTTCTTTTCCTTTTCTCTTAACTGACTCTCTGTGCTGATGCTTTAGCTCAGCAATGATTCCTTGGCTTCCACGAGCAACAATTGTGGCACAGTCATCTAGTTACCGAGCTCATCAGCTTGTGATTCCAGCCATTTCAACAATTTTGCCTCTTTGGATTTCCTTCGATTTTCAGCCAGTGTATTGAAGGTGTACATGAAAGGATTAATAGCGGAGTTTAATGGAAGAACGAAGATGGCCAAGGCCACATTCACCTCCCCAGGGATAGAAACACCAGCCAATGCCAAAAATCCACACAGCCCAATGGGAAACCAGCACATGAAGTCTGTTACAGCCACAGTGATCAAACGCCGAGCTATCGTTATGTCACGTGACACTTTGGTCGTGTTGGAAGTCATGGCATTTTTCTGTACTGACCAGTAGATGGAAGCTTGACCAGCAGAGATCATCAGGAATAGAATAAAATTAAAAACAATCAAGATGCTGACAGAATAAAATCTTCCTTTGAATTCCTGCCTAGTTACTGGTAGCGGGATACAGATGCCTGTCTGACTATAAAACTCCCAGTGTGCTGTCATTGGAAGCAAGGGCAACAAAGCCAGAAAAAGAGCAAATAACCAAGTCAATGAACAAGCTACAGATGCTGATAATTTTTCAAATCGCAAGGTGCTAAATGGAAAACTCAGTGCAATAAAACGGTCCAGCGTAATGAGCCAAATGACCAGAGCTGATACTTCACTGGACATCAGAGACAGAAAACCAGCCATCTTACAAACCACACTGCTTGTCCATGTATCATCATAATAAAGATATCTACCACGGAACAGTTCATCAGCCACACCAATGACTGCGATGTAAACACCCATTAGGAAATCAGCCATTGTGAGATTAGTGACAAACACACTAAATCCACTTGCAGAAGTCATTGTCCGTGCACACAAACGTACAGTAAAACAGAAAAAGTTACCGGTCACTGACAGACAGCTGATCAACCAGAGAAACACTCGGTACATTCCTGATCGCAGTAAATCCTCACACGATGAAATCTCGTCTTTTGGAGCATAGCAGAATCTCTCATCAAATATGTCAGGCAGTATTTCATCGCAACAAAGTTTGTAATTCTGTGTAGATATTACACTAAGGTGGGCAAGATCTTTGAATATATCTGATGGAAATGTTTTCACAGGACTACCATCCATGTACAGCTCAGATAGATGTGGTGTGAACTGAAATCCGCCACTGATGGAATGAATTGTTGTAAACGTTAAATTCAGTTTCTGCAAATACCAGAACGTGGACAGGACTTGGGTGTCAAATATGGTCAGTTTGGTAAATGACAAGTCAATGCTTTTGAGAGGGCTACTTTGCTGAATAACAGATGTATAGTCGAGGTACAGTGAGGTGACAGGATTATTGGATAGTGACAGTGATTGCAGATTTTCTAAACCAACAAAATGAGTCAAGTTTACATAAGCAAGTTTGTTGTCACTGAGGTCAAGAAACTTTAAATTGAACAGTTCTGTGTTAGACAGGAAGCTCAAAGAACACTGGGCAAGGATCAGATAAATAAGATATGTATGATTACTCACATCTGACAGAGTCATGTGTGAACCTGTAGCATCCAAATAACGAAGATGAGGGAACAATGACGCAGAGAAAGGTTGAAAACATAAGAAAGCGTGACCTTGACACAGACATTCTACAGGGCAGATCACACCGCACAGAAATTCATCATCATGCAGTGGACAGTGAGGCCAGCCATCACACAGGTGGTCGAAATGTACGCACATTCTAGAAGTTCTGCATCTGAATAATCCTGGACATACCGTGTCTTCACATCCAACTTCGTCCTCATGATCTGCACAGTCGTGCATTCCATTGCATCTTGTGTAAGCAGGTAGACAATCTCTGTACTTACTATTACAACGATAGTGGGAGTCAGGACAGGACTCGTTAGATACCATTGGGATTGATGTGAAAGTGCTGATGCCATCAAAATTGATGAGAACGGGGGATAGAATACGCCATGGCCAATTTAGGTACCTACTTCCGAATTTATCACAGTCTGCTTCATCTGATTCATCCTGACACTCGAACAACAGATCACACATCTGATCAAAGGACACACACTGACCATTAGTACAGGTGAACATGTTGGCACAATCAGGATGTTTACAGAAAGACTCGTCACTCTCGTCCTGACAGTCAGGTATGAAGTCACATACCAGTGTGAATGACAGAGTAGTGATGCCATCATCACAGGCAAATAAACGGACATAAACAGCATGTTGGTCTGTTGGGTCAGATCTGCTGTATATCTCTGACAAGTTTCCAGAAAGAGTACAAACAGATGCTTGTCCCTGACCACACAGGTCATACTGATGTGAGCCACACAAAAGAAATGCATGTGTAATTTGACCATCTGGACACGTTGTTAACGATCGGTGTTTGACATACAGGGCAAATTGTGGACTGGCGAGTGTTACTGCTTCTGATTTACTTTTGCTCGTTGTGAATTCACAAATTGCCCCAGAAGACAATAATTTGTTATCACAATTTCTTACATCAAAGTACTGTTTTTGTGAACTAATGAAACACGATCTCCCTCCACGAATCTCACCTAAATATTCCCCAGGTCGAAATGTATGATGGAATACTGTCCTTTCATCGTTTGTGATGGCTTTTCTGTACATATTAGGTAAAGCCATATCACCAATGTATAAGCCAACAAAACCATTCAAATTATACATATACGGTTTGGTGGAATTAATGACTATTTCATACCAGTCAGGCTTGCAGAATGGTGCCCCGAGTATACCTCCTAAATAATCACAATACTGTGTAGCTTCTGAATAATGTATTCCTTCCTTGTTCTGGATGTTGTGCAGAGTGTGTAACTAACATACTTGTAGCATCTGCTACATAACGCTATCAGACCCTGACAGTCAGGACTGCTGAAAGGACAGTGTTCTGTTTCATCCTGTCCACCTTCACACTCTGATCGCAAATTACAGTCCAGATGGTGCTGAAAGCTGGAATAGTAACCTACAGAACAGTTAAATAATCCAGAAGGTACTTCTTGGGGTATTTCACTTTCGTGGTGGAAAGAAAAACAGAGCTGGAAACAACGTGTATAATTTGATTTTCGTTTTTTATCAAAGGATTGGTCTTCTACAGTGAGATGTAACACGAGGCTTGCAATATTGTATACATATGTTGTGTCAAAACAGTTACTGCAATCATACTGTATGACAATGTCTGATCTGTTGTTGCCATGTACATATAATTTCAGTAGTTTACATGCATAAAAGTCTGGTGTCCATTTCAAGTGATAAAATCGCTTAAAACTGACCATGATGGCATGTCCAGCTGGGACAGATATACTGTTCTTCACAGTGGGAGTGTTGCTGTGAAAACCGTAAATTTCTGTGACGTACCCAGATGATGTTGAAGTGCTCACCGGTGTATTGTTAAATGGCTGAATGTCTAACAAGTAAAACAAAGAATAAATCAGTTAAAACAAGCAATCAAGCAAGTAATCAAAGCTAACGAATAAAAACTTTCTAGCTGATCATTCCATTTATATCATTATCATTATCGTTATCATTATCATTATAACTAACATTAACAAAGGTACAAAGATAATGCACTGCCTTTTTCTAAATACATACACAAGAAGCTGTAGTTCATTTGTATATTTCCCTAAATTGCTGACATTTTATCTTCCTTTTCATTTCACTTGCCTAAGTCGTGATTTCAGAACCTGCAGTAATCTTTTGTCTTGTGTTTGCCGTCGTTTTTGTGTTCCAACAGTCCACATGAACAGGAGTGGGCTGAGTGCAGAGTTGAGAGGTAAACTGAACACAATCAGAACCTTATTAATCTTGTATAATTCACTGTGCATATCCAAGGCCAACAGACTAGTCAGACCAATGGAGAGCCAGCAGATAGCATATGTCAAAATTACTCTCAGCAACAGCTGGGCTGAAGAATACACTGATTTCTTTGAAGATTCAACAAATATTTGATGTTTAAATACACGTCTACATATGACGGTTTGTCCAGTCACAAGCACTAAACATAAGACACAGTTGAACACCACAATCACATTCAACCACCTAAACTGTAGTTTGGCCTGGTAGCTATCATTTAAAGCTAGATGACACAGAGCAGACTGTCCATCAAGGCCCCAGTGTGACAGTCCAGGAAGGAAAGGTATCAGTGACAACAAGGTTCCAACAGTCCATGTCACTGCACATGCTACAGCTGTTGAACATTTACTGAGCCTCCATCTGGTTAAAGGGAAACAAATAAGGATGATGTGATCCAGTGTGTTGAACAAGATAATCAGAACTGAATTTTCAGTGGAGAAAAGGAACAGAAATCCAGCTACCTTACAAGCAACACTCTTAATCCATTTGTTTTCAATGAAGACGAACTGTCCACGGAATACTTCGTTACTTATTGTAATAATGCTGACATAGATTCCCATACACACATTAGCAAAGTGCAAATGAGTAATGAATATGATAAACGTGCGTTTAAACATTGTATTAACCATGAATGGAACAAAGACAAAAAACAAGTTCCCTAAAATAGCAAGCACACTAATGAACCAAAACAAACGCCTGTAGTGTTCAGTTTCTAATAGATTTATACACATCGAAAACTCTGTTTGTGGCGCTAAACATCTTATATTACTTGACTGTTTTGGAAATACATTTTTACAACAAAGTCTGTAGTTTGATGATAAGATCATTTCTAAATGGTTCAAGCTTGATAGTAAATCCAAAGGAAAGTGACTGACTGCATTTCCTCTGATGTCCAATTCTTTCAAGTAAGGGAACATTTTCAGTCCCCTAGAGCCAATAGTTTCAACGGACGAGAAAGACATATTCAGATGATTCATAGAGGGAAAATAGATAAACAATTGAATATCAAATAATTCAAGACGTGTTCTTGATACATCTATTTTTCTGAGGGACGGATGTACATAACTAAGAGTGCTTTTCAGTGATGTCAGAGGATTGTTTGCTATGATTAGTTCCTTCAAATTCAACAGTACCCAAAAATATTTATGTTGATAGTTGTCAGTTTATTATTGGACAGATTAAGAAATTGCAAATTGGGAAGCTTCACACCAGATTATTAGTGAGGGAACAAGAGGAGAGACTGAGATGTACAAGATACAGATTGTTATTAAAATCACTGAGTGTCATCTTTGAGCCTGTGGCATCCAGGTAACGAAGATGAAGAAATAGGTCAGCAGGAAAAGACACAGAACAAACAAATGAGTGACCTTGACACAGACAGCCATCAGGACAGGTCATGTCACACAGCCATTCATCGTCACATTGTGGGCACTGACTCCAGCCATCACACATATGAATTCCATGCACACACACGCTGGATGATCGACACTGGTAGAAACCAAGGCACGTCACTGTCTCACAGTCCTGCTCATCTTCACCGTAAGTGCAGTCAGAATATCCGTTACATCGAGTGTAGACAGGTAGACAGTACAACCAGTCAGCTGTACAACGATAATGAGTGTCAGGACAAGACTCATCAGCTTTCATCAAACTCTGAGTAAAGTAGCCTGTGCCATCCAGGTTGATGAAAAGTCTCTGGGTTTTATGAACTTTGTTAAAGCCTAAAATGTCAGTATGTTCAGAACAATTCCTTTCATCAGAATCATCCACACAGTCAGAGTGTTCATTACAATGTTGGCTGAATAAAATGCATTGATCACAAGTGCATAGAAATCCATTGCACGAACGATGTTCACAGAATGACTCATCACTATTGTCTGGACAGTCCTGTCTGAAGTCACACACCAGAGTGTAAGATACTGTTGTCACGTCGTCATCACACGTGAACATAGCAGTTGTATATGTACTGCTTTCTGCAGGAGGAACCGGTGTACTCTTTTTCTTAGTGTTTAAGTGTAGAACACACAGAACTGTAAATATTTGTCTTTCCACAGTGACTGTTAAAATCACATGACAAGAACGAATGTGTCACGTGACCACCTGGACAACCAAAAATGATCTGTTGTGTTTGTGTGAAGATGGACAGAGGTGAATGTGATACGGTAAACTCAACTGTTAGGACCTGAAAATCGTTTTCTGACCGCGATCTCACTTCACAAACAAGATTAAGAGTCAAGAAATTTACTAACTTGATTGGAAACATAAATGCCATGTTGGTAATTGGTTCAGTGAAAAACCTCTTTGAAGGAGAGTATTTAGGACTATGTGCAAAGTGATTCATGTTGTATATCAAGGTGTTATCTGACCACTTTCGAAACTTGCTGTACATGAAAGGCACAGAGTACCAGCCTGAAGTATAGCCTAGAAGTACAGATTCTTGTTTTTTGTTTTTAAAGAAGTGAAGGAGGTCCTCTTGTTCGGTTTTTGTCTTTATCGAAGCCAATGTCCCTCCAATCCTCTGGCATTGATAAGTTGCAAACATACCAGAAATAAATGATTTTAATTGAATATATTTGAAACATTTGTTACGTGAAGCCACCAGACCCTGGCAGCCAGAACTGCTGAAAGGACAGTGTTCTGTTTCATCTTGTCCATCTTCACACTCTTTCCTCATGTTACAATCTAGTTGGTGTTGAAAGCTGGGATAATATTGCACAGAACAGTTGAACAAACCACTGGCTAGTTTTTTTGGCTGATCAGCGTCAGAATGAAACGAAAAGACTATCTTTCTGAAGCCAGATACCGAATATCGATCCCGTTCATTGATACAGAATTGAAGATATGATGTTTGGAACACAGCTGGTGGAATGTTCTTTCTGTTACACACTCGTGCGACACTTTGGGTGTTTTCATTAGATCCTTCATACACTAACTGTATATAATCATAACAATAATAATGTGATTCGAAAAAATTAACCATTATGACATATCTAGGGGGTAATTTCAATTCTTTACATATATGTCCATTGGTAATAACGATGGCAGCTTTTCTCTGAAGTGGTATTACTGCATATCCAGAAAGTGTGGATTCATATACTATGTGAAAATTATACTCTTTGACTGCTTCAGCCCAAATTCTTACTGAAGGATTGTTTTTATGTAAAATAACAATACGGTTGGCAGATGACATGATGAATTTATCTTCATAAGCGCCATATTCACATTTAATCGTGAAAACTGGAATGTAATCAGAATCAAGTATCACTGTTTTCCAATGACCAGGTTCACACCAGAATGATAACCGTTGAATGTGAACACGTACAAACATACCCTTTGGTGCATCTATATGGAGATGGCAGAAAGTAGAGATATTACCACACATCCCATGCTTTGCTGTCGCGCTTTCTGTGGATTGTGATAAATCACTGTTGCAGTCTGACGCATTGAGCTGTTTCAGTTCCACATCTGTCGTGTTGCTGTCCATGAGATATTCCACACCTGGACAGGTGTCAGTGATCTGCAGTGGACTACCAGTGGTGTAGATGTTTACGTTTGTTCTGTTCGAATGATGTGGGATAGAGTCAGCACAGACCACAGAAACCCAGTTCATCAAAACACATCCCCACAAAAACAAACAGTACTTAGCATTCTGAACACGTGTTCTGGTGTGTCTTGAAATTGTTATATCATCCACACAGTGTCTTGAAGTTGCTATTTCATCCACACAGTGTCTTGAAGTTGCTATTTCATCCACAGTGTATCCTGAAGCTAAATCATCCATGTTACATCTTGAAGTTGTCACACCATGCATAGCCTTTTGTCTTTATTTTAAAATCTAAATATGCTTCTTGGACGCAGGTGATTACAACTTATCTGAGCACGGTGCATCTGTACCATGGAAAGTTAAGCAAAAATAATTATGTTACTCCTCTCGTCTCTGAGGGACATTAATTTGCAATGATTAACTAGCTAACTTGTGCGATCACAACAAAACATAAGCTTCTAATACAGCATAGACTGATGTTTTTGCTCACTGAAGAGCCTCCAACGGTAACAAAGTTCTGCCCTTACTCAACGGGTCAGATATACATTTGTTTACTTTCACTGTCCATGCCAGTCATCTCCACGTACATCTTCATTAACAATTCGATGCAAAGGGAGATATCCCTGATACGATACCAGTCTCACTGATACTGACAAAGCTTGATTATTGTAAGTCTTCTCTCAGGTTTGCCCGACAAAAATAGACCACCACAAATCCAAATTGCAGCTGCTAAGGTTGTGACTGGGTCAAACAAATGTAATGATGTTATTCCAGTTTTCGCAAACCTGTATTGGTTGCCAGTCCAGAACCATATGAATTATAAATTCCTTTTACCAATCAATCCGTTCTAGGAAAGCTTTTTGCCAGTATGAGCCTCCCTGCCTACTACGATCATCCTTTAAGTTTGTCTTTGGTGTGTCTGGGCCCAGGGATTGCAGTCAAAACGACACAGCCAGTGAATGTTCAAGTATGCTGCTCCTTCTCAGTGGAATGCCTCATCCCAGGTCATTGGGGAGATTGCTGCCATCTACTCCTTTAGGAAAACTTAACACGCACAACACCACACACACACACACACACACACACACACACACACACAACACACCCACACACACACACACACACACACACACACACACACACAGCGATCTAAATATTAAGTGCCAATGTGTTGGAGATGGATGGATGGAGGGACTGGTGATGGTGGTGGGGGAGACATAGAGAGGGATCAAAGTGGGAGAACAAATGAAGTCATGTTTACTTGTTACTTGCTCTATCTCATTTGTGTTTATGTTATTACAGCGCTGCAGTCACATACTTTTGTACGTGGATACTATTATGCACTTTAATTTGTTTAAATATAATTCATACATCCATTCATTTATTTATTCATTATGGGATCTCTTCCGAACCTGATCATGTCAAATCCAACTCTTGTACAATGATAAACCTGGTGCGGTTTTTTTTTCATAATGATTTAATTGATTTCTTGCATACGTATATATTCAGACATGTTGACAAACAAACACAAATAAGTCCATTACGTCAGTCCATGTAGAAAAGCATAGTTATCTCATCATTATAATAACCATTCCACTGGGCTGTTCTCTAGATTTATCATGATATTATCAAGTTGTAAAATAGCTGCTGTACTTTAATAACTTTACATTTTAAAGATATAAATATTTCCTTATTTTAATAATCAGAGGACGATTTGACCCCCGTCTGGTCTCACTTAAATATATCGGGATTTCTTGTATGGATGTCTTAATAGCAGAATGGACATTTGCCATTAATTGCAGTTAAATAGTGTCTGTATAAAATTTTCTCTATTTACTCACTTATCATACATTTGCCCGCATGTGAGCATTCACATTTATGCTAATATCCTCTTTCTTTCTTATAAACTTCTCAAGTTCCCATTAAGTCTTTGTAAAAATGTCGGTCAGTTGAAGTTGTGCCATGCTTAAAACTGATAAAAGCAATGTATTTTTCAGTTTCGTGTCTTGTTTTCAAAAACACTTGAAACAATGAAAAGATGGGTAAACTGTTGTTATTTTGCATGTATATGTACAGACATTAGCAAGAAACAAAATAAAATCAAAGATTTTGTCGAACTTGTAGTTTGCGTCATGTCCAAAGGGTATGATTGATTGATTTAATATTAATGACGATATATTTGCAATTAATGCTGACTGCCTACTGTAAATGTTTCCTGAAGTGTTTAGCATACATGTATACGTAGTGTTAAAAAACATACGTTCAACATTGTCCCTCTCTCTTCCGTAAAAGAAACATTTGTCATCACGTGTTACGTTGATATGTGATAAAACAAAACTTGTGACTAATATTCTATATACTGATCTCACCTGGAACTACTTTAGTCTTACATTTTTGATATGCTGAATTTGTATCACATTATACCTTTACCTGTGTGTTTATTGAGATTAAAAGTGTAAGACATTTTAGTGACATAGTTACCTCGTTGCTAGCAATATGTATGCTTAATTTATCTACAAAGTCTTTCACGCTTTAATAACTACTGCATAGCTTAAGACGTTTGTTAGCACGTTATGTTTAGCACTGAATTCTTCATGAAATGGATGGGTTCCATCATTTTACACAAATCTGCAATATACAGCACGATTTGTTTAGAAACCATTGATTTCGTCTCGGTAAAGTGCTGCTTAAATCAATTTTTTTTCGTTGAAAAACAATGATTCTGCAAGAACACCAGCAGCACGAATGCCTTGAACTTTTATTTCCATATTTTCTATATGCTTGAAACATCCAGCCAGAACGTATTCTCTCTATCTAAAGTTGATGGAAAACTTCGACTCGTTTCTGTTAATTTTGGTATGAGTATTTCAAACCGATTTCCATGTTGTGTTTTGTTTTGAATTTCCTTATCCAGCTTATCTTTGATGCCTGCACAAATACATGTATATTTAATTCTGTAATTCCAATAATACTATCACTTTCACTCTTGTTAGTGGTCTTTCTATTTATTCTGTCTTGTTCATTGTTCCAAGCAAACTTAAAACAAAGCCTGCGCAGATTTTTCATGAAGAATTCTGGAGGATTAGGCAGAAGAAGTCGTAATTGCACAAGCTTGAACAAAATTAATGACTTGAGAACAGTTGTTTTACCTAACGTCGTAATAATTCCTTTAACCAATACTTCATACAGGTTTTGTTACTTTTATAAACGTTTGCGAATAATTCGTGTTCACACAACTTTGTAAACAATATACTCAGGATTTTGAAGACAATTTATATCTAATACTGATCTTTTTCACTTACGGACACATTAAAGTTTCCTTAAAAAGATTCCTGATCAACTTTTTTCAATAACTGTGTATCATCAGCAAACTCAGCAATTTCATATTGAGCTCTTTTGTGAAAATGCCTATAATATTTTCATTTTCTCTTATGATAGTGGCAAGAATTTCTATACATAGGGGGTTATGGGACCTCCCTAATTGCATCCTCGGTGAATCTGGAACCAGTCAAACGTCTGTCCATTAACTTTTACTGTGGATGTGGTATTCTTGTACAGCGTAGCTATCCTGTCAAAAATGTCATTTCCAAATCTAAATTCTTCAAGAAAATACCAAGTCAATAGTGTCAAATACCTTGTCAAAGTCAAGACATATAAGTAACACAGGAAGATGATGTTTTTGAAAGACTGCATTAGATCAAAGATAATGTTATCTCTCATATATCCACCAAGCACTAACCCCGTTTGATGTTCACTGATTAAATATGGAAGAACTTAGTTTATTAAACTGACAAAGACCGTGACCCTATTTCGTAAACCACGTTCAATAAGGTAATTGGTTTCTAATTCTTTATTAATCTGTACGTTTGCATCATTTGGTATGCAAACAATGATTCCTTCTTCTTGAGAGTAGGACAGTTTTAGTAAGCCTTCATTCAATGATCTTATCATAAACACGCGCCAATATCTTTCCAGATGAATTTAAAGAATTCACAAGTGAATCCATCATAATTCCAGGGCTTTTCTTATTTTTCACGCTGTTGAAAGCTACAGCAGCTCATTAAAGATTATATCTCCTACTGTTTCCGATACATCGTCTGCCATGTCAATTTTGGAAACTCGTCAACTACATTTGCTTGTTTACATTCTTCTACAGCTTCAGCCTATTATCTTTTTATAAAATTATTGACCTCATCAAGATGTTTCCATTGGTGTCATTATCATGCTTAATCATTTGTTTACTGACATAATGACGCATTTCTGATTCGCAAAAATAGTTATTTTATTGATTTCTTTTTTCATGTTTACATTACGTCGTATAACATCGCTTTCTTATGGTATTGCGTGTTATGTCGTGTCTTCATTTTCGTTTTGTGTCTGTATTTCAGCTCAGCTAAACATTACAAAATGGAAATTTACTAATGGATTTTTATTTAAAAGAGAGTATCAATCTATTGCCCCTACCCCCGCCGCCCACTAAGGAAGAAAAAAAAAAGGAAAAAAGTGACTATGCACTAACAAGGGCACAACAACAACAGAAAACGACCAAAACAAATAGACAGTTACAACGATGACAACAATGAAATGTTTTAACAAAGTTGGTAAATATAAATGTTCACAACAAAATGTTTATAACAAAGTTGGTAAATATAAATATTCACAACAGAATGTTTTAACAAAGTTGGTAAATATAAACGTTCAACGTTCTGAGCACTTCACTCCAACTCATGGCATGCATCCATCTGCTATCGATTCACAAAACTGCATATACACAAATGTCATGAAGGCGCTGGCGATGTGCACAGAAGACCAATTTTCCAACGGCGCAACATCCGGGCCTTCACAACACATACAGACATTGGACATCTCATCCCATTCAGGGTCTCAGCCAATGTGGATCTTGGCAGAACGTTCCCCAGCCATGCATCATCACAGGACAGTGGATATACAGTTGCCAGTTTAACCCTTTGATTCCCGCACCCTGTCAACCAGCATACTGCATTTCCAACCATGCTAGCAAAGCAAAAACTTAACCCTTTGATTCCTTCACCCTATCTACCAACTTCCTGTAGAGAGCTGGTTGATAGGGTAAGGGAATCAAAGGGTTAAGATGGTGGATAGGGTTCAGAAATCAAAGGGTTAAACATGTCGAATTAGAACACTGAACAGATTTCTGGGTGTATCAGCCAATTAAAGTATCCACCTCTGACCAACCATACATACATACATCATCATCATCATCATCATCATCATCATCATCATCATCATCATCATCATCATCATCATCATCATCATCATATGCCCTGCCGCGAGGCGTTGGTGATCACGGCCCTCCATATGCATCTATCCCTTGTCGCCGCAAACACATCTTCCGCCCTCTCTGTCCTCAGCCACCCTGCAAGTCCGTCCAATATTTTCTCCCTCGGTCTACCTGGTGTTCTCTTTCCCTCCAGCTTTCCTGTTGTGACCAGGTGTTCTATTTCCCCTTCCCTCGTAAAATGGCCTATAAATGTTGCCTTGTCTTTTCCTAATCTTCCTTATGAATGATCTTCTTGTGTCTGCCTCCATCAAGACACATACATACATATACAGACGGTACAATACCTGTCCCTTGTCACCGGTCGTCATCACCGAGTTCGATGGTAGCCACTGCAGTAGACGTCATAACTACTCTCCTCCGTTCATTCAAGGTTTGACGACTCTGTGCTACTTCACATACCCTCCAAAGGCTGATGTTGGTGATGATGTTCGTACAAGAGTTGGGTGGTCTGCCTGGATCTCTTAGGTTCCAACTTTTCCCTGGTAGAACTGTTGTCGTTAGTGTCGTGTTGGTGTCGCGGATTGCATGGTTATTTCTTTATTTTTACTTTCCGCCAGAACTTGACATTGGACTGTTAAGTTCAACTCAAAAACACCAGGCTCTGCCGTAAAATCTTCAACAGAACAACAAACTTCAAGTTACTGATCAAACACAGTTCAAACCACTCACAGCATGAAAACAATGAAGCAGACATTTTACACGAGGTAAAACTATTCCCCCACCTGTCCTCGAACCTGAACTTTAGGCAGATGCCATCCTTCCTTATGAATTCTGACAGCACATATGGCTAAAATAATAATCAAGAACTGAAGGATAGAACCAAAAAAACCCAAAACAAAAACAAAACAAAAAAGGAAAATTACACTTCTACGACCTCTGTGCCAATAAGCCACTAAATTAGTCACTATGATCCTCTAAGCTAAGACGTCATTAGTAGCACTTATAGCAACTTTTTTCATTAGTCCAACATATTTTTGCAAAAAGAATCATGACAAAAATGTTGATGTCACTGTAATAATGCCCTAAAGTGATATGTCTCTGAGTGTGTGTATATATATATATATATATATATATATATATATATATATATATATATATATATATGTGTGTGTGTGTGTGTGTGTGTGTGTGTGTGTGTGTGTGTGTGTGTGAAGTTATGTGAGTGGATGTCGCGCCAGCAGGCAGCAAAAGTGTGTGTTGTGTTTTACAGTGATTTTATCGTGGTTCTATTTGATTTTATGCATTGAATTTTGTATCAGCTTGTTTCTTTTAAATCCCCACATACGGTGATGTATATATTTTTTTTTAAATTTTGAACATTTTACCAGATAATCTGATTTTAAAGTTTTTTATACCTACTTTTTCATCATTTTAATTCAGCCGCTCAAGTCGGACATTTTATCTGTGAACTGTGTTTACATTTTAGACTACTGTGTTCGCCCAACGCTACGCTTGCAATTATGGACCCGTCCTTTTTAAAACAAATTGGACTGACACTTTTTAAACACAGCAAGTGTTACCTTGGTGGAGACGTCTACCAGCACATACGAACACTGGGGCTGTGTTGCAAGCCCCGCACTGCGCGATCCGGTCGTAGTGGACGTCTCCACCGTCTTTAGCACAACCTGCCTCCTGCTGTACCACTGCCCTTGCTCTCGACCTTGCTGCTGTGGGCTTCGTCTCCTCCTCTGCCGTCTTCGCTCTCGCCTTCTGTCCTGGTGGCGCCGCCTGCACCTTCTGTCCTGATGGTGCCGCCTTCACCTTCTGTCCCGCCGGTGCCGCCTCCATCTTCTGTCCCGCCTGTGTCGCCTTCGTCTTCGGTCCCGCCGGCGCTGCCCTCGTCTTCTGTCCCGCTAGTGCCGCCTTTGTCTTCCGTCCCGCTGGTGCCGCCTTCGTCTTCTGTCCTGCGTGTGCCGCCTTCGTCTTCTGTCCCGTCGTTGCTGCCTTCGTCTTCTGCCCCGCTGGTGTCGCCTTCATCCTCTGTCCCGTCGGTGCTGCCTTCACCTCCATCTCGGCCACCGCCATGTGACTGATAAACTAAAACTATGCCTTTTTAACGCTCAGTCAACATGTGCAGATGGCAAAGCCGGTGTCATTGCTGACTTTATTGTAGATGAGCATGCTGACATTGTTTTTATCACCGAAACATGGCTTAACCCCCTTGGTCATGAACCTATACATGCGAGTCTCACTCCGAGTGGTTACAGGCTTGCTCCTTTCCATCGCTCATCCCGAAGTGGTGGTATCTCCATCCTCTACAACGACTCACTCCATTCCCGCCTATCTTTCTCGCAGTCTCTGCCTTTCTCCCATCCTTCTTTCGAGCACGTTGAAGTATCCTTCCAATCCACCCCTCACCCCATCACCTTCTCCTGTGTCTATCGACCTCCACCTAGCTCTGCCAACAAGCTCACCACATCCATGTTTCTCTCTGACTTTGACCAACTACTTGATTACTACTGCCTCTTACCTGGAAATCTCATCATTCTAGGTGACACCAATGTCCACTACGACAACACTCACCGTTATGACACAAGACATATCATCAACTCTCTGTCCAATCACAATATGACACAACATATTTCTGAACCAACCCATCAAAAAGGTCACATTCTTGACATTTCTCGTGATCACCACAATTCAGCTACTGACAACTGCTTAGTTCTTTCTACCCGTCTAACTTCAGCCCTTCCATCTGACCACTTTGCAATTCTCTGTTCTCTTGACATTTCTCCTCCTTCCCGTACCACGCGCACAGTGACTCGACGCAATCTCAAATCTATTGAGCTCTCCACATTTTCATCTGATGCCTCCCGCCTCCTTTCTGAAAAGTCACATAACCTTGCCGATGAATTCTATACTACTCTCCACCATCTTCTGGACACTCATGCTCCAGCCACAACCCGTCTTTTACCTGACCGCCCCCCTACCCCCTGGCTCACTCATGAGATTGCCTGTGCAAAACGTGCCCGCCGCAGAGCAGAGCGCCGCTGGCGCAAATCCAAACTCACTGTACAGAGGCAACTTTTCCAAGCCTCTAAAACAAAAGTATCCACCCTCATTGCATCTGCAAAAACAAGCTATTTCCAAACCAAAATCCTGAATGCCTCTTCTTCAAGAGAACTCTTTACAACCATGGACCATCTACTTGGCACACGAAAAGATTTACCTCTCCCAACAAAACACACTAATGAAGAACTCCCATCTGTATTCTCCAAGTATTTCACCACCAAAATACAAACTCTTCGTGACAGGCTTGACAGGACACCCTGTCAACCATGCCCACCTGACCCTTCCTTCTCTGGCACACCTCTTACTACTTTTACCCCAGTCTCACAAGAAGAAATTCTCAACACAATCAGATCCATGTCGTTCAAAACCTGCGAACTGGATCCTCTTCCAGGTTCTCTCTACTCTGACTGTCTCCCTACTCTCCTCCCATTCATCACTGACATCATCAATACTTCTCTTCAAACTGGAACTGTCCCAGATTCTTTCAAGTCTGCTATTGTTCACCCTCTCCTCAAGAAATACAATTTAGACCCAAATGAACTGAAAAATTCCCAGCCTATCTCTAATCTCTCTTTCTTGTCAAAACTCATCGAAAAAGTTGTCCTCAACCAGCTGAACTCTCACCTGTCTGCCAACAATCTCCTCAATCCTTTCCAGTCACCTACCGCCTGTGCCATAGCACTGAAACTGCCCTGCTACACATTCTCAACAATCTCCTCCTTGCAACTGATACTGGCAGTCTCTCTCCTCACACTCCTTGATCTGTCTGCAGCCTTTGATACCATTGTTCATGGTATTCTCCTTTCTAGACTTCATCATACTTTTGGCATCTCTGACATTGCTCTCTCCTGGTTCACTTCATATCTATCAAACAGAAAACAAACTGTTCTCATCAATGGCACTTACTCTCAACCTGCATACCTGACCTGTGGTGTTCCACAAGGATCTGTCCTTGGCCCTGTTCTTTTCACTCTTTACACCTCCCCCCTGTCCACCATCATCAACTCCCACTCTAAAAAACGCCACTTCTATGCTGATGACACCCAACTTCTAGACAGTGACACCCAGACAATATACAGCGCCTCTTGACTCGCACCACTGAGTGTTACTCGGACATTAAGAACTGGATGACGTTCAACAAACTTCAGCTTAATGACGACAAGACAGAAACTACCCTCATTGGCACCCGTAAGAAAATTTCTCAGCTGCCTCCTCTTTCTCTCCCATTATGTAACACATCAGTCCCAATTTCTGATTCAGCTAAAAACCTTGGTGTCTGCATTGACTCTACCCTCTCCATGAACAACTTTGTTTCTCAAACTGCCAGATCTTGCTACTATCACCTCCATCGTATAAGCCTGATCAGGAAGTATCTCTCTGTGGAAACAACTGCAAAACTCGTTCTCTCCTTCATAATGTCTCGCATTGACTATTGCAATTCACTCCTGTCTGGTCTTCCTGCCTCCACCATTCACATCCTGCAGCGCATTCAAAACAATGCTGCACGCCTTGTACTCAAAAAGAAAAAAGCTGACCACATATCTCCTCTCCTGGCACAACTTCACTGGCTCTCTGTATCAAAGCGCATACAGTACAAACTAGACACCATGTACTACAAAAGTCTCAATAACGCAGCCCCCGATTACCTGTCAAGCCTACTTGAGATCTATGTTCCCTCACGTACCCTCCGCTCTGCCTCCGATCCTCTGACTTTTCGATTTCCACGTACTAAGCTCAATACCTATGGTCCACGAGCCTTCTCTGTTTCTGGTCCACTTTCCTGGAACAAACTTCCTCTCTCTGTCCGTCAGCAACCTACTTTTGTCTCCTTCAAGTCCGCTCTCAAAACTCACCTTTTTTCCTCTGCATAAAATCCTGACCTCACTCAATCCCCTCTGCAGCCTGTCTCCACTCGGAGGGGAATCACATTGTAATATATAATTGTATATAATATGCTCTCTATAATTTTCCATTGCTTTTATTCTTTCTCCCCATTTTAGACGTGTGCGTGTGCGTGTGTGTGTGTGTGTGTGTGTGTGTGTGTGTGTGTGTGTGTGTGTGTGTGTGTGTGTGTGTGTGCGTGCGTGCGTGTGTATCTGTTTTAGCGCTTAGATTTGATTTTATCAAGATTTTGCGCTATACAAAAAAACAAAAAACAAACACAAAATATTGTATTGTATTGTGTGTGTGCATGTGTGCATGTTTGTGTGTCTGTCTGTCTGTCTGTGTCTCCGTGTGTGTGTGTGTGGTGGTGGTCTTTGATTTAATGTCTATTCACTAAAGTGATTTTAGACAAAAAAAAAAAAAAAAAAAAAAAAAGGGGGGGGTGGGGAGTGATAGAGGAGGAGTGAAGAAGATATTTGAAAATTGTCAATTTTGAATTTGAGAAAAGATGATCCAAAAAACAACTGTTTTGAAGAGGGGAAGGTAAAACTAACAAATAATGTTACCATAATTATCGATTTAAACAAACAAACTGACAAACAAAATTAGTAAATATCCGGAAGAAATGAATAAAAAGTAAAACTAATAATTGACTAACCACAACAATGAACAAGTCAAATAACATTTTAAAGGTAATTCGCTATAGGACTTTTTGACAGGCTAACAAAAAATTCATACAGTAATGATGATGAGGCAAATATGTCAGAAACTGTACTTACAGATAGTGTTGGAATATGTCGTTTTACCCTAACGCAAGAAAGAATATGACTATGTGTTATCTTCTTTCCACACAGACACACTATGTTATTGGTATATTTTGTTTTGAATGCATCAAGTTTCCATCTGTACATAAGGGACTGTATAGTTCTGCTGGCATGAAGCTGCTTAAGTATTTTGCTAACTTCAAAGTTCATGTGACATTTATCATACTTTTTCTGTTTTAATTGGAACTGCTTCCAGACGTAGTTGTCCACTAAAGTGTAATTCTCGTGCAACGAGAGAGAAAGCTGGATATTGTTTGAATCTGGTGAGTTATTAGCTCCCCGTTTGGCAGCCCTGTCAACTTTATTATTATAACTAAAAGAACTATGAGAAGGTATCCAGCAGAAAGTAATATCAGTGCCTCTTAAAGATAAATTATGAATCAAGTGACTTATTTCCAGAATCATTTCTGATCTTGTTTGTAATTTTGATAATTCAAGAGCCTGAAGTACTGATTTTGAATCAACGCAAAGAAGTATCTGAAAAATTGTCCTAGGAAGACTTATCAGAAAGTTTAAAGCCATTAATATTGCAAAGAGTTCAGCTGTAAAGATAGATTTATCAAGTCCTATGTAGAAAGATTTTTCAATTTTGAGAGCAGGTATTAAAAACGCTGAGCCTGCTTTTCTTTCAATTACTGACCCATCAGTGTAAATTTTCAAATGATCAGAATATACGTCGTTTATATGACATTTAACCTGACTTGCCAGTAAGTTTATATTGTCTCCTTTTTTTAAATTAGTGTGGTGTACGTCAAATCGTGCTCTTTGGAGTTCCCAACTGGGTACTGGCGAAAAGGAAGGTCGGATAGATACAGGATCTACGTCTAGATCAATTCCTGAGCCTTTCATGACGTCAGATGTGTATGTTGCAAGTGTGACCTGTGAAGATATTGATTTAGCTCGTTTTGGAAAGTCGGTGTCTGATCTCAGTTTAATTTCTGTTTCTGAGATGTTTTCTACGGTAGTGTTTCTTAACAAAAATTTAGTAGAAGCGACTTTCCTTTGCTCATCAAGTGGCAACAGTTTGATTTCATTATATGTCCGAAGACAGGAAGCATGCATTGGAAGACCCAGTGCAAGTTTGAAACCTTTACAATCTATGCTCTGCAGTTTTTTTAGTAAGTGTTTCGGTGCACTGAAGAAGATTTCTTGAGCATAGGTTAATTTAGATCTAACAAGCGATTTACAAAGATGAACAAGTGTTGATGAATCTTGACCCCATGTCTGTTTGCGAACTATTTTTATGAAATTTAAACTTTTTTGAGCTTTGGTTAATAAGTATTCAATATGCTGATTCCAAGATAATTTTGCTGTAAGGAAATTTTGCTGTGTGTGTGTGTGTGTGTGTGTGTGTGTGTGTGTGTGTGTGTGTGTGTGTGTGTGTGTGTGTGTGTGTGTGTGTGCATGTGTGTGTGATTGTGCGTGATTGTGTGTGATTGTGCGTGTATGTTTGTGTGCATGTGTGCGTGTATGTGTGTGTGTATGTGTGTGCGCGCGCGTGTGTGAGTGTGTGTGAGTGTGTGCGTGTGTTTATGAATGTGTGTGTGTGTTTGTGTGTGTGTGTGTGTGTGCTGTGTATGTGTATGTGTGTGTCGGTGCGTGTGTGTGTGTGTATGTGCATGTGTGTGTGTGTGTGTGTGTGTGTGTGTGTGTACGTACGTGCGCGCGTACTAGAGAATGGAGGGACTAGTGAGTGATAACAGGGGGTGGGTGGGACAGAGGTATGGAGCGGGATCAGAAGTGGGGGAATGGATGACTGAAACCATGAAACCATGTTCATTTGTGGCTTGTTCTCTCTGAATTGTGTTCATGTCGTTATTTCAGCGCTGTGAACACAGATGTGCCTGTACATGTTCTTATACGCTTGACAAAAACTCAACAGTTCGTTCAAACTACAAGTAGAAAGATGGAAAAGAAGCGCGAGAAGAGCGGCAGAATGATTCAGACGTTCGCCTTCCAATAATTAAACTCGAGGTTTCAGGGTTCGCTGTCCGTAGAGGCCTCGAATTTTCTTCTCAGGTTGACCGGAAAATTGAACTGAACATGTAGTCTTTCGGAAGGGGACGAAAAACGAGTCGGACCCTCTGCCTTCTGGTTGCGAACGCTAAAGATCCCACAGCAGTTGAAAATCGTGAAGAGCAGGGCATTGCCTTGGTATAAACCATTGGACAGATAGGTTGATTTCCCAGGTCCCTCCTCTTGAAGACCAATTAGCCTTCTAGCCTTTCTGAAATCTTGGTAAAAAAATTGAATATGAATATGAATTTGAAGCGAGGGAGAGGGGATGGGGCGCCGCCCTCATAACGCTGGCCCGGGGAAAAGTTGAGGTCTCTGTCACCTCACTCCCCTACGACCTCAGGGTTATGGAACTATCTAGGTAGGACCTCAGGACCTGGCGAGTTCTTGGGTTTATGTGCAGGCTCAAGGCTTGTGTCGTGATCATTCTGGATCTTCTCCATCACATGGCACCGTTGACGATAGTGCATACAGAAGTCATTCTGAACGTGGGGACGTTTCTCCCAGTGCTACATCTGTTAGATACCTCAGACTGTATATATGCAAGAATAAGTGTCAATAAATTTTCTGTTCTGTATTTTATCGTTTAAAATCCCCTGTTTGCTTTCATAGCATATGAAAAATGGTTTAATGTGTTCTCGAGTGCTATAAGACCGTTCTATGAAAGAATCAGTATTTTTGTCAGTAGCTTTCATATTGAATTCACCATTACATGTGTCAGTGTCAATGCCTGGTTGTTGTATATGCAAACATTATCCAGGATCAGTGTTATATATCTGCTTCTAATCGTTGTTGTGTGGTAATTGTTCCGGGAATAGAATTTTTATTTCTTTGTTTTTGTTGTTGTTTCACAGTTGAAAAAACAAATATCGACGAGAATAACAAACAAAATAAAATAGAAAAGTGTTTTATGTGCTTCGTTGTCCACGTCTGTTAAAACCCTGAAAGTGTGATAGCTGAAATAAGTATAGCATGGTTTTAAGAAAACTTTTTTTCAGCCACACAGAACGAAGGTCTTTTCAGGAAGAACCAACTTCAAGTTGAGAGACCCATTTTCCAAAAATGGTTTAACAATAAAACAAATCATATCAAAATAAGAAGTAAAAACAACAAAAAATATATATGTATATATATATATTTCATATATATATATATATATGTATGTATGTATGTATGTATATATATATGTACAGAGAGAGAGAGACACAGAGAGACAGAGAGAGAACAGAGAGAGAGACAGAGAGAGAGACAGAGAGAGAGAGACAGAGAGAGAGACAGAGAGAGAGACAGAGAGAGAGACAGAGAGAGAGACAGAGAGAGAGACAGAGAGAGAGACAGAGAGAGAGACAGAGAATTAAAAACGGTTCAACATTTACAACCTTTTCTGTAACAGAAGACAATGGTTCACTGCACACAACGACAAGAAATAACATTAACATTTCATGTGTGTTCTTTCATGGATTGTAATAGATTTTTTGTTTTTGTTTTTTTTGGTCACAACCAAATTTTTTTTCTTGAAATGTGGGTTGCTATCCCTGAGGAAACACGTCGCTATAATACGGTGCCATTTTATTTATTTGTTTGATTTTATTTATTATTTTATTTTATTTATTATTTATTTATTTATTGCAAAATGGATAGAGAAACGTTTTGCAAAGAGTGAGAGACCCAGGCTTTGGCACACAACTGACAGAGCTGGAGGAATCTGTTGGAAAGTTTCAATGCGGCGTCCGTATGCCTTTGACTAATCATCCTATTCCCAGAGACATACATGTTTAAACTGTGACAGGTCTAAAATGTCATGGACTGACATCCGCTCAAATTGTCTCTGCAGTATATATATGTACGTATATATATATATATCTGTGTGTGTGTGTGTGTGTGTGTGTGTGTGTGTGTGTGTGTGTGTGTGTGTGTGTGTGTGTGTGTGTGTGTGTGTGTGTGTGTGTGTGTGTGTGTGTGTGTGTATACACACAGATGAAACAGCATGTGAAAAGAAAAGACAACAAACCGACGTAAAATTTTCCCAAATTTTCGGTGATGTATATATATATATATATATATATATATATATATATACATAGATAGATGACTAATAATAAAGATAGATAGATAGATAGATAGATAGATGACAGAAAACGATAGATAAAATAGATAGATAGATAGATAGATAGATAGAGATAGATAGATAGTAGAGAGAGAGAGAGAGAAATAGAAAGAGATAGAGAGATGTCTACCTATCTATATACATGTATATGTATCAACGTGTGTGTGTGTGTGTGTGTGTGTGTGTGTGTGTGTGTGTGTCGCGGCGTGCGTCCGTGTGTCTATGTGTGTGTGTATGTGTGAGATAAAGAGACAGAGACAGAGACAAATAACTTGTGTGTTATGCAACCCAGGAGTGTGTGAGAACGAGAGAATTGGGAGAGGTGCCAAGGAATGGGGGGTGGGGGTAGGGGTGGGGGTGGGGGTGGGCGTACAGAGTGCAACTGTGCATGTACGACCGAGCACAGATGGTGTTGTTTTTGTGTGTGTGTGTGTGTGTGTGTGTGTGTGTGTGGTGTGTGTGTGTGTGTGTGTGTGTTGTGTGTGTGTGTGTGTGTGTGTGTGTGAAAAGCTTCTTAATGTTAATGCTTTCTGAACTCACACCACGATCAACTCTATTAAAGAAATGTATTGTGGAAGGCTTGTATGACTGGTTGCTGTATTTTGTGGAGGATTTGATCGGCGGAGATTTATATTTTTGTGTGTTTTGTTTATTAGATTTGTATTTTTCAGATGTGGAAGTTGTGTGTACAGGTACAGTGTATGCGTTTCTTAGTTTCCAAACATATTCATAAATGACTATTAAATTGAATTGAATTGAAGATGTTGATCTTTGTTTGTGTGTACTCGTTAGTCTTATGTTCAAAATGAGACATGCAAATCATAAAAGTTTGAACTGTCTTTTCTCAGTCAGCCAGGAAGCGTGCACATTTCACACCACCAGAGGAGGATGGAAACAACGAGTGACTTGTACAGTGTGTACCTTAGCTGTGAGACACATGGTGCTACTTCTACAGATTCTGTTACTATCAACAGTGAGTAATACTTTATCTAATTTTGTCAGTTGGTTTGTTCACTTGTTCGTAGAATTTCAAAATATTTGAACTTCTCCTGGAGGTGTTTTGTCCCTGTTTTCCTGGCCACATGTATGGAATGAATTGTTTGTTGTTGTATCTGAAACTTATGTTACTTATTCCTATTATTCATATTGTGTTATTTCTGGTTTTCTGAATACCGAAACACTTTTCCTTTAGATACAAAAATTAACCCTGATGTTCCACGATCTTATCGTAAGAATCCTGGAAGATTCAGTACGTCTACCGAACATACAAACGCTAAGTATTGCTGGTTTAGTTTTCGTACAATACAACACACAAGTTCCAAAACCTTGAGTTCAGTTTCTGAGTTTTTAATAATTCCAGACAGACGAACTATACCAGCTGAGAAAACTAACAATTACTACATAACAACAACAAAAAGGGAAAGCACTCTGTCACATGACAACGGAAAAAGACAGATAACTCCAAAAACAAATATGGATGAACTATACTTTGTGGAAGTCTCTGTAGTCGCTACACTGGCATCATAAAGGAATCAAAGAAGACCATGTAGAAACATCAGCATGTGAAGCAAACTCGTTGAAGTGCACAGTTTACTTGTGACCTGATGTTTTGAACGGTTAAGTTTTGCAGAAAGATGAAAATTGTAAATGGTATTTAGTTTTGAAATCCCCTGAAGGTTGTATGGTTGTTGAAAGCTGACAACTTGGAATTTTTGAAGGTTTCATTGCTGCAAACTACAGTACTTGTAGATTCAATCTGTCTAAAAAAATGGCCTGGAGAAAGCCATCATGATTGAGTGAAAAGTATACCAGCCTAGCCAGCCACTTGAGGAAATCTGGCTTTTTAGCGAAAGTCTTCGTCATAGAGGCTGGAGGAAGGAGGCTGATAGGCACATCAACTTATGACTTCATGAAACAGCTGCCGATTGTTGTGAGAGAAAACCAGAACACTAAAGGCAATGGTACAAGCAGCTGAAAAGATTTCAAACTGGATCTGGTCAAGGAGGAGCAAAAGCAAATTTCACAAAACTTAAAACTCCGCTGTATGTTTACTGGTGTCCGATAGCTAAGTGGTTGAGACATTGTTGCAAGGGAGACATCTGACCACCTTGGATGCGCAAGTTTGAATCCAGGTGGAGGACAATGTTCAATTTTTTTAAAATGGCGACAGCAGAGGGGCATCCAGGCGTCATGACCTGGATGCAGTCCGGTCCCCTTAGAGTGTCAGGAGTTAAGGGCTGAAACACTTGCTTGACAGTAGTTTCTCCTCTGAGGACCTTCTACTGCCCGGTCTCCACAGAGTTTGTTGCTACTGTCTTTTGCAAGTGTGAAACTTGGCTTTTTCTTACTGATCAACAGAAGAGCGTTCAGACCTTAGAGACAAGCATTCTCAAACGTAAGATCAGTGAGTGTATACGGAACGAGATGAATACTTTGGTGGGTCCACAGGAATTATTTCTGTCAATTGTGAAACGATGCAAGTTTGCATTGTCTGATCCATCACCTGTTGAAGACCCTTCTTCACAATGATTGAAACAAAGCCGTTGCTGATTAACAGAGGGAGAGCTGGATGGTTAGGTTAAAGGTTAAAGGTCCCATGGTCAATATGGCCGTAGGGGCAGTGAACTGTTAAAGATTCACCGTGTCTAGGGCACGGCATTATGAAAGGCGGAGCCATCCCTCTCCTTTCGCCGCCTTTTTAAAACCTCCCCGACTGGATGGCAAAATATCAAAGACTGGATCGATGTCATTCTCCCTGAACTATTTGTTGCTGCCTTCCAGAGACAGAGATAGAGGTTACCGTCTGTTGCTGCATCCCACGAGTCCCTCCATTTTTACCCACCCCACCCAACGACTATGCTGTATCATCGTCATCATCATCGTCATCATCATCATCATGTCCCTGCCTCATGGCGTTGGCGATTATGGCCCTCCACACGAATCTACCCCTTGTCGCTGCAAGTACATCTCCCACCCTCTCTGTCCTCAGCCAGTCAGCAAGTCCGTCCATTTTTTGTCTCTGGGTCTACCTGGTGCTCTTTTTTCCCTCTAGCTTTCCTGTACGCTGTATATAAGAACAAAAGAAGAAGGCAATTGTGTTGAAGTGAAAGAAATCTATACAAGACCGGCCTTGCACGTCCCCGTACGTCATCGCAGGAAAGTGGAAAGTTCTCCATTACTGGAATACTGCTCACGTTATTAGGATTTGCTTGCATCAATGTACAACCAGTATTGGGCACTAAAGCCACTACAGGAATCAGAATAGCAATACTATCTTATTTTCATTTTCTTTTTTTTTTTCAATTTCCGTGCCCAGCCTAGTCGTTTGGAATACTGATGGGACGCAGCAAGGGACACAAATCTCTATCTGTGAGTTTGCATTAGCAAGCAGTTCAGGCATATTGGCATTGATCCAGTCTTTTTATTTGACATTTTTGACAACAAAACACTGAATCCAATCCAATCCAGTGATAAAAATTACCACGAGCGACACAAACTTCGAAAGTCGCTTTGAGAGACAATTTTGTATAGCTCTAAATGAATGGGAAAAACGCGTAATAACAAAGATACATTTACAAATGCTTGACGACAATAATGCATTAAAAACATAGGTGTCAGTGCTTCCACGATACCATGACTGTGATTTTGTCATGATGGAAGGTTGACATGGAGACAGTTACCACAACAAAAACAAGTCTTTGACAGACACCTGTCGACAAGTATATATGACGACACAAGTCTTTCACAAACACCTGTCGACAAGTATGTATGATGGGATATGCATTGTAACACAGACACCAGTCTTTCATAAACACCTGTCGACAAGTATATATGGTTAAGACACAGACACAAGTCTTTCACAGACACCTGTCGACAAGTATGTATGATGGGATATACATTGTAACACAGACAGCAGTCTTTCGTAAACACCTGTCGACAAGTATGTATATGGACATTGTAACACAGACACCAGTCTTTACAAACACCTGTCGACAAGTATGTATGGACCATGTAACACAGACACCAGTCTTTACAAACACCTGTCGACAAGTAATCTATGGACATTGTAACACAGACAAGTCTTTCACAAACACCTGTCGACAAGTATGTATGGACCATGTAACACAGACACCAGTCTTTCACAAACACCTGTCGACAAGTATGTATGGACCATGTAACACAGACACCAGTCTTTCACAAACACCTGTCGACAAGTATGTAGAGATGCGAGGGAACTTGTAACACAGACACAAGTCTTTCACAAACACCTGCTGACAAGTATTAATTGACATTGTAACACAGACACAAGTCTTTCACAAACACCTGCCGACAAGTATTAATTGACATTGTAACACAGACACCAGTCTTTCATGAACACCTGTCGACACGTATGTATGGACATTGTAACACAGACACAAGTCTTTCACAAACACCTGTCGACAAGTATGTATGGACCATGTAACACAGACACAAATCTTTCACAAACACCTGTCGAAACGTATGTATGGACCATGTAACACAGACACAAGTCTTTCACAAACACCTGTCGACAAGTATTAACGGACATTGTAACACAGACACAAGTCATTCACAAACACCTGTCAACAAGTATATATTGACATTGTAACACAGACACGTCTTTCACAAACACCTGTCGACAAGTATGTATGGACTATGTAACACAGTCACATGTCTTTCACAAACACCTGTCGACAAGTATGTATGATGCGAGGGAAGTTGTAACACAGACACCAATCTCACGCGGAGAACCGCTGGCGCCGGAACGCTAGGGGTATAGCGTTCAGCAAGCTCGCCGCTGATAACGTAACGCTAAGATTCTAGCGTCTTGCGTTAGAAAATTCCTACGTAAAAGCCAGTTACGGTCTAAGGGAAACAACCTCTACTATAGTATCAAGTAACCATTTCTAAATACTGTGAGAGTGATTTCCCGAGTAAAAAGTCAATTTGAAGAATTTTTCGGGCATGAGAACAACTTCACCCGAACCGCGTGCTTCACTGAAACAAAGGCAAAATGGAACGCCCTGCGAATGCGCGATGTCGCTGTTCACTCAGGATTGTGGAATTTGTGTGTGTGTGTGTGTGTGCTTTTCTGAGCTTCTGATCAGAAGATACAACTCATGGAGAATTGCTGAGTCTCTTTTTTCTGTTTTGTTTACATCTGAATGGATGATATGCTTGTCTGAAATGCTCCTCAACCATATTTCATTGCACAAATAACCTCAAAGCATGTCCGAACAAACCTTATACTGTAGATATCGTAAAAGAAGATTCAATTACCTTTCTAACCATACCCTACATGTTGATGTTAGTCATTTGGGGCGCCTGTGAAAATTAATTCAAAGTGGCCTAAAAATGCACGTTTCCAGGGAAAGTAGTCAGTGGCAGCTGGCACGTCTGCAGGGAAGTAGATCAAATAGCCAGGTGACGATGCCAAAGTGTTTTAATAAACACCTGTAGGGAAGCGTGGTCTGATGGAACTAACATTTCTTAACTCAACACGAGCCCTGGCAGATATAACTTCGCATTGATCGATTTTCACCTGCAGACAGTTTACCGTGATCTTCACCCCCAGACAGTTGACAGAGATGTGGAAAGGAATATCGGAACCAACAAGTTGACATCAACACTCCTCTGCTATAAATACTTTCCCGCCTGTGTCATAAATCACTTGTGTTGGCATTTTGAATTACCCACTGTGACTTCAGAGTAATTTCAACTTTCTTTGTCACTTGTAATGCTTTTTAAAGAGGCTTATAAATCACACAACATGCGACATTGTGTTGGGACTATTTTCCAGTAATTTATGTCTATTGTAGTTCTCTTGGAGAACACGTCTTAAAACCATAAATCACGAAAAAAAAAAATAGAGAGAAAGATAGAGGGAGGGAGGGAGGGAGAGAGACAGAAATAGAGAGAAACAGCCAGCCAGATAGACAGAAATGTATATCTGCGCGCTTGTGTGTATGTGTGTGTGTGTGTGTGTGTGTGTGTGTGTGTGTGTGTGTGTGTGTATGTGTGTGTGTGTGTGTATTTGTGTGTATTTGTGTGTATGTATATATGTGTGACTGTACATGTGTGTATGTGTGTGTGTATGTGTGTGTGTGTGTAAGTGTATGTGTGCGTATGTGTGTGCATGTGTGTGTGTGTGTATGTGTGTGTGTATGTGTATGAGTGTGTGTGTGTATATACATGTATGTGTATGTGTGTATGTGTGTGTGTGTGTGTGTGTATGTGTATGTGTATGTGATGTATGTGTGTGTGAGTGTGTGTGTGTGTGTAGTGTGATGTGTGTGGTGTGTGTGTGTGTGTGTGTGTGTGTGTGTGTGAGTGTGTGTGTGTGTGTGTGTGTGTGTGTGTGTGTGTGTGTGTGTGTGTGTGTGTGTGTGTGTGGTGTGTGTGTGTGTGTGTGTGTGTGTGTGTGTGTGTGTGTGTGTGATGTCTTAATACCGAATCTGTCTGAACCAAGGGCTGTGTCTTTTCTACATCGTATAAGTGCCCCATGTATTTCATTTTCATATACTTCATTCTTAAGGCCAGCTTGTGTCAGTTTCTTTTTTATATCGGTGATGAACTTCTTTTTGTTCACGTTTTAGTTTTCTTCTGACCACTCGTTTGTATAAAACGTTGTAACAGATCATGACGTTTCTTTTCGTTTGTTCTTAATTAACATGTCGTGATACCAGGAATCGTAGTTTTTGTGGTATTTCCCTCCATTTGTTGGTAGAATTGCCAGCATTGTGTTTAGGTTGTATCTACACACACTATGGGCTTTTGAAGCGTTCTGTGCTTTTTGTCAGTTTCTGTTCACATTATCCATTTCTTCAGGTACAAATCATCATGTTGTTGTTGTCTTCTTTTGTGTTGTTGCACAACTTTTACGGCAATACGTTTTATTTTCCAGGCAGCTCTGCTGCACCAAAAGGGTAGTTTGTTGACTTCGTTTTCGCTCTTTTGATTTAACATTTTTAAGTTTAAAAATTACATCACATTCACTATCATCATCATCATCATCAGGTGCCCTGCCGCATGGCGTTGGCGACCATGGACTTCCAACCATCTCTATCTCTCGTTGCACCCAGCATCTCCCCCACCCTCTTCATCCCCAGCCACTCTGCAAGTCCGTACAGCATTTTCTCCCTGGGTCTACCCGGAGCTCTCTTTCCCAACAGCTTTCCCGTTGTGATCAGGTGCTCCAAATCCCCTTCCTCATAAAATGGCCTATAAATGTTGCTTGTCTTTTCCTAATCTTCCTTATCAGTGATCGACTTGTGTCTGCCTCCATCAAGACTGTCTCGTTTGTTTTCTTTGCTGTCCATGGTACTATCAACATTCTTCTGAGAAACCACATCTCGGCTGCCTCAATCCTGCTCTGGCTTTGCTTGCTGACTGTCCACGCCTCGCATCCGTACAACAGTATTGATTCACATTCACTATATTACACTGAAATGGGTTTCTTAGTTTAGCTACTGAGTTTATTGATGAAATATGTTTAAGTATGCTAAATACAAATGCATGTGATCGTTACCGTATGGGTTCAGTGTTTTTGCACTCCAGTGTTTTTTCTCTATTTTCTACGCTACCTTAATGGCCATGAAAGCTGGCACGGTTTTTACACTTCGATGATGATGATGTCGATGATGATGATGATGTCGATGATGATGATGTCGATGATGATGATGTCGATGAGGACAGAAATCATAATACTGTGGAGTTCCATACAGGATTGAGACTGCGTGAGGGAGCTGTACTCTGCACTCACTATCGTATATCCTAGCGTCAACCAGGCCCGAGAGATACAGACATCTGCGGTGCTGGTCAGAAGATTTGACCAACACCCTCAATGACGCAAACGCGAAGTGGATGAGACTCGACTGCGTGGTCCCAGTCTTCCCAATGAGCCCATAGCACGCCCAACTCTGGGTAGAAGCCGGTTAGAGCCGAATTATTCCACAATGATTTTTGAAGGGACTGGTGGGGATTCAAACCCACAACATCCCAGTCGGTCGTCCATTGCGTTAACCACTACACCACGGCGACTGGTTTCCACAGTGGTGTTAGTTCGGGAGAGATGAGAGCTATATTAAGGGTGAAGCCTGTGCCTCCTTGTGCACCAACATGAGTTGAGAATGCGCTGAGCTGCACATCTCACTGCATTTCTTCAAGTGTATGTCCCTGAGTGTTGGTACCATTGTGATCCCACATTCAGATCTTGCATTAAGATCACCTCATACCGCACTAATATCTCTTCTACTTTCGTCTTCTATTTCTTCATATATGAAGTTCCACATTGTTTAGGGATACAAGATCATGGATGTGCACAGGCACTGAATAGTACAAAGCTTTTTTTTTCTTTTTCGTTTGGAGTTTTAAAAATTTATGCCCACATTCACAGAAATTGTTACACCATAGTTAGTCACACAAATTATTACACCATAGTTCTAGGTCACAAGAATTGTTACACCATAGTTCTAAGTCACGAGAATTGTTACACCATAATTCAAAGTCACAAGAATTAAATTGTTACACCATAATTCCGAGTCACAAGAATTGTTACACCATAATTCAAAGTCACAAGAATTGTTACACCATAATTCCGAGTCACAAGAATTGTTACACTATAGTTCTAAGTCATAAGAATTATTACATCGTTGTTCTTAGTCTAAAGTGGAATTTTATCTTTCATGTAAGGAAGACATGTGAAGAGCACTTTCTCAATAACCTGGGGCAAAATGTACATGGTTTCATTGCTGCCACAGTCTACCATTGTCCTCACTTTACGTCTACTTTCATTTCATCCATTACTTTTTCGGGGTCACCGTAGCATTGAAAACTACGAAATCCAAATTTCTGTAATGATTTTATCATCATCATCATCATCATCATCATCATCATCATCATCATCACCATCATCATCAATCATCATCATCAAGTGCCCTGTCGCACGGCGTTGGTGATCATGGCCCTCAATCTGTATCTATCCCTGTTGCCGCAAGCACATCTTCCACCCTCTCCATCCTCAGCCACTCTGCAAGTCCGTCCAATATTTCTCCCTGGATGTACCTGGTGCTCTCTTTCCCTCCAGCTTTCCTGTTGTGACCAGATGATCTAATTCCCCTTTCCTCATAAAATGGCATATAAATGTTGCTTGTCTTTTCCTAATCTTCCTTATGAATGATCTTCTTTTGTCTGCCTCCATCAAGACTGTCTCGTTTGTTTTCTTTGCTGTCCATGGAACTTCAACATTCTTTTTAGAAATTACATCTCGGCTGCTTCCATCTTGTTCTGGCTTGCTTGTTGACTGTCCACGCCTCACAACCGTATAACATCATCGGTTCTATACAACATTTAAAAATTCTCTTTCTGATGTTTATTGATAGGCATTTGTTGGTAAGAATGCTTTTCATTTTCTTGAATGCTGTTTTGGCTTGGCCTATTTTGCTGGCTATTTCTGATGTGCATCTGCAGTCATGTGATGATTTATGTATAATATATTCTAAAGGAGATATTCCTCTTTCTACGCATGATGGAACATGGTTGTGGAATGGATAAGTGAGCGAGTACATTCTTGGCTAGAACACACCACCCTGAATGTGTAACTCATTCTCTTGTACGAGGGGAGAAGGTAAAGAGCAAGGGAGATGAGATGGTCCCCACCATCGTCGGTAAGCTTAATTATGCTGGCCCAGAAAGAAAATGAGGTCTTTTGAACATTTTTGTTCCCGTTTTCTTTTTGTTTGTTTGTTTGTTTGTTTTTGTTCTTTTGACAGAGCTACGGAATTAAGATCAAATGTCTCAACCAGTCGCCGTGGTGTAGTGGTTAACGCAATGGACTACCGATTGGAAGGTTGTGGGTTCCAGTCCCCCATCAGTCCTTTCAAAAATCATTGTGGTATTTTTCGGCTCTAACTGGCTCTTACCCGGAGTTGGGCGTGATTTGGGCTCATTGGGAAGACTGAGACCACATAGTCGAGTCTCATCCACTTCACGGATGCGTTGTTGAGGGTGTTGGTCAAATTTTCTGACCAGCACCGCAGATGTCTGTATCTCTCGGGCCTGGTTGACGCCAGGATATATAATGATAGTAAACGTAGAGTACTGTTTCGTTCTTTCTACAGCCAACTCGGAAGACAGGGCAATGCTTCTTCGTCTTTACTCGTCACTCTCTGATTCTCAACTGACTACAGTATATATACATTTCACAGTGAACAGCAATCAGTTATTTAAACGAATATCATGCCGTGCTGTTATCCGCACGCTGTTTACTGTTAACACACGTCACATCTCCCTTTCTTTAAGGAAACAAAATCAATTAATCATTTTTCCCATCTTTCAGTCCATACGAAATAAATGTGTTTCCTACCTTTATCACAACATTAACTTAACAAACACTCATTCTCACGCACAGGGCCCAATCATTCATTCACCTCATTTTATCTCTGATCATTATACTATCCATCATCAACATGTCCATATTTCGCAATGTTTTCAGTTTATCTGATTGTGGAAGAGTCTTCAGTTTCATTCATATTTCAGGAAATCTGGCCTTTTGCTTTGTCTTCCAGATCTTGTTCTGTAAGGAGAACTAACTGGTTCGGGTTGTCCTGTCCTTGTTTGTTTGATAACTTCATCTGGCTCCTTGATGCTGGTTGTCTCAGACATTTTGATGACTGGTGACTGATCAGATGAGTTCTCACGGATAGACGATGCTGGTGTCCTGACATCTGTTCCAGTTCCAGTTTTCTTGTTATCTTCCAGCATCTGTTTTGATGGAATGATGATTTGCTGTTGCTTGCCTGATGTGTCGCTTTCCTGATGTCTTCCAGAAATCATCCTTCTCTGGACAAGTCGTTGAGGGTTGATTGTCTGCTGAAGCTCCATTTCTGTTGTGTCTCGTAGCTGACGATGATTCCTTCTGTACTGACGTCCATCCTCTGTGCGAATGTTGTATGCCGGATGTTCACCTGTTGGTCTACTTTGGCGCTGATCCACTTTTTGGATCCTGGAGGTTGGAATTTCACAATCTGTCCCGGACTCAGTTCTGTCAGCTCTACTGTGCTTCTGTTGTAGTAGTGCGCTTGCTTCAGTTTCCTTTTCTCAAGTTCTTTCTTGATTGGTACAACTGTAGGTTGGAGTAATGTCTTTGACATCGGCACTTGTGTTCGTGTTCTTCTGCCGAACAGTCTCTGAGCAGGCGAACTGTTTACAGTCTCTGTCGGGATGTTTCTCAGCTTAAGTAAAGCGAGGAAGGGATCTTGATTGTTGTGTTCTGCTTTCTTCATGCACGTCTTTGCAGCCTTCACCGCGCTCTCTGCTTTTCCATTGGACTGAGGGTAGTGTGGTGAGCTTGTTACGTGTTCAAACCCATATGTTTTTCTGAACTTTCCAAACTGGTTTGATGTGAATTGAGTTCCACAGTCGGTTGTCAGGCGTTCTGGTATTCCGTGTCTTGCCAAGTGTCTCTTCAGACAGATGATGACCTCTTTGGATTCTCTTGTTTGTAACCGATCAATCTCAAAGAAATCAGAGTAGTGATCGACCGTGACCAGGTATTCATTGCCATTATATTCGAAGATGTCACAAGCAATGTGTTGCCAGGGCAGGTCAGGGATCTCTGTACTGATAAGTGGTTCCTTCTGCTGACCACGTTGGTATGTGTTACAGGCGCTGCATGTTTTGACAAAATCTTCAATGTCCATGTTCATCCTGGGCCAGTAGACTACCTCACGTGCTCTTCTTATGCAGCTCTGAATTCCTGAGTGGCTTTCATGAAGTTTCTCAAGGATGTCTGCTCTTTCGCTTTCAGGTACAATTACTCTGTGGCTTTTGAAGACAAGTCCGTTGTGGACTGACAGTTCCTCCCTGAAAGGAAAGTATTCTTGTAACTGTAATGAAAGTTGTTGTTTCTCCTCTGGCCAGCCTTGTAGAATGACAGCTTTCAGGGTTTTCATGGTTGCATCTTCCTGAGTTGCTTGCTGCAGACTGTTCAATCTCTCTTGGATGATGGCCAGTTCTTGTAATGAGTCTGTTTTCTCCAGGTCTGTGAGGAAAACGGCTTCCTTGTGGGTGACTTGCTGTTCCGCTTTTCCACAGATTGCTCTGCTGAGGGTGTCAGCCAGGTGCATCTCAGATCCACGCTTGTACACTACCGTGTACCTGAACTTCTGAGTTCTGAGTAGCATTCTCTGAATCCTCTTAGGTGCTGAGAGCAGGCTCTTCTTATGAATGGTCTCTAGTGGTTTGTGGTCGGTTTCCACCAGGATGTCTCTTCCATAGACGTATCTCTCAAACCTTTCCAGACCGAAGAGTATTGCCAACATCTCCTTTTCTATTTGAGCATAGCTTTTTTCTGTCTCGGTCAAGGCTCGTGATGCGTACTGAATCGGTTGACCATCCTGCATGAGACAAGCTCCAAGTCCAAACTGTGAAGCATCACACAGAAGGGTGGTTGTACGCTTTCCTGAAGAGTCAAAGTAGCGAAGTACCGGTGGCTCAGAGAGTATCTTCTTCACTTTCTTCAGGGCTTCTCCTTGGACATCTTCATCCCATCTGAAGTGGACGTCTTTTTTCACCAGTTCTCTGAGTGGTGCTGCTGCCTCAGACAGGTTCGGTGCAAATTTCTGAAGGTATCCGACTACACCGAGTAGTCTCTGCACAGCTGCTTTGTCTTTTGGCACTGGGAGTTGTTGGACAGCGTCCAATTTCTTTGGGTCGGCTTTCAAGCCTTCTCTTGAGAAGATGTGTCCCAAATATGATATCTCTGTTCGTTTCATCTCAACCTTCTCCTTGTTGAGTTTGATTCCAGTCTCTCGGCATCGTTGTAGCAAACGGTTCAGGTTGGTATCATGAACTTGTGCTCCTGCTTCGTCGGTTGGTCCTCTGCCAAAAACAAAGATGTCATCATGAACCGCCACCACGCCTGGCAGTCCTGCCAGAGCGATGTCAATCCTCCTCTGGAATTCTTCTGGGGCTGGTGAAATTCCAAAGGGCATTCGTTTCCATCGGTATTTGCCAAAAGGCGTCTCAAATATTGTCAGGTAGCTGCTGTCTTCGTCCAGTTCAACGTGCCAAAACCCGTTTTTCGCGTCCAGGTGTGTGAAGTATTTTGCATCTTTGAGGAGAGGCAGTACGTCATCAATGGTTGGCATGGGGTACTCGTTTCTCCTGAGGGCTTTGTTCAGTGGCTTAGGGTCAATGCACAGTCTGACTTTCCCATTGCTCTTTGTTGTTACGACCAAACTGCTTATCCACTCCGTTGGCGTGTCTACTTTAGTGACCACGTCCAGTTTTTTCAACCTCTTCAGCTCGTCCTTCACTTTCTCTTGCACTGCTATCGGCCACTTTCTGCAAGGCATCTTCACTGGAGCAATACTGGGGTTTGTTTCTAGGTGTAATTTCCCTTCTAGTTTTCCTTCTCCTTCAAAGACTCGTTGTACTTTGTGAGCATATCTTTTGCATTTTCCTCCTCTTTCTGATTCGCCGCTATCGTTGCAATGTTCTCTTCATTGATCATCAACAATTGCATGTGCTGTACAGCTTTCAGTCCCAGTACTGGCTTACAGTCCGTTTTGGTGATCGCGAAGTTGACTTTGTATTTCCTTCTGTTCTTGGGGTTTTTCACTCGCAGCACTATCTCCCCCACAGGCTTCATTTCTGTTCCGTTGAACATCACCAGCTTCTTCTTCGTCGCTTGCAGGTCAGACTTTCTTACATCTCCTGTGACTTCTCTGTACAGGCTCTCAGACATCACGTTTGTTGTTGCACCTGTGTCAAGAAGAAATGTTACCGGCATCTCATTTATCAGCATTTTTGCTCGTATGTTTCTCTCCTTTTTTCTGGTTTTGTCTTCGATTCCGAGGATTTCATTATCGCTTTCAGTGTCAGTCTCTTCTTCTTCGAAGTGCCGAACTCGTTTTCTTTTGATTTTTCTTGGGTGTTCTGCAGCATGAAGCAAAGTGATTATTTCCTCCACAAGCTTTGCATTTTCTTCCAAATGCTGGACATTTCTCTTTTGCTCTTGGGTGCTTTCCACCACAATATCCGCATTTCTCTCTGTACTCTGGTTTGTTTCCTTTGCTATACTGCTTTGCTGTCTTCTTTTCTTTGAAAGCTTGGACTTCCTGCGTGTCCTGCGTTTTTCTCATCATTTGGACGGTTTGATGTTGACTTGATTCATGCGCTCTGCACATATCAATACATGCAGTCAATGTCAGCTGTCGCACTTCCAGTAATTTTGATCGCAGAGTCTCGTCATGTACCCCCAGTACGATTTGATCTCTCAACAGTCTGTCTTCCAGTGTACCATAGTTACAGGTCTTGATCAGTCTCCGCAGTTCTGCTAATAACTGTTCGATAGATTCTCCTGTTGCTTGATGTCTGCAGTTGAATCTGAATGCTTCGTAAGTTTCATTGGTTGAACCCACACAGTATTCCTCGAATTTCTGGAGAACAGTGTCAATGTCATTTCTTTCAGCTTCATTAGCAAATGCCAATCCTTCATAGATGTCCATAGCATCCAGCCTGATGCAAGAAAGAAAAACTGCTGTTCTGTATGTTGAGTCTTCTTCTGTCTGTGTTGTCACAATTTCACAGCTGTCCCAAAGCCTCTTGAATTTCCTCCAGCTGCTCTGCAGGTTTCCTCCATTCACATCAAGTTTAGGAGGCAAGGGAATCTTGGCATGTCGTCGACTGGCTCTTCTCTCATCTTGTTCATCTTCCATGGTTGAACTTTAGTCTTCAATATTCTGGATTTTTGTTAGAGTTCGTAATCACGATTCTGACACCATGTTTCGTTCTTTCTACAGCCAACTCGGAAGACAGGGCAATGCTTCTTCGTCTTTACTCGTCACTCTCTGATTCTCAACTGACTACAGTATATATACATTTCACAGTGAACAGCAATCAGTTATTTAAACGAATATCATGCCGTGCTGTTATCCGCACGCTGTTTACTGTTAACACACGTCACAAGTACAGACCTGTCACACAGTCTATTCTGGATGGAGCTCCATAGCATTATAATTATCATCCTCATCCACATCAACATCATGGCATTGTAAAAACTGTGCCAGCTTCAATGGCCATTATGGTGGCGTAGAAAAATGGGACAAAAATAGTGTGAGCACAAAGGTAACCTCCCTGAGCGCATCATCATCATCATCATCATCATCATCATGTACCCTGCCACATGGCGTTGGCGATCATGGCCCTCAGTATGTATCTATCCCTTGTTGCTGCAAGCATATCTTCCACCCTCTCTGTCCTCAGCCACTCTGCAAGTACGTCCAATATTTTTCCCTGGGTCTATCTGGTGCTCTCTTTCCCTCCAGCTTTCCTGTTGCGACCAGGTGCTCTAATTCCCCTTTCCTCATAATTTGGTGAGGAAGGATGGGGTATTGTCAAGGAATGATATTCCCACGTTATGGCGGGTGTGTGTAAGTTTTGGCATTGGTCTGTGACACAATCTCTTTCGAAAAGTGTTTGCCTTAGGGAGGGTTGATAGATGAGGCAACACTGGCCGGACAGTCACACCCAGCTCCCAACACCTCACAGTGGTCATCTCAGTTTCAGTTTCAGTTTCTCAAGATGACGTCTCCGCGCTCGGAACGAATTCCATATGCAGTAACGTCACAAGTGCCATGTGTATAATGATCATGGCACAAGTCTTAAGCCTGCACATAAACCCATGAGCTGACCAGGTCCTGAGGCCCTACCTAGACTACGCTTTACCTAATCTATATTTGATACTAGTACTTTATCAGCCTACCGCTGGAATAATCTTGGTTACATGTAAATGACATGTGTATGTGTGTATCTTAAAAATTCCCACAAAGCGGATTCGAACCACTGACCTAAAGATCACTGTCTTTATGCCTCTTAAGTCCTCCACACTACCAACTAAGCTATCACGGGAAGAAAATTACATTCCCGGCGGGATTCGAGGAGAGGAGGGAGAGGAGGAGGGAGGAGAGGGAGAGGGGAGGAGGGAGGGGAGGATTGAAGGGGAGGAGAGAGGGAATGGGAGGAGGGAGGGGAGGGGAGGAGGAGGGGGAGGAGAGGAGGGAGAGGAGGAGGGAGGAGAGGGAGGAGGGAGGGGGAGGAGGGAGGAGGGAAGGGAGGGGAGGAGAGAGGGGAGGGAGGAAGGAGGGAGGGGAGGAGGAAGGGGGAGAGGGGAGGGAGGAGGAGGTGGAGGAGGGAGGGGAGGAGGGAAAGGAGGAGAGGAGGGAGAGAGGAGGGAGGGGAGGAGGAGGGGAGGGAGGAGGAGGTGGAGGAGGGAGGGGAGGAGGGAGGGGAGGAGGAGGAGGGAGGGAGGGAGGGAGGGGAGGAGGAGGGGAGTGGAGAGAGGGAGGGGAGGAGGGAGGGGAGGGGAGGAGGAGAGGGGAGGGAGGAGGAGGGGAGGAGGGAGGGGAGGAGGAGGGGAGGAGGGGAGGGAGGAGGAGGGAGGGAGGAGGAGGGAGGAGGAGGGGAGGGGAGGAGGGAGGGGAGGGGAGGAGGGGAGGGGAGGGGAGGGGAGGGGAGGAGGAGGAGGGAGGGGGGAGGGAGGGAGGGAGGGGAGGGGAGGAGGAGGGAGGGGAGAGGGAGGGGAGGAGGGAGGGGAGGAGGAGGGGAGGAGGAGGGGAGGGGAGGGGAGGAGGGAGGAGGGAGGGAGAGGAGGAGGGGGGAGGAGGAAGGGGAGGGAGGAGGAGGAGGGGAGGGAGGTAGGAGGAGGGGAGGAGAGGAGGAGAGGAGTAAGGAGGGGAGGGAGGAGGGAGGGGAGGGGGAGGGTAGGAAGGAGGGGGAGGGGGAGGGGGATGATAAAATAATAACAATAACAATGATGAGAACGAAAATGACGAAAATGATCAAGATGAGAACAGCAATGACAATTATTACGATGATGATAATGATAATAATAATAATAATAATAATAATAATAATAATAACAATAATAATAATAATAATAATGTACTACTACTAATACTGTTACTACTACTACTGCTGCTGCTGCTACTACTACTAACAACAGGAACAGCAACAGCAACAACAATAACAACAACAACGATAATAATAATGATAATAACAATAATGATGATGATGATAATAATACTAATGATGATGGTGATGATAATAATGTGATAATAATGATAATAATGATAATAATAATAATAATAATATATAATGATAATGACAATAATAATAATAATAATGATAATGATAATAATAATAATAATAATAATAATAATAATAATAATAATAATAATAATAATAATTCCAGAGTTTATCACAGATGTGGCAGTGATATCTAGTCGAACATATCTAATTTATTAAGATAGTTACAACTTGTGAGAGTAATATATTTCCATTTGTGGTAAGTCCTATTCAAATTTCTGAGCTATATTAGCTTTAAGGCCATTAAGACTTTCTTTTAAGATTTGGCACATGTTGATCTTCTTTGTCAATTCTCTTTGTGGCTGTTTATCTGCTTATTCTGTCGTGTGCTGTTCCATGTAAAAATTGCAAACTGAAGATGAAATCCTCAGAATGTTTGGGCAATAAAACCTTCAAATATTACTTTGGAAAGATGACTGATTTTAACACTTGCACTCTACTAAGAGTTATAGGACATTTTATGAGGAAAGGTAAATTAGAGCACCTGGTCACAACAGGAAAACTGGAGGGAAAGAGAACACCAGGGAGAAAATATTGGACAGACTTGCAGGGTGGCTGAGGACAGAGAGGCTGGGAGATACTATATACCTGCAACGACAAGGGATAGATTCGTACAGAGGGCCATGATCGCCAACGCCACGCGGCAGGACACACGATGATGACGATAATGATGACTGTACTAAGAGACGTAATACGCCTTTTCATTCCTAGTTTCAATAATGTTTGATATCATATGAGCAATTTAATTTTTTAACATCCTTTCATCCTTCCTGATGGCCAAAAGAGAGATGAAGACCAGAGTGGGGCGAGAGAGTGGTCTTCCGTTCTCTCTTGGTCCAGAGGCTGGGCTGGACCTGGTTGGTGCACGTTGTGTGGCTATATCCTGGCGTTTGTCATCTCCCCACCTTGTTATTCGCTTTGTAAACAAAGTGACTGCTGACTGGGTACGAATGGGTCATGCAACGCATGGACAGTCCCCCTTCGCTTGAAGAAATGACTGTCGATTGGCGTCGGGAGTTTGGGAGGTGAGTGTCCCCAGAGTGGCGAGGCATTGGTGCTCCGGATCCCATCC
>JAPXFY010000030.1:38251749-38264249 GCA_030674185.1 Monoplex corrugatus | reverse complement strand
TGTGTCCAACATTGCGATGGTCACTGTCCTTGTCTGCTGTGTCCAAGAGGGAGATGGTCTCTGTCCTTGTCTGCCTGTGTCCAACATGGCGATGGTCTCTGTCCTTGTCTGCCTCTGTCCAACAGGACGATGGTCACTGTCCTTGTCTGCCTCTGTCCAACATGGCTATGGTCACTGTCCTTGTCTGCCTCTGTCCTACAGGGTGATGGTCACTGTCCTTGTCTGCCTCTGTCCAACATGGCGATGGTCACTGTCCTTGTCTGCCTCTGTCCAACATGGTGATGGTCATCTGTCCTTGTCTGCCTCTGTCCAACATGGTGATGGTCTCTGTCCTTGTCTGCCTGTGTCCAACATGGTGATGGTCTCTGTCCTTGTCTGCCTCTGTCCTACAGGGTGATGGTCTCTGTCCTTGTCTGCCTGTGTCCAACAGGGTGATGGTCACTGTCCTTGTCTGCCTCTGTCCAACAGGGTGATGGTCTCTGTCCTTGTCTGCCTGTGTCCAACATGGTGATGGTCTCTGTCCTTGTCTGCCTCTGTCCTACAGGGTGATGGTCTCTGTCCTTGTCTGTCTGTGTCCAACATGGTGATGGTCACTGTCCTTGTCTGCCTGTGTCCAACATGGCGATGGTCACTGTACTTGTCTGCCTCTGTCCAATATGGCGATGGTCCATGTCCTTTTCTGCCTGTGTCCAACATGGCGATGGTCACTGTCCTTGTCTGCGTGTGCCAAACATGGCGATGGTCTCTGTCCTTGTCTGCCTCTGTCCTACAGGGTGATGGTCACTGTCCTTGTCTGCCTGTGTCCAACATGGCGATGGTCACTGTCCTTGTCTGCCTCTGTCCAACATGGCGATGATCACTGTCCTTGTCTGCCTCTGTCCAACATGGCGATGGTCTCTGTCCTTGTCTGCCTCTGTCCAACATGGCGATGGTCACTGTCTTTGTCTGCCTCTGTCCAACATGGTGATGGTCACTGTCCTTGTCTCCCTCTGTCCAACATGGCGATGGTCTCTGTCCTTGTCTGCCTCTGTCCAACATGGCGATGGTCTCTGTCCTTGTCTGCCTGTGTCCTACAGGGTGATGGTCTCTGTCCTTGTTTGCCTCTGTCTTACAGGGTGATGGTCACTGTCCTTGTCTGCCTCTGTCCTACAGGGTGATGGTCACTGTCCTTGTCTGCCTCTGTCCTACAGGGTGATGGTCACTGTCTTTGTCTGCCTCTGTCCTACAGGGTGATGGTCACTGTCCTTGTCTGCCTCTGTCCATACAGGGTGATGGTCACTGTCCTTGTCTGCCTCTGTCCTACAGGGTGATGGTCACTGTCCTTGTCTGCCTCTGTCTTACAGGGCGATGGTCACTGTTCTTGTCTGCCTGTGTCCTACAGGGTGATGGTCACTGTCCTTGTCTCCTCTGTCCAACATGGCGATGATCTCTGTCCTTGTATGCCTCTGTCCAACATGGCGATGGTCTCTGTCCTTGTCTGCCTGTGTCCTACAGGGTGATGGTCTCTGTCCTTGTTTGCCTCTGTCTTACAGGGTGATGGTCACTGTCCTTGTCTGCCTCTGTCCTACAGGGTGATGGTCACTGTCCTTGTCTGCCTTGTCCTACAGGGTGATGGTCACTGTCTTTGTCTGCCTCTGTCCTACAGGGTGATGTTCACTGTCCTTGTCTGCCTCTGTCCTACAGGGTGATGGTCACTGTCCTTGTCTGCCTCTGTCCTACAGGGTGATGGTCACTGTCCTTGTCTGCCTCTGTCTTACAGGGCGATGGTCACTGTTCTTGTCTGCCTGTGTCCTACAGGGTGATGGTCACTGTCCTTGTCTGCCTGTGTCCTACAGGGTGATGGTCACTGTCCTTGTCTCCCTCTGTCCTACAGGGTGATGGTCACTGTCCTTGTCTGCCTCTGTCCTACAGGGTGATGGTCACTGTCCTTGTCTGCCTCTGTCCTACAGGGTGATGGTCACTGTCCTTGTCTGCCTCTGTCTTACAGGGCGATGGTCACTGTCCTTGTCTGCCTCTGTCCTACAGGGTGATGGTCACTGTCCTTGTCTGCCTGTGTCCTACAGGGTGATGGTCACTGTCCTTGTCTTCCTGCGTCCAACATGGCGATGGTCTCTGTCCTTGTCTGCCTGTGTCCAACAGGGCGATGGTCTCTGTCCTTGTCTGCCTGTGTCCAACATGGCGATGGTCTCTGTCCTTGTCTGTCTGTGTCCAACATGGCGATGGTCACTGTCCTTGTCTGCCTCTGTCCAACAGGGCGATGGTCACTGTCCTTGTCTGCCTGTGTCCAACATGGCAATGGTCTCTGTCCTTGTCTGCCTCTGTCCAACATGGCGATCGTCTCTGTCCTTGTCTGCCTCTGTCCAACAGGGCCATGGTCACAGTCCTTGTCTGCTTCTGTCCAACATGGCGATGGTCACTGTCCTTGTCTGTCCAACATGGCGATCGTCTCTGTCCTTGTCTGCTTGTGTCTTAAAGGGTGATGGCCACTGTCCTTGTCTGCCTGTGTCTTACAGGGTGATTTCACTGTCCTTGTCTGCCTCTGTCCTACAGGGTGATGGTCACTGTCCTTGTCTGCCTGTGTCTTACAGTGTGATGGTCACTGTCCTTGTCTAACTCTGTCCGACAGGGTGATGGTCACTGTCCTTGTCTGCCTCTGTCCTACAGGGTGATGGTGACTGTCCTTGTTTGCCTCTGTCCAACAGGGTGATGGTCACTGTCCTTGTCTGCCTCTGTCCTACAGGGTGATGGTGACTGTCCTTGTTTGCCTCTGTCCAACAGGGTGATGGTCACTGTCCTTGTCTGCCTCTGTCGTACAGGGTGATGGTCACTGTCCTTGTCTGCCTGTGTCCTACATGGTGATGGTCACTGTCCTTGTCTGCCTGTGTCCTACAGGTGATGGTCACTGTCCTTGTCTGCCTCTGTCCAACATGGCGATGGTCACTGTCCTTGTCTGCCTCTGTCCTACAGGGTGATGGTCACTGTCCTTGTCTGCCTCTGTCCTAAAGGGTGATGGTCACTGTCCTTGTCTGCCTCTGTCCAACAGGGTGATGGTCACTGTCCTTGTCTGCCTGTGTCCTACAGGGTGATGGTCACTGTCCTTGTCTGCCTCTGTCCAACATGGTGAAGGTCTCTGTCCTTGTCTGCCTCTGTCCTACAGGGTGATGGTCACTGTCCTTGTCTGCCTCTGTCCTACAGGGTGATGGTCACTGTCCTTGTCTGCTTCTGTCCTACAGGGCATGGTCACTGTCCTTGTCTGCCTGTGTCCAACAGGGGCATGGTCACTGTCCTTGTCTGCCTTGTCCAACAGGGCCATGGTCACTGTCTTGTCTGCCTGTGTCCAACAGGGCCATGGTCACTGTCCTTGTCTGCCTCTGTCCAACATGGCGATGGTCACTGTCCTTGTCTGCCTGTGTCCAACAGGGCCATGGTCACTGTCCTTGTCTGCCTGTTCCAACAGGGCCATGGTCACTGTCCTTGTCTGCCTTGTCCAACAGGGCATGGTCACTGTCCTTGTCTGCCTCTGTCTTACAAGGGCCATGTCACTGTCCTTGTCTGCCTCTGTCTACAAGGTGATGGTCACTGTCCTTGTCTGCCTCTGTCCAACATGGTGATGGTCACTGTCCTTGTCTGCCTGTGTCCATGGGATGGTCCTGTCCTTGTCTACCTCTGTCCTACAGGGCTATGGTCACTGTCCTTGTCTGCCTGTGTCCTACAGGTCATGGTCACTGTCCTTGTCTTGCCTTGTCCTACAGGGTGATGGTCACTGTCCTTGTCTGCCTCTGTCCTACAGTGGTGATGTGTCACTGTCCTTGTCTGCCTGTGTCCTACAGGGTGGTCACTGTCCTGTCTGCTCTGCCAACATGTGAAGCTCTGTCCTGTCTGCCTCTGTCCACAGGTGATGGTCACTGTCCTTGTCTGCCTCTGTCCTACAGGGTGATGGTCACTGTCCTTGTCTGCTCTGTCCTACAGGGTGATGGTCACTGTCCTTGTCTGCCTCTGTCCTAACAGGGTGATGGTCACTGTCCTTGTCTGCCTCTGTCCAACAGGCGATGGTCACTGTCCTTGTCTGCCTGTGTCCAACAGGGCGATGGTCACTGTCCTTGTCTGCCTGTGTCCAACAGGGTGATGGTCACTGTCCTTGTCTGCCTCGTCCTACAGGGTGATGGTCACTGTCCTTGTCTGCCTGTGTCCAACATGGTGATGGTACTGTCCTTGTCTGCCTGTGTCCAACAGGGTCGATGGTCACTGTCCTTGTCTGCCTGTGTCCAACAGGTGATGGTCACTGTCCTTGTCTGCCTCTGTCATACAGGGCATGGTCACTGTCCTTGTCTGCCTCTGTCCAACAGGGATGGTCACTGTCCTTGTCTGCTCTGTCCTACAGGTGATGGTCACTGTCCTTGTCTGCCTGTGTCCAACGGGATGGTCACTGTCCTGTCTGCCTCTGTCTACAGGGCATGGTCACTGTCCTTGTCTGCCTTGTCCTACAGGGTGATGGTCACTGTCCTTGTCTGCCTCTGTCCAACAGGGTGATGGTCACTGTCCTTGTCTGCCTGTGTCCACAGGGCTATGGTCACTGTCCTTGTCTGCCTGTGTCTTACAGGCCATGGTCACTGTCCTTGTCTTCCTGTGTCCAACAGGGTGATGGTCACTGTCCTTGCTGCCTCTGTCCAACATTGGTGATTGTCACTGTCCTTGTCTGCCTCTGTCCTACAGGGTGATGGTCACTGTCCTTGTCTGCCTGTGTCTTAAAGTGTGATGGTCACTGTCCTTGTCTGCCTCTGTCCAACAGTGCGATGGTCACTGTCCTTGTCTGCCTGTGTCCAACAGGGCCATGGTCACTGTCCTTGTCTGCCTGTGTCCTACAGGGCCATGGTCACTGCCCTGTCGCTGTGTCTAGCCTTCATGTCTTTCTGCCCGGGCCATGGTCACTGTCCTTGCAGGACACCCTGAACGCTGAGTCATGGACAGTGTTTGGTACGTATTGGACTTTTATACAGGAGACAGACAGATATACAGACAGACAGACAGACAGACTGACTGACTGACTGACTGATTGACAGGCAGGAGACAGACAGACAGCTAGCCAGATAGCCAGACAGCCAACCAGCCAGCCAGAGAGACATGCAGACAGACAGACAGATAGCCAGCCAGTCAGGCAGCCAGCAAGTCAGATAGATAGACAGACAGACAGTCAGACAGTCAGACAGTCAGACATGACACAACATACATACATACATACATAATACAGACAGACAGACAGAAACAGACAGACAGACGGACAGACAAATAACCAGCCAGCCAACCGGCCAGCCACCAGCCAGTCAAATAGAGGCAGACATACATTCAGCCAGCTAGCCAGGGAGAAGACAGACATTCAGCAAGCCAGCTAGCCAACCAACCAGCCAGCCATCCAGAGAGACAGATAATCATAAATACAGACAGACAGACAGACAGACAGATAGACAGACATGTACACACACATAAATCAATGTGGAATGCGTAACCTCGTTAGACCGTCTGCCTAAGACGCGTGAAACCTGGGTTGGAATCAAGGTTTGCACAAAGATTTGACCCCCCCCTTCACACCCCCCCCCCCCCCCATTTGTTTTTTTGCTTGATCTTAAGTGGTGGTTTAGGTGTTTGCCTTTCGGATTAGACATTAAACAGAGATCCCGTGTGCTGTACACAGTCGGCTCACGTTAAAGATCCCACAGCAAAAAAAAAGTTGTTTATGGCAAATGTCTGTAGAAAAACTCTACTTCGATAGGGTAAACAGAAATATATACCTAGTACCTACGAATACAAAATTTGTTGAGACTCTTCCAAACACCACCACCAGCAATTAGAACTTTCAGGCCTCAAGGGTATCATATAGAAGAGCACAATGAAAAACTGGGATGGAATTTACAAGGTCTTAGAAAAGAAATGATTGCCATCTTTATCATTATTTACAGCTGAAACTTGACATCACTTCATGTTCATTAGTAACATACACATTCTATGTCCCTTCACCATATTTGCTGTAATGTGGGTGACATCAATTTCGGTGGGCTTAAAGGTGTAGTAGTAAAGTAAATTCCCCAAATAACTATGTTAAGGTAGTAAGCGGCGTAGTGTGAAAAAATTCGCATCAATTTGGAATCGTACGACACCCCCCCCCCCCACACCCCCCACCCCACTGCCGGACTCCGACCTTTATGTTTTCCTCTTCTGCTAGCGAGTGCACTATCGCGACCGACCACATTGGTGATATTTGATGGTTACTATAATGTCACAAGCACACACCACATGAGGCTTCTCCTAGTCTTCAGACACTTTTCCAAACACAGCATTATTTCCTCACACAACATTATTTCCTCACACAACATTATTTCCTCACACAACATTATTTCCTCACACATTATTTCCTCACACAACATTATTTCCTCACATAGCATTATTTCCTCACACAACATTATTTCCTCACAAAACATTATTTCCTCACATAGCATCATTTCCTCACACAACAATATTTCCTCACATAGCATTATTTCCTCACACAACATTATTTCCTCACACAACATTATTTCCTCACACAACATTATTTCCTCACACAACATTATTTCCTCACACATTATTTCCTCACACAACATTATTTCCTCAAACAGCATTATTTTCCACAAACATTATTTCCACACACAACATTATTTCCTCACAAACATTATTCCTCACACAACATTATTTCTTCACACAACATTATTTCCTCACACTAGATTTCCTCACACAACATTATTTCCTCACACAGCATTATTTCCTCACAAACAATATTTCCTCACATAGCATTATTTCCTCACATAGCATTATTTCCTCACACTAGATTTCCTCACAACATTATTTCCTCACACAGCATTATTTCCTCACACAACATTATTTCCTCACATAGCATTATTTCCTCACACTAGATTTCCTCACACATACAATTATTTCCTCACACAACATTATTTCCTCACACAACATTATTTCTCACACTAGATTCTCACTCACACAACATTATTTCCTCACACAACATTATTTCCTCAACACAACATATTTCCTCACACAACATTATTTCCTCACACAACATTATTTCCTCACACAACATTATTTCTCACACTTGATTTCCACACACAACATTATTTCCACACAGAACATTATTTCTTCACACAACATTATTTCCTCACAAAACATTATTTCCTCCAAATTTCCTTCCTCACACAACATTATTTCCTCACACAACATTACTTCCTCAGAGAACATTATTTCATCACACTACATTATTTCCTCACACAAAATTATTTCCTAACACAACATTATTTCCTCACATTACATTATTTTCTAACACAACATTATTTCCTCACACAACATTATTTCATTAAACAATATTTTTCCTCAAACAACAATATTTCCTCACACAACGTTATTTCCTAGCACAACATTATTTCCTCACACATTATTTCTCTCATACAACATTATTTCTCACACAACATAATTTCCTCACACTACATTATTTCCTCACACAACGTTATTTCCTAACACAACATTATTTCCTCACACAACATTATTTCCTCACACAACATTATTTCTTAACACAACATTATTTCTTAACACAACATTATTTCCTCACACAACATTATTTCATCACACAACATTATTTCTTAACACAACATTATTTCCTTAAAAAACATTATTTCCTCACACAACATTATTTCCTCACACAACATTATTTCTTAACACAACATTATTTCCTCACACAACATTATTTCCTAACACAACATTATTTCCTCACACAACATTATTTCCTCACACAACATTATTTCTTAACACAACATTATTTCTTAACACAACATTATTTCCTCACACAACATTATTTCATCACACAACATTATTTCTTAACACAACATTATTTCCTTAAAAAACATTATTTCCTCACACAACATTATTTCCTCACACAACATTATTTCTTAACACAACATTATTTCCTCAACAACATTATTTCACACACAACGTTATTTCCTCACACAGGATTATTTCCTCACACAACATTATTTCCTAAACAGCATTATCTCCTCACAAAAAAATTATTTCCTCCCACAACGTTATTTCCTCACACAAATTATTTCCTCACACAACATTATTTCCTCACACAACATTATTTCCTCACACAACAGTATTTCCTCACACAACTTTATTTCCTCACACAACATTATTTCCTCACACATTATTTCCTCATACAACGTTATTTCCTCACACAACATTATTTCCTCACACAATATTATTTCCTCACACATTATTTCCTCACACAACATTATTTCCTAAAACAGCATTATCTCCTCACACAAAATCATTTCCTCGCACAACGTTATTTCCTCACACAACATTATTTCCTCACACAACATTATTTCCTCACACAACATTATTTCCTCATACAACATTATTTCCTCACACAACATTATTTCCTAACACAGCATTATTTCCTCACACAACATTATTTCCTCACACAACATTATTTCCTCACTAAAACAGCATTATCTCCTCACACAAAATCATTTCCTCACACAACGTTATTTCCTCACACAACATTATTTCCTCACACAACATTATTTCCTCACACAACATTATTTCCTCATACAACATTATTTCCTCACACAACATTATTTCCTAACACAGCATTATTTCCTCACACAACATTATTTCCTCACACAACATATTCTAAAATTTCCTAACACATTATTCCTCACAAACATTATTTCTAACACAACTTATTTCCTCACACAACATTATTTCCTCACACAGGCATTATTTCCTCACACAACATTATTTCCTCACACAACATTATTTCCTAAACAGCATTATCTCCTCACAAAAATTATTTAAGTTTTTCCTCACACAACTTATTTCCTCACACAATCAACAATTATTCCTCACACAACATTATTTCCTCACACAACTTTATTTCCTAACACATTATTTCCTCACACATTATTTCCTCATACAACGTTATTTCCTCACACAACATTATTTCCTCACACAACATTATTTCCTCACACAACATATTTCCTCACACAACTTATTCTTCCTAAACACATTATTCCTCACACAAAATATTTCCTCACACAACGTTATTTCCTCACACAACATTATTTCCTCACACAACATTATTTCCTCACACAACATTATTTCCTCACACAACATTATTTCCTACACTACACATAATTTCCTACACAACATTATTTCCTCACACAACATTATTTCCTCACACAACATTATTTCCTCACACAACATTATTCCTCACACAACTTATTTCCTCACCAACATTATTTCTTACACACAACATTATTTCCTCACACAACATTATTTCTCACACAACTTATTTCCTCACACAACATTATTTCCTCACACAACATTATTTCCTAAACAGCATTATCTCCTCACAAAAATATTTCCTCGCACAACGTTATTTCCTCACACAACATTATTTCCTCACACAACATTATTTCCTCACACAACATTATTTCCTCAACAACATTATTTCCTACACAACATTATTTCCTCACACATATCTCTACAACGTTATTTCCTCACACAACATTATTTCTCACACAACTTTTTTCCTCACACAACATTATTTCCTCACACAACATTATTTCCTACAAACAACATTATCTCTCACACAAAATTATTTCCTCGCACAACGTTATTTCCTCACACAACATTATTTCCTCACACAACATTATTTCCTCACACAACATTATTTCCTCACACAACATTATTTCCTCATACAACATTATTTCCTCACAACATATTCCTACACAAATTATTTCCTCACCAACATTATTTCCTCACACAACATTATTTCTCACACAACGATTATTTCCTCACACAACATTATTTCCTCACACAACATTATTTCCTCACACAACATTATTTCCTCACACAACATATTTCCTCACACAAATCATATTTCTGCACATACTTTATATCCTAAAAGCATATTCTTACACAAAAAAGCCTATGAAACAATATTTCCATCAAAGTTAACATTTATTTCCTCACACATCATTATTTTCACACAACTATTTATTCTCAGTATGACTACCCATTATTTCATTCAAAAACTTAATATATTCTCCACAAACATTATTTCTCATAATCTTTTTTCGCATTATCTCTAAAAATGATTTCTCAACACAGCATTATTTCCTCACAACTTTATTTCCTCCACACACTTATTTCCTCACATACATTATTTCCTCAACACATTATTCTCCTCACACAATCATTTCCTCACATAGCATTTTTCCTCACACAACATTATTTCCTCACACAAACATTATTTCCTCACACAACATTTTTTTTTTTTTTTTTTATTTCCTCACACATTATTTCCTCAACAACGTTATTTCCTCACACAACATTTATTTCCTCACACAAATTTATTTCCCACACATTATTTCCTCACACAACATTTTCCTAAAACAGCATTATCTCCTCACACAAAATCATTTCCTACACGTTATTTCCTCACACAACATTATTTCCTCACACAACATTATTTCCTCACACAACATTATTTCCTCAACAACATTATTTCCTCACACAACATTATTTCCTAACACAGCATTATTTCCTCACACAAACATTATTTCCTCACACAAACATTATTTCCTCACACAGGCATTATTTCCTCACACAACATTATTTCCTCACACAACATTATTTCTAACACACACATTATTTCCTCACACAACATTATTTCCTCACACAACGATTATTTCCTCACACAACATTATTTCCTCACACAACTTATTTCCTAAACAACATTATTTCCTCACACAAATTATTTCCTCACACAACTTATTTCCTCACACAACATTATTTCCTCACACAACATTATTCCTCACACAACATTATTTCCTCACACAACATTATTTTCCTAACACATTATTCCCGCACAAACATTATTTCCTCACACAACGTTATTTCCTCACACAACATTATTTCCTCACACAACATTATTTCCTCACACAACATATTTCCTCACACAACCAATTTATTTCCTCACCCCAACATATTTCCTTACACAAAATTATTTCCTCACACAACATTATTTCCTCACACAACATTATTTCCTACACACAACATTATTTCCTCACACAACATTATTTCCTCACACAACATTATTTCCTCACACAATTATTTCCTCACACAAACATTATTTCCTCACACAACATTATTTCCTCACACAACATTATTTCCTCACACAAAATTATTTCCTCACACAAACGTTATTTCCTCACACAACATTATTTCTCACACAACATATTTCCTACACATTTATTCCTCACACAACTTATTTCCTCACACAACATTTATTTCCTCACACACATTATTTCCTCACACAACATTATTTCCTCACACACATTATTTCCTCACACAACAGTATTTCCTCACACAAAATTATTTCCTACACAACATTATTTCCTCACAACAACATTATTCCTCACACAACATTATTTCCTCACACAACATTATTTCCTCACACAACATTATTTCCTCACACAACATTATTTCCTCACACATTATTTCCTCACACAACATAATTCCTCACACAACATTATTTCCTCACACAACAGTATTTCCTCACACAACATTATTTCCTCACACAACATTATTTCCTCACACAACATAATTCCTCACACAACATTATTTCCTCACACAACGTTATTTCCTCACACAACATTATTTCCTCATACAAAACATTATTTCCTCACACAACGTTATTTCCTCACACAACATTATTTCCTCATACAGCTTTATTTCCTCTCACAACATTATTTCCTGACACAAAATTATTGCCTCACGCAACGTTATTTCCTCACACAACAATATTTCTTCACACAACGTTATTTCCTCACACAACATTATATCCTCACACGACCTTATTTCCCCACACAACACTATTTCCCCACACAACACTATTTCCTCACACAACATTATTCAATTAGAAATCTGGCAACATACGTTTATAAAACTCTAAAGAGAAGAGAGCTTGCTTTATCATAAAGTGAAAGCCTATTGATGTGAACAGAGAGTTTGCCTTATCATAAAGTTAAATTCTATTGATATGTGTCCTTCAAACCTATCCATATGTTCCTATTGTATTAATGAAGTATGACTGTGGGACCCATGTTATATTTATTCCAAAATACTTGAAGTATGCATTATCCAAGAACGATTAGGTTTTATATTTTGTGTTTGCATAATGTTTATAATGTGTTCACACCTCTTCAAACGGGAATTTAGCCTTACTGAATTTCTGATTCTCTCTCTCTCTCTCTCTCTCTCTCTCTCTCTCTCTCTCTCTCTCTCTCTCTCTCTCTCTCTCTTTCCTCTCTCTCTCTCTCTCTCTCTCTCTCTCTCTCTCTCTCTCTCTCTCAGATGATGATAATGACAATATTGTCGTTTCCCTAGCAAAATTTGTT